>JBBBDQ010028443.1:527500-859927 GCA_037127315.1 Ascarosepion bandense
ATCATCTGCATACCTTATGTTGTTTAAATTGTGGCCACCGATTACGAATCCTGGCGTAACTTCTAGGGTCCTCAGAATAGTTTGTCTCTACAAGTTGAACAGATCCGGTGAAAAGACACACCCTTGTCTTACGACCCTTTCAATCATTGCATATCTGCTGAATTCGTTACATGTCCCTATGCAGGCGGTTTTATGCTAGTAAGGATTCTTTATTACTCTCAAGTCTTTCCCAAATATGTCAAGGCCGCCGAGCATCTCCATCTATTCTTTTTGGCGTATTTTGTCAAACGCCTTTGCATAATCTGTAAAACATAGGTACAGTCCTTTTTTATTTGTATTGCCCTTTCGGACAGCATCCTAATCATAAATATAGCATTCCTTGTTCCAGTGTCTTTGACAAACCAGCACTGTTCTCGGCTTATTTCAGGCCTGACTCTGCTTCTCACTCTATTCATCAGGATTCGGACGATCAGTTTTTTTATATGGCTCATTAAACTGATAGTTCTGTGGAGTTCGTACTCGTTTGCCACGGCTTCTTAGGCAGTGCTATGAAGATCGACTTGCTGAGGTCACCACTATTATAAATTTCACTTATTATTTCTGTAATTTTCTCTATACCAAATTCTTCCAGGGCTATCAGCAGCTCTATGACTATGCCGTCTGGTCCAGCTGCTTTGTTTCTATTCAGTTTGGCTCTTGCAGAGTTCACTTTAGATTTTAATATTTCAGATCCGTCCTAATCTTTGTGTATTATCGGTTGCTCTCTCTTGTCGTGGAAAAGACCTTTTATATATTCTTCTCATTGTTGGATTTGAAACATCCTGTTGAAGTGCAGTTTTTTTTTCTCTGTCATTTCTGTTTCTTTACGCATGTCCGCATTATTATTCCTACTCAATCTCTCTATTTCTGCACATTTGTCACTGAGCCATTCCTCTTTAGCCTGCTTACATTTTCTCCTTATTTCCTCTTGTAGTTTCCTGTACCCCATTCCATGTCTTGATATCAGTTTCTGCCTCCTTTTGCATGATGTCGAGAATCTTTTCAGTCATTCACTCGTTTTTTTCTGCGCCTGATTTCCTTTGGGGCAATGTTGTTTGCTGATGTCAACATCGCTTCCTTTAGTGAGTCCCATTTCGAGTCTCCTTTTCACGCTGTTAGTGTATTCTTTCTGTAGGTTGAGGTCATTCACGAGCGTGTTGTATTTCAGTTTTGGTGCTACACTAGGCTTCTTCAATCCCCGGATTTTCACTTTTAGTTTGCAGGTGACTGGGACGTTGTAGCTTCCACAGTCGGCGCCTGAATAGGCTTTGCTTTGAACCACTGCGTTTCTGAATCTCCTGTTTATGGTTATGTAGTCAATCTGGTTTTTCGTGTCACCTCCTGGGCTTCTCCATGTTCATAGACGTCGAGGATGTTCTTGAAACCAGGTGTTAGTTATTACCTGGTCATTTGCTGTGCACCATTGGACCCATTTTTCTCCTCGTTCGTTGCGGATTCCTAAACCAAAGTTGCCAGTTGTCAAACCTTCCCTCTCTTTGCCTACTTTGGCATCAAAATCGCCCTTAATGATTCTAATTTATTGGCTTTTACATTGAGCCTTGGCATTGTCTAGCGTGGAGTAAAAACATACTATTTCTTCCTCAGTGCTTTGCCAGTTGTCAAACCTTCCCTCTCTTTGCCTACTTTGGCATTCAAATCGCCCGTAATGATTCTAATTTTGCGTTGTTGGTGCAAAAACGACTACAATTGCTATGTTGAACGGTTTCCCTTTCAGTTTGACCAAGAGAACTCTTTCAGAGAACTGGCAGTATCCCAAAACGTATTTCTGCATTTCTTTATCAAGTATTAAGCCGACTCCTTTTTCGTTATTTTTACCTCCAGCGTATATTATCCTATGGTTTTCGCTGCTGAAGTTTCCATTGTTTAACCATCTGGTTACGCATATTCCCAGAATATTTATGTTCAGTCTGTTCATCTCCTGCTTTACATTCCCTAGTTGTCCGCAATTGTTTAGCGTCCTGACGTTCCATGTCCCCAAGGTAATGGTTTATTTGTTGCGCACAATCGCAGGGTAACGTCCAGACACACCTGTTGCTTATGTCGTTTTTTTGGGAAAAATGTCCCCTTTACGCCGTTGGTGCTAACAGTCGCCGGATGACGGTCAGGTGACACCTGTTGCTCATGTCGGTCTTTACCGGGCAAAGAATTGCTCCTTTTAGAAGCAAGGTTTCATATGTTTATGCTGTACAGCCATGATTATGCGCAGGATTGATAGATAGTGGAGCGGTATCCTGTTGCCTTCTCTTCGGTGATTTATTGAGACACCACTTCTAGTTAGCTGGCTGTTGACTCATCAAGTGTTTCTCTGCCCTTTGTAGGTTTCATTTTTTTTTAATAAATACCGGGTTGCTAATGTCCAGTAAAAAAACAAAAAATGAGGTGGGTGCGAGAAATTAGTATATAAATATTAAGTATATACTTAGTATAAATTCAAATAAGAAATGTATAAGAAAATATGTCAATTCCCCCAGTTAGTCCTAACTAGCAAAAAAAAAAAAAAAAAAAAAAAACGTCTGTAAAACTAAAAGAAAGCATTTCGTTTCCAGCAGACAGAAAAAATCTGTAAATTTTCTTTGACTTTTCGTAATTTCTCAAAGACAAACCTTTTCCGTCTTTGTTGGAGAACTTCGATCCAGTAGATTCTTAGTTAAGAGACTCAAAGAAACAGAATGGAGAGAGATAGAATATTATGCAATATTTTACATTTAAACAGATATCAGTCAGTTAAGTGCCATACGTGATACACGCTTGGGCGGCCAAGTCTCGAAAGAGACATGACTGACTGGGCAAAAGATTATCCCGCAGTAGGTTGCCAATGCTTTCTGCGGTAGGCTGGTTGCTGACCAAGGCTATAGAACCCAATCTGTCCTGTTATTTAACCCATAAATGGAAGGAAGAGACGGATTAATACCTTTCCCAAGGGTATTTGCCCGTAAGTGAATGCAATGAATTCAACTGGAATTTGAACTCGGCTCCTCGATTTCTTGTTCCGAGCCGATATCCTCTGCACCACATCGTACAGGGCGCAAAAAAGAGAATTCATTTTTTCAGCATAGCTGTTTTGTTTTTTGTGGTACTTTTTATTTCAGGAACATTAAATAAACTTTTAACAGGAATATATTGAATAATGAAATTAAACTTTTAACAGCAAATCTAACTTTTTACCATACTGTTATGTTTATCATTTCTTTGTCAGTTGTATTAGTCGTAGCACAACCCTCCGTATCCTTTGTGACAACAGAGTTTTCTCCCCACTTCTCTAGTTATCCTCTATTTAAACTTCTCTATTAATTTTCATACGATACTATACGTACTTTTTCAAAACTTTACAATATCCTTCATATTGGATTGAGCAGCAGAACTGATTTCGTTCCCATACACATCGTTTTTACAACATCAAAAATAAATATCGAATTAAATATTTAGAATTGAATTATGATTAAATATCAATAAATTTATGTCAAAACATTTTTAGATATTTTGCATTTATTTTGTTTTGTAATACAAAAATTACATTTGCTTCCATTTTATGCTTAACAGTAGATTGAAATTAAGCGAAAAAATAATTTAATGTCTAAAATAAAACCACAAATTACTCATTAAAGAATTAAATTGTATCAAATTAAATCTTATAAATAACAATATCGAAGAAAAATATTAAAACAGCTTTGGCAAATAATCGCATTTTATTTTAATTTGACTTTTAAAATTTTACAGTAAAAACAGAAGTGTGTAAAAAAGTATTTCGAAAACTTTAAATCTCATAAAAGAAGCGAAGAGAGTTTTTTGAGATTTAATAAACTTTAAATGAAAAATGTTAAACACAATGAAAGGGTAAATATTGAATAAACTTTGATTTTAAATTATAAAATAAAAAGTTTAAAATTCAAAGTAACAAGAAAACCAAGATTCCTAAATACTGTGGTGAATACAAAATAAAAATAACTCTCTTCTTTTCACTGTTTTTCTATTGGCAAGCCAGTGTGAAATCTATTCTTTGAACAATAAGAAATAGGATTGCCTCCGTGCTGAGGAAAAAGCCCAAACTTAATATAATTTATATAATTTTTTTTTTAATATTTTGTGGATGAAACATGGATATTCATTAACTTTTGGAGAAGATTAAAATAATCCTCTCCAAAAGTTAATGAATATCCATGTTTCATCCACAAAATAAAAATTGTCTACCCATTTAAAAAAATCTAAGGTCCCACTATGCGATTTACCCAGACAAAACTACAAAGTGACCTGTCTAGAACTAAGCCATCTCGCCCCACTCTCCTAACCCAAATCTGTATCTCCATGGTTACAAACTGCCGACGGACCAGCTTAGACATACTAAATTCCCATCCCGCACATCACCTTTATATCACATTCCCAAAAATAAATCGTTTCCACCATTTATTTTCAGTTCCATATATCACCCGAAGAGGAGCAGTTGTGCTCTGAAACTTGAAAATTTTTGTGTAGTCATACTATGCTTTTATAAAACATTATAACAACTATTACGACATAAGGCTCTACTCTGTATCGAGCACTCTTTATAAAACTAAATGCTTGAACAGTGGGATAAATCTAAAAAAATCTTAAAATCTACGTGTTCTGTCACTTTCTTACAATAATATATATATATACGTGAAATAATAAATATACAATGAGAGTACACCAATGTTTAATATTATTATACAGTGTAGTATGAATAGAGCTATCTTATATATATTAATAAATATACATATTACTCTATGTCGATGGCACGAATCGGTGTTTCATGCGTTATGCAATCATCATATGTACATTACAAAGTAATAATATTACAAAGATTACGAGTCGCTCCATTAATCTACGACAACATATATATATTATCTTTAAAATAATTCTAATGTTAAATTTCGATGTCATGTTTTTCAAAGACAGACGAATTGAAGTTCTGGTTAATACTCTCGCTTTCATGATATATATTATGTATCCAGACTATAGACGTTGTGTGTCTATCTAAGACGTTAACTTTAATCTTGTTTTCTCCTTATACTTTTCGTTCTCTTTCTTTTTTTTTTCTCTTTTTCCTTTCAAAATTTTTTCTATATTTTTCTTTTTCTTTTTTTGAAGGAAAATTTTTTGTAGATTGCCGTTACACTTATCTATTCTCGATATGGGCACGTGAGCGTCTATATGTGAGGATTTTTTGAATGATTTTAAACATTAACTGTTGTATGATTTGGGTCTGAGGAGCGGCTTTTTTAACTGCGAAATCGTTATTACCCATGGATTTGTAGAATATCCAAAAAATTTTTCAAACTTATATTACTCTGTTAAATTTAATAAAAAAATTAACATTGAGTTATTTTGAGTTTGTCTCTATTAGAATTTACTTTAAGAAAATACAAAATATTCTACGTTTTATATATATATATATATATATATATGCTGTTAAATATAAGAGAAAATGAATGTTTATTATGTTTAATCATGAGCAGTTCTAAACGTCGTATTTTGCTTTAATTTCAGTTGAAAATAAAGACAAAAATTCTCCAACATTTTTGTCTTTATTTTCAACTGAAATTAAAGCAAAAATACGACGTTTGGAACGGCTCATGATTAAACATAATAGACATTCATTGTCTCTTATATTTAACAACATATGTTTACAAAATTACTTGCTGCCACGATATACTATATATATATATATATATATATATATATATATATATATATATATATATATATTAATATTTGAAACGGCACAAACACTATTTCTTTCCTTTTGGAATACTATCATACAGTCAGTCAGTTAAGTGCCATACGTGAAACACGCTTGGGCGATCATGTCTCGAAAGAGACATGACTGACTTAGCAGAAGATTATCCCACAGTAGGTTGCCATTGCTTTCTGCGGTAGATTGGTTACCAGCCAATGCTATAGAACCCAATCTGTCCTGTTATTTAACCCATAACTGAAAGGAAGAGACGGATTAATACCTTTCTCATAGGTATTTGCATGTAAGTGAATTCAATGAATTCAACTGGAATTTGAACTCGGCTCCCCGATTTCCCGTTCCGAGCCGATATCCAATGCACCACAACGCACATCCGACTATTAGACAACACTTCGTAAAAAGATAAAATCTTGTCGATAATTATGACGACAATTGATATAAGAAATGAAGAAATACATGTACAGGGAAAAGTATGGAACAAGATTTAAACAATTCATTAGTCAAACCCACTTCACCAATAAAAGAATAATAAATGTTCTAAGTGAGTATAAAAAGGAAATAGCATTACTCATGTCTCTCTAAATTAGCAAGAAGACGTAAATGATAATAACAAGAATGAATTAGACTGTACACCTCATTTTCGACCACCCTGTATATTGATTTGAACTGGCACGAAGACAATTTTTTTTCTTCAAGAATACTTTCAGCCAACACTTCGTCGAAAGATAAAACCTTAGTGATAATTATGACGACAATAGAGAAAATCGTCAGAGAAATGAAGAAATAAACGAGAAGGGAAAACTGTGGAACACGATTAAAACAATATTTTCGTAAAATAATTGAGAATAATAAATGTTCCAAGCTAATATTTTTGTTAGTTTTACGAGAGCCTTTTATTTGAAAAGTGCGGTAAACCCCAAATATATTTACGTTAGATTGATGATACACTTTCTATGTTTGATTCTAACAATGACTCTACGGCTTTTCAATTCCTTTCATCCATCAATGCAATTTGGGTTGCCCCATACTTTCGACCTTGTGCCACATCTAAGCGGCGTTTAGAAAATCTGCATGAATGCAATTTACGATAGAAGTTAAAAGTAATCGTACTTTGCCTTTTTTTGGACATACTTATTGGGTTTAGACGTGTTTATTTATTAGCAGTGTGCACCTGGGAAGGGTTATAATAGCAGACGGAAAGTGTGACACGGAGACCCGAAGGTGCCTTGGCATGGCAAGGATGCATTCCAGAAGCTGAGTAGAGTGTTAAGAGGTATGAAAATTTCGCTAGAAACAAAGACAAAAGAACTGGATTGTTATGTGATGCCTATTCTTCAATATCGCAGTGAATGCTCGACAATTCTTTCAAAACCAGAATGTGGTTCTATAGAAGGATGTTTAGGATAACATGGGCGTGCAATGACGAAGCTTTAGAGATGATGGACACAAAAAAGAAAATTGATACTTAACATCAGGGAAAGACAGCTGAAGTTTTTGGGATATATCACGAGGAAGGAAGGCTTGGAGAATCTGATGCTCACAGGACGGATAGAGAGAAAAAAGTGCAAAGGAAAGCTGCGCACGACATACCTGATGATTGGTTGGTTGTTTTTATGGCAAATCAACCTCGGCGGGTCATTTATTACTAACTAAACTTTATTTATTTCTTGCTGGTAATACCTTTGTCTTTCAACAATTTATTGTTGTGTTTTGTAAATAAGTTTTTTGTCTAGTAATACTTCTTTCTTTTTGAGTATCAAGATTCATTCGGGTTTGTTTCTTTTCTTTTTAAGGGCAGGGTCTCCAAGTCCTACCCTTGTTATTTAACCCATAACTGGAGGGAAGGGGCGGTTTAATATCTTTCCCAAGGGTACCAGTGCTTAAGTGAATGCAGGGTATTCAACTGGAATTCGAACTCGGCTCACCGATTTCTCTTTACGAGCCGATATCCACTGCACCACAACGCACATCCGTCACTAAACTCTTACAGCACCTGGTATTCCAAAGCGGTCACCCATCTAAGTAGTGACTAGGCTCAACGTTGCTTAACTTCGGTGATCGAGCAAGAAACGCTGTATTCAACGTGATTGGCCGTAAGCCCACATACCTGATGAACTTGAACATATGGATGATAGGGGATTAAGTAGAATAACAGGTGAAAGGATATTAAGAGCATCAAGAGATGGGGAAAGTAGAGGGCCATGATCGCCTACGTCCTGAAGGAACACGGCGCATAGAACAAGATCCTAACTTAAATTCATTTGTTCCTATGTCCCGTAAGATTAACCTGATATCTAGCTCCATCTATCGCGTATTGATGATTTGTTCTTGTTCACTTGATCAATGGATATCCTAAGAATGTTATTAAGCGCGTGGTTGAGTGTATGAGTATAAGAAACGTGGTCTTTGCTCCCAATTTGCTACTGTATTTGAAAATACAGTGGCAGATTTCCGCCCTGTCTGCGTCTAATAGAACAAACTTAGAAAATGCCAATGAAGGTGGCCAAGGATCGGAGTAAGGCCACCCGCCTGCTTGGTGATCTCTTGTCCTTTGGTTTAAATTTTGCCGCGATTCAAGAGACATTTTGTTTGCGAAGTTGATGCTCGTGTGCTGTCTATTCAGTATACGGGGACAAGCTGGTCAAAGGTATTTCCATACTGGTAAAAATTACTCTGGGTGTGAGGGTGGATCTTTTCCATACCGATGCGGTTGATCATGGCTGATATTGGCGCGTTTAGTCACAATGGGGGACTGATATACCATCATGGACTGCAACATCGACAGAGGGCTAGTATCTAGCAGGTGGTTGAGCGATTGTAGCTTGATCTGAACAGGGAGTTTGGTCTCGTCGATAGATACCAGGTCGATCACCAAGAGCGAAAGGTGTGAACGTGGGCATTTGTGACTATCTACCCAAATAGCCAGCTACCTGGACAGAATTTTACTGAAAACGGTCGATCTAGATTTACTACATTGTCCAGAGTTTCACTGTTTAGGCTATTAGGACCATAGACTTGTCTATGCCCGGATGGCGCCAGGTGCTATGGCTAGAATGACTGGACACTGGAAGCTTAATCTGTCTTTACTGGACAAGCGGGACTTCCGACAACAGTTTACTAAATCAGTGCAGCAGAGATAAGTAGGGGCGTTTATTGTGAATAGGTGGTGGGAGAGGTTTAAAGATAGCATTAGGTCTTTCACCACTGAATATAGCCAACTAGTCGTTCTAGATAAAGTTAAATGTTTAAAACTCTCAAGGATAGTTTTTTTCCTGTACGGAGGTTGGGAAGATTCCCTAAAGATAGTGAACGCTACCAGGGTCAGGCAATTAGACAGAGGCTAAACAAAAGGTCTAACGAAGCCGTATATATAAGAGCAGAATTGCACAAGCAAGCGATCCGTCGAGATTCTTATCGAGATATTCGGGAGATCGATACCCCGGAGGGGTGTACTCTGAAGTCGACCAAAGACATGAGTAAAGCGTTTCGGTGACATTTCGTAGTTAGTTTTTTCAAGGAACCTGATCTCTGCGATGAGTTTCGCAACTATTTGGTTGACTTTCCTCGAATTTCGTCGATTGTAACGGCTAGCTGTGGAGTGAGGGGAAGATGACAGAGAGCAAAATCTACTTGGTATTGAAGAGGTTCGCCGGGACTTGATGATCTGCCCTACGAATCGTAATTTAGACTGTTTCACATCCTTGTGACGATTTTGACTATCGTGTTCAACAACTGAATGTTGTCCGGCTGGAAGTCCGCCCCTATAACACATTCAGAGGTTTTATCACGCTGTTGCAAAAGGACCCAAATGGTTGAAGGGATTTATACAATTATAAGCTCATAACTCTGCTGAACACACAATTAAAGATTTTGATCAAGATCCTGACAGAGCATTTGCACTCAGTTGCCAAGATTCTGTTGGCACCCTAACATTTCAGAGTAACCTGTATCCGCACGATCCTAAAGCATGTTAAAGACGAGGAAGCTGAACTGATCAGTTGATTCGATAGAGTCGACCACAAGTACCCTAACCCCCACCCAGTGCTGTGATATAGTTCAACGGGAAGCGTTCGCGCGCTTTTGAGCTGGCGGTTTGTCCACTGTCTCCCTACTTTACGCTTGGCCGTTAGAGCCTCTTTATTGCTGGTTAAAACAGATGGCGTGCAGCACGATCTCACATGAAACCACTGTCCCTGGTGGTGCATGAGTCAGACTTTTTTATGTACACTGATGATTTATTAATTTTCCTGTCGTGGACATTGAGGTGATATGGAAGGCGCTTGACCGGTAGAAAACGTTCCCGTTGCCAAGATTAACTGCAACAACTCTTCTGGCTTGCAGTTAAGTGCCTGGAAGTGGTCGCCCTTCTGGAGCCACTCATTTAAACTGACGGCCACTTCCGCATTCTTGAAGTATCTAGTTTGGGCCACTGTTCCAGCTGAACTGGTCGGAGGTACATGCAAAGACGAAGTATCTAGTTTGGGCCACTGATCCAGCTGAACTGGTCGGAGGTACATGCAAAGGCGAAGTATCTAGTGTGCGCCACTGTTCCAGCTGAACTGGTCGGAGGTACATGCAAAGGCGAAGTATCTAGTTTGCGCCACTGTTCCAGCTGAACTGGTCGGAGGTACATGCAAAGGCGAAGTATCTAGTTTGCGCGACTGTTCCAGCTGAACTGGTCGGAGGTACATGCAAAGGCGAAGTATCTAGTTTGCGCTACTGTTCCAGCTGAACTGGTCGGAGGTACATGCAAAGGCGAAGTATCTAGATTGCGCCACTGTTCCAGATGAACTGGTCGGAGGTACATGCAAAGGCGAAGTATCTAGTTTGGGCCACTGTTCCAGCTGAATTGGTCGGAGGTACATGCAAAGGCGAAGTATCTAGTTTGCGCCACTGTTCCAGCTGAACTGGTCGGAGGTACATGCAAAGGCGAAGTATCTAGATTGGGCCACTCTTCCAGCTGAACTGGTCGGAGGTACATGCAAAGGCGAAGTATCTAGTTTGGGCCACTGTTCCAGCTGAACTGGTCGGAGGTACATGCAAAGGCTAAGTATCTAGATTGCGCCACTGTTCCAGATGAACTGGTCGGAGGTACATGCAAAGGCGAAGTATCTAGTTTGGGCCACTGTTCCAGCTGAACTGGTCGGAGGTACATGCAAAGGCGAAGTATCTAGTTTGAGCCACTGTTCCAGCTGAACTGGTCGGAGGTACATGCAAAGGCGAAGTATCTAGATTGGGCCACTCTTCCAGCTGAACTGGTCGGAGGTACATGCAAAGGCGAAGTATCTAGTTTGGGCCATTGTTCCAGCTGAACTGGTCGGAGGTACATGCAAAGGCGAAGTATCTAGTTTGCGCCACTGTTCCAGCTGAACTGGTCGGAGGTACATGCAAAGGCGAAGTATCTAGTTTGGGCCACTGTTCCAGCTGAACTGGTCGGAGGTACATGCAAAGGCGAAGTATCTAGAATGGGCCACTGTTCCAGATGAACTGGTCGGAGGTACATGCAAAGGCGAAGTATCTAGAATGGGCCACTGTTCCAGCTGAACTGGTCGGAGGTACATGAAAAAGGCGAAGTATCTAGTTTGCGCTACTGTTCCAGCTGAACTGGTCGGAGGTACATGCAAATGCGAAGTATCTAGATTGCGCCACTGTTCCAGATGAACTGGTCGGAGGTACATACAAAGGCGAAGTATCTAGTTTGGGCCACTGTTCCAGCTGAACTGGTCGGAGGTACATGCAAAGGCGAAGTATCTAGTTTGGGCCACTGTTCCAGAAGAACTGGTCGGAGGTACATGCAAAGGCAAAGTATCTAGTTTGGGCCACTGTTCCAGCTGAACTGGTCGGAGGTACATGCAAAGGCGAAGTATCTAGTTTGGGCCACTGTTCCAGCTGAACTGGTCGGAGGTACATGCAATGGCGAAGTATCTAGTTTGCGCCACTGTTCCAGCTGAACTGGTCGGAGGTACATGCAAAGGCAAAATATCTAGTTTGGGCCACTGTTCCAGCTGAACTGGTCGGAGTTACATGCAAAGGCAAAGTATCTAGTTTGCGCCACTGTTCCAGCTGAACTGGTCGGAGTTACATGCAAAGGCAAAGTATCTAGTTTGCGCCACTGTTCCTGATGAACTGGTCGGAGGTACATGCAATGGCGAAGTATCTAGTTTGCGCCACTGTTCCAGATGAACTGGTCGGAGGTACATGCAAAGGCGAAGTATCTAGTTTGCGCCACTATTCCAGATGAACTGGTCGGAGTTACATGCAAAGGCAAAGTATCTAGAATGGGCCACTGTTCCAGCTGAACTGGTCGTAGGTACATGCAAAAGCGAAGTATCTAGTTTGGGCCACTGTTCCAGCTGAACTGGTCGGAGTTACATGCAAAGGCAAAGTATCTAGTTTGGGTCACTGTTCCAGATGAACTGGTCGGAGGTACATGCAATGGCGAAGTATCTAGAATGGGCCACTGTTCCAGATGAACTGGTCGGAGGTACATGCAAAGGCAAAGTATCTAGTTTGGGCCACTGTTCCAGCTGAACTGGTCGGAGTTACATGCAAAGGCAAAGTATCTAGTTTGCGCCACTGTTCCAGATGAACTGGTCGGAGGTACATGCAATGGCGAAGTATCTAGTTTGGGCCACTGTTCCAGCTGAACTGGTCGGAGGTACATGCAAAGGCGCAGTATCTAGTTTGGGCCACTGTTCCAGCTGAACTGGTCGGAGTTACATGCAAAGGCAAAGTATCTAGTTTGGGTCACTGTTCCAGATGAACTGGTCGGAGGTACATGCAATGGCGAAGTATCTAGTTTGCGCCACTGTTCCAGATGAACTGGTCGGAGGTACATGCAAAGGCAAAATATCTAGTTTGGGCCACTGTTCCAGCTGAACTGGTCGGAGTTACATGCAAAGGCAAAGTATCTAGTTTGCGCCACTATTCCAGCTGAACTGGTCGGAGTTACATGCAAAGGCAAAGTATCTAGTTTGCGCCACTGTTCCAGATGAACTGGTCGGAGGTACATGCAATGGCGAAGTATCTAGTTTGCGCCACTGTTCCAGATGAACTGGTCGGAGGTACATGCAAAGGCGAAGTATCTAGTTTGCGCCACTATTCCAGATGAACTGGTCGGAGTTACATGCAAAGGCAAAGTATCTAGAATGGGCCACTGTTCCAGCTGAACTGGTCGTAGGTACATGCAAAAGCGAAGTATCTAGTTTGGGCCACTGTTCCAGCTGAACTGGTCGGAGTTACATGCAAAGGCAAAGTATCTAGTTTGGGTCACTGTTCCAGCTGAACTGGTCGGAGGTACATGCAAAGGCGAAGTATCTAGCTTGGGCCACTGTTCCAGCTGAACTGGTCGGAGGTACATGCAAAGGCGAAGTATCTAGAATGGGCCACTGTTCCAGCTGAACTGGTCGGAGGTACATGTAAAGGCGAAGTATCTAGTTTGCGCCACTATTCCAGATGAACTGGTCGGAGGTACATGCAAAGGCGAAGTATCTAGTTTGCGCCACTGTTCCAGCTGAACTGGTCGGAGGTACATGCAAAGGCGAAGAATCTAGTTTGCGCCACTGTTCCGGATGAACTGATCGGAGGTACATGCAAAGGCGAAGTATCTAGATTGGGCCACTCTTTCCAGATGAACTGGTCGGAGGTACATGCTAAGGCGAAGTATCTAGTTTGGGCCACTGTCTGGATGCACACCGGTCGGAGGCACATGCAAAGGAAGTGACTAGAATGGGGCTGCTCGTCCAGCTAAACCGGTCGGAGGCACATGGCAAAGGCGAAGTATCTAGTTTGGGTCACTGTTCCAGATGAACTGGTCGGAGGTAACATGTGCATGCTGAAGTATTCAGTTTACCCACTGTTCCAACTGAACGGTCGGAGGTACATGCAAAGGCGAAGTATTCCGTTTGCGTCACCGTTCCAGATGAACTGGTCGGAGCTACACAAAAGGCGAAGATTCTAGATTGGGCCTCTGTTCCAGATGAACTGGTCGGAGGTACATGCTAAGGCGAAGTATCTGGTTTGGGCCACTGTCTGCGTCGAACTGGTCGAGTTACGCAAAGGCGAAGTACCAGAATGGCCACCTGTTCCAGCTGAACTGGTCGGAGGTACATGCAGGCGAAGTATCTAGTTTGGGCTACTGTTCCAGATGAACTGGTCGGAGGTACATGCAAAGGCGAAGTATCTAGAATGGGCCACTGTTCCAGCTGAACTGGTCGGAGGTACATACGTAAAGGCGAAAAGTATCTAGTTTGGGCCACTGTTCCAGCTGAAGTGGTCAGAGGTACATGCAAAGGCGAAGTATCTAGTTTGGGCCACTGTTCCAGCTGAACTGGTCGGAGTTACATGCAAAGGCGAAGTATCTAGTTGGGCCACCGTTCCAGCTGAACTATTGGAGGTACATGCAAAGGCGAAGTATCTAGATTTGGCCACTGTTCCAGCTGAACTGGTCGGAGGTTCATGCAAAGGCGAAGTATCTAGTTTGGGCCACTGTTCCAGCTGAACTGGTCGGAGGTACATGCAAAGGCGAAGTATCTAGTTTGCGCCACTCTTCCAGCTGAACTGGTCGGAGGTACATGCAAAGGCGAAGATCAGTTTGTGCCACTGTTCCAGATGAACTGGTCGGAAAGGCGCAAAGGCGAAGTATCTAGTTTGGCCACTGTTCCAGCGGAATTGGTCGGAGGTACATGCAAAGGCGAAGTGGATCTAGATTGGGCCACTGTTCCAGCTGAACTGGTCGGAGGTACATGCAAATAGTGAAGTATCTAGTTTGGTGCCAATTGTTCCAGATGAACTGGTCGGAGGTACATGCAAAGGCGAAAGGACGAAGTTTGGGCCACTGTTCCAGATGAAGTGGTCGGAGGTACATGCAAAGGCGAAGTATCTAGTTTGGGCCACTGTTCCAGTTGAACTGGTCGGAAGTACATGCAAAGGCGAAGTATCTAGTTTGGAAGTCACCGTTCCAGCTGAACCGTCGGAGGTACATGCAAAGGCGAAGTATCTAGTTTGCTCCCATCACAGATGAACTGGTCGGAGGTACATGCAAAGGCGAAGTATCTTAGTTTGGGCAACTGTTCCAGATGAACTGGTCGGAGGTACATTCTAAGGCGAAGCGGATGTAGTTTGGGCGACTGTTCCAGCTGAACTGGTCGGAGGTACCTTCAAAGGCGAAGTATCTAGAATGGGCCACTGTTCCAGCTGAACTGGTCGGAGGTACATGCAAAGGCGAAGTCTCTAATTTGCGCTATTCCAGATGAACTGGTCGGAGGTACATGCAAAGGCGAAGTGGTTGCCTGTTCCAGCTGAACTGGTCGGAGGTACATGCAAAGGCAGAAGTATCTAGTTTGCGCCACTGTTCTAGATGAACTGGTCGGAGGTACATGCAAAGGCGAAGTATCTAGATTGGGCCACTGTTCCAGCTGAACGGTTCGGAGGTACATGCTAAGGCGAAGTATTTAGTTTGGGCCACTGTTCCAGCTGAACTGGTCGGAGGTACATGCAAAGGCGAAGTATCTAGAATGGGCCACTGTTCCAGATGAACTGGTCGGAGGTACATGCAATGGCAGTAGTTTGGGCCACTGTTCCAGATGAACTGGTCGGAGGTACATGCAAAGGCGAAGTATCTAGTTTGGGCCACTGTTCCAGCTGAACTGGTCGGAGTACATGCAAAAGGCAAGTATCTGGTTGCGCCACTGTTCCAGCTGAACTGGTCGGAGGTACA
Source organism: Ascarosepion bandense (assembly GCA_037127315.1). NCBI lineage: Eukaryota > Metazoa > Mollusca > Cephalopoda > Sepiida > Sepiidae > Ascarosepion > Ascarosepion bandense. The sequence continues at coordinate 542,992 of JBBBDQ010028443.1, forward strand.
TGCAAAGGCAGTATCTGGTTTGCGCCACTATTCCAGATGAACTGGTCGGAGTTACATGCAAAGGCAAAGTATCTAAATGGGCCACTGTTCCAGATGAACTGGTGGGAGGTACGCTCCAAAACGAAGTATCTAGATTGAGCCACTGTTCCAGCTGAACTGGTCGGAGGTACATGCAAAGGCGAAGTATCAAGTTTGGGCCACTGTTCCAGTTGAACTGGTCGAAGGTACATGCAAAGGCGAAGTATCTGAATGGGCCACTGTTCCAGCTGAACTGGTCGGGTACATGCAAGGCAGAGTCTCTGGTGCGCCACTATTCCGGATGAACTGGTCGAGTACATGCAAAGGCGAAGTATCTAGTTTGCGCCACTGTTCCAGCTGAACTGGTCGGAGGTACATGCAAAGGCGAAGTATCTAGTTTGCGCCACTGTTCCAGATGAACTGGTCGGAGGTACATGCAAAGGCGAAGTATCTAGATTGGGCCACTGTTCCAGATGAACGGGTCGGAGGTACATGCTAAGGCGAAGTATTTAGTTTGGGCCACTGTTCCAGCTGAACTGGTCGGAGGTACATGCAAAGGCGAAATGCCTAGAATGGGCCACTGTTCCAGATGAACTGGTCGGAGGTACATGCAATGGCGAAGTATCTAGTTTGGGCCACTGTTCCAGATGAACTGGTCGGAGGTACATGCAAAAGGCAAGTATCTAGTTTGGGCCACTGTTCCAGCTGAACTGGTCGGAGGTACATGCAAAGGCGAAGTATCTAGAATGGGCCACTGTTCCAGCTGAACTGGTCGGAGGTACATGGAAAGGCGAAGTATCTAGTTTGCGCCACTATTCCAGATGAACTGGTCGGAGGTACATGCAAAGGCGAAGTATCTAGTTTGCGCCACTGTTCCAGATGAACTGGTCCGGAGGTACATGCAAAGGCGAAGTATCTGGTTTGCGCCACTATTCCAGATGAACTGGTCGGAGTTACATGCAAAGGCAAAGTATCTAAAAGGGGCCACTGTTCCAGATGAACTGGTGGGAGGTACATGCAAAGGCGAAGTATCTAGATTGGGCCACTGTGCCAGCTGAACTGGTCGGAGGTACATGCAAAGGCGAAGTATCAAGTTTGGGCCACTGTTCCAGTTGAACTGGTCGGAGGTACATGCAAAGGCGAAGTATCTAGAATGGACCACTCTTCCAGCTGAACTGGTCGGAGTTACATGTAAAGGCGAAGTATCTAGTTTGCGCCACTATTCCAGATGAACTGGTCGGAGGTACATGCAAAGGCGAAATATCTAGTTTGCGCCACTGTTCCAGCTGAACTGGTCGGAGGTATATGCAAAGGCGAAGTATCTAGTTTGCGCCACTGTTCCAGCTGAACTGGTCGGAGGTACATGCAAAGGCGAAGTATCTAGATTGGGCCACTCTTCCAGATGAACTGGTCGGAGGTACATGCTAAGGCGAAGTATCTAGTTTGGGCCACTGTTCCAGCTGAACTGGTCGGAGGTACATGCAAAGGCGAAGTATCTAGAATGGGCCACTGTTCCAGCTAAACTGGTCGGAGGTACATGCAAAGGCGAAGTATCTAGTTTGGGCCACTGTTCCAGCTGAACTGGTCGGAGGTACATGCAAAGGCAAAGTATCTAGAATGGGCCACTGTTCCAGCTGAACTGGTCGGAGGTACATGCAAAGGCGAAGTATCTAGTTTGCGCCACTGTTCCAGATGAACTGGTCGGAGTTACATGCAAAGGCGAAGTATCTAGTTTGGGCCACTGTTCCAGCTGAACTCGTCGGAGGTACATGCAAAGGCGAAGTATCTAGATTGGGCCACTGTTCCAGGTGAACTGGTCGGAGGTTCATGCAAAGGCGAAGTATCTAGTTTGGGCCACTGTTCCAGATGAACTGGTCGGAGGTACATGCAAAGGCGAAGTATCTCGTTTGGGCCACTGTTCCAGAAGAACTGGTCGGAGGTACATGCAAAGGCGAAGTATCTAGTTTGGGCCACTGTTCCAGCTGAACTGGTCGGAGGTACATGCAAAGGCGAAGTATCTAGTTTGGGCCACTGTTCCAGCTGAACTGGTCGGAGGTACATGCAATGGCGAAGTATCTAGTTTGCGCCACTGTTCCAGCTGAACTGGTCGGAGGTACATGCAAAGGCAAAATATCTAGTTTGGGCCACTGTTCCAGCTGAACTGGTCGGAGTTACATGCAAAGGCAAAGTATCTAGTTTGCGCCACTGTTCCAGCTGAACTGGTCGGAGTTACATGCAAAGGCAAAGTATCTAGTTTGCGCCACTGTTCCAGATGAACTGGTCGGAGGTACATGCAATGGCGAAGTATCTAGTTTGCGCCACTGTTCCAGATGAACTGGTCGGAGGTACATGCAAATGCAAAGTATCTAGTTTGCGCCACTATTCCAGATGAACTGGTCGGAGTTACATGCAAAGGCAAAGTATCTAGAATGGGCCACTGTTCCAGCTGAACTGGTCGTAGGTACATGCAAAAGCGAAGTATCTAGTTTGGGCCACTGTTCCAGCTGAACTGGTCGGAGTTACATGCAAAGGCAAAGTATCTAGTTTGGGTCACTGTTCCAGATGAACTGGTCGGAGGTACATGCAATGGCGAAGTATCTAGAATGGGCCACTGTTCCAGATGAACTGGTCGGAGGTACATGCAAAGGCAAAGTATCTAGTTTGGGCCACTGTTCCAGCTGAACTGGTCGGAGTTACATGCAAAGGCAAAGTATCTAGTTTGCGCCACTGTTCCAGATGAACTGGTCGGAGGTACATGCAATGGCGAAGTATCTAGTTTGGGCCACTGTTCCAGCTGAACTGGTCGGAGGTACATGCAAAGGCGCAGTATCTAGTTTGGGCCACTGTTCCAGCTGAACTGGTCGGAGTTACATGCAAAGGCAAAGTATCTAGTTTGGGTCACTGTTCCAGATGAACTGGTCGGAGGTACATGCAATGGCGAAGTATCTAGTTTGCGCCACTGTTCCAGATGAACTGGTCGTTGGTACATGCAAAGGCAAAGTATCTAGTTTGGGCCACTGTTCCAGCTGAACTGGTCGGAGTTACATGCAAAGGCAAAGTATCTAGTTTGCGCCACTGTTCCAGATGAACTGGTCGGAGGTACATGCAATGGCGAAGTATCTAGTTTGCGCCACTGTTCCAGATGAACTGGTCGGAGGTACATGCAAAGGCGAAGTATCTAGAAGGGGCCACTGTTCCAGATGAACTGGTCGGAGGTACATGCAAAGGCGAAGTATCTAGTTTGGCCCACTGTTCCAACTGAACTGGTCGGAGGTACATGCAAAGGCGAAGTATCTAGTTTGCGCCACTGTTCCAGATGAACTGGTCGGAGCTATATGCAAAGGCGAATTATCTAGATTGGGCCTCTGTTCCAGATGAACTGGTCGGAGGTACATGCTAAGGCGAAGTATCTAGTTTGGGCCACTGTTCCAGCTGAACTGGTCGGAGTTACATGCAAAGGCGAAGTATCTAGAATGGGCCACTGTTCCAGCTGAACTGGTTGGAGGTACATGCAAAGGCGAAGTATCTAGTTTGGGCCACTGTTCCAGATGAACTGGTCGGAGGTACATGCAAAGGCGAAGTATCTAGAATGGGCCACTGTTCCAGCTGAACTGGTCGGAGGTACATGCAAAGGCGAAGTATCTAGTTTGGGCCACTGTTCCAGCTGAAGTGGTCAGAGGTACATGCAAAGGCGAAGTATCTAGTTTGGGCCACTGTTCCAGCTGAACTGGTCGGAGTTACATGCAAAGGCGAAGTATCTAGTTTGGGCCACTGTTCCAGCTGAACTGGTCGGAGGTACATGCAAAGGCGAAGTATCTAGATTGGGCCACTGTTCCAGCTGAACTGGTCGGAGGTTCATGCAAAGGCGAAGTATCTAGTTTGGGCCACTGTTCCAGCTGAACTGGTCGGAGGTACATGCAAAGGCGAAGTATCTAGTTTGCGCCACTGTTCCAGCTGAACTGGTCAGAGGTACATGCAAAGGCGAAGTATCTAGTTTGCGCCACTGTTCCAGATGAACTGGTCGGAGGTACATGCAAAGGCGAAGTATCTAGTTTGGGCCACTGTTCCAGCGGAATTGGTCGGAGGTACATGCAAAGGCGAAGTATCTAGATTGGGCCACTGTTCCAGCTGAACTGGTCGGAGGTACATGCAAAGGCGAAGTATCTAGTTTGCGCCACTGTTCCAGATGAACTGGTCGGAGGTACATGCAAAGGCGAAGTATCTAGTTTGCGCCACTGTTCCAGATGAACTGGTCGGAGGTACATGCAAAGGCGAAGTATCTAGTTTGGGCCACTGTTCCAGCTGAACTGGTCGGAAGTACATGCAAAGGCGAAGTATCTAGTTTGGGCCACTGTTCCAGCTGAACTCGTCGGAGATACATGCAAAGGCGAAGTATCTAGTTTGCGCCACTGTTCCAGATGAACTGGTCGGAGGTACATGCAAAGGCGAAGTATCTAGTTTGGGCAACTGTTCCAGATGAACTGGTCGGAGGTACATTCTAAGGCGAAGTATGTAGTTTGGGCGACTGTTCCAGCTGAACTGGTCGGAGGTACATGCAAAGGCGAAGTATCTAGAATGGGCCACTGTTCCAGCTGAACTGGTCGGAGGTACATGCAAAGGCGAAGTCTCTAATTTGCGCCACTATTCCAGATGAACTGGTCGGAGGTACATGCAAAGGCGAAGTATCTAGTTTGCGCCACTGTTCCAGCTGAACTGGTCGGAGGTACATGCAAAGGCGAAGTATCTAGTTTGCGCCACTGTTCTAGATGAACTGGTCGGAGGTACATGCAAAGGCGAAGTATCTAGATTGGGCCACTGTTCCAGATGAACGGGTCGGAGGTACATGCTAAGGCGAAGTATTTAGTTTGGGCCACTGTTCCAGCTGAACTGGTCGGAGGTACATGCAAAGGCGAAGTATCTAGAATGGGCCACTGTTCCAGATGAACTGGTCGGAGGTACATGCAATGGCGAAGTATCTAGTTTGGGCCACTGTTCCAGATGAACTGGTCGGAGGTACATGCAAAGGCGAAGTATCTAGTGTGTGCCACTGTTCCAGCTGAACTGGTCGGAGGTACATGCAAAGGCGAAGTATCTAGTTTGCGCCACTGTTCCAGCTGAACTGGTCGGAGGTACATGCAAAGGCGAAGTATCTGGTTTGCGCCACTATTCCAGATGAACTGGTCGGAGTTACATGCAAAGGCAAAGTATCTAAAATGGGCCACTGTTCCAGATGAACTGGTGGGAGGTACATGCAAAGGCGAAGTATCTAGATTGGGCCACTGTTCCAGCTGAACTGGTCGGAGGTACATGCAAAGGCGAAGTATCAAGTTTGGGCCACTGTTCCAGTTGAACTGGTCGGAGGTACATGCAAAGGCGAAGTATCTAGAATGGGCCACTGTTCCAGCTGAACTGGTCGGAGGTACATGCAAAGGCGAAGTCTCTAATTTGCGCCACTATTCCAGATGAACTGGTCGGAGGTACATGCAAAGGCGAAGTATCTAGTTTGCGCCACTGTTCCAGCTGAACTGGTCGGAGGTACATGCAAAGGCGAAGTATCTAGTTTGCGCCACTGTTCCAGATGAACTGGTCGGAGGTACATGCAAAGGCGAAGTATCTAGATTGGGCCACTGTTCCAGATGAACGGGTCGGAGGTACATGCTAAGGCGAAGTATTTAGTTTGGGCGACTGTTCCAGCTGAACTGGTCGGAGGTACATGCAAAGGCGAAGTATCTAGAATGGGCCACTGTTCCAGATGAACTGGTCGGAGGTACATGCAATGGCGAAGTATCTAGTTTGGGCCACTGTTCCAGATGAACTGGTCGGAGGTACATGCAAAGGCGAAGTATCTAGTTTGGGCCACTGTTCCAGCTGAACTGGTCGGAGGTACATGCAAAGGCGAAGTATCTAGAATGGGCCACTGTTCCAGCTGAACTGGTCGGAGGTACATGGAAAGGCGAAGTATCTAGTTTGCGCCACTATTCCAGATGAACTGGTCGGAGGTACATGCAAAGGCGAAGTATCTAGTTTGCGCCACTGTTCCAGCTGAACTGGTCGGAGGTACATGCAAAGGCGAAGTATCTGGTTTGCGCCACTATTCCAGATGAACTGGTCGGAGTTACATGCAAAGGCAAAGTATCTAAAATGGGCCACTGTTCCAGATGAACTGGTGGGAGGTACATGCAAAGGCGAAGTATCTAGATTGGGCCACTGTGCCAGCTGAACTGGTCGGAGGTACATGCAAAGGCGAAGTATCAAGTTTGGGCCACTGTTCCAGTTGAACTGGTCGGAGGTACATGCAAAGGCGAAGTATCTAGAATGGGCCACTCTTCCAGCTGAACTGGTCGGAGTTACATGTAAAGGCGAAGTATCTAGTTTGCGCCACTATTCCAGATGAACTGGTCGGAGGTACATGCAAAGGCGAAATATCTAGTTTGCGCCACTGTTCCAGCTGAACTGGTCGGAGGTATATGCAAAGGCGAAGTATCTAGTTTGCGCCACTGTTCCAGCTGAACTGGTCGGAGGTACATGCAAAGGCGAAGTATCTAGATTGGGCCACTCTTCCAGATGAACTGGTCGGAGGTACATGCTAAGGCGAAGTATCTAGTTTGGGCCACTGTTCCAGCTGAACTGGTCGGAGGTACATGCAAAGGCGAAGTATCTAGAATGGGCCACTGTTCCAGCTAAACTGGTCGGAGGTACATGCAAAGGCGAAGTATCTAGTTTGGGCCACTGTTCCAGCTGAACTGGTCGGAGGTACATGCAAAGGCAAAGTACCTAGAATGGGCCACTGTTCCAGCTGAACTGGTCGGAGGTACATGCAAAGGCGAAGTATCTAGTGTGCTCCACTGTTCCAGATGAACTGGTCGGAGTTACATGCAAAGAGGCAGAGTATCTAGTTTGGGCCACTGTTCCAGCTGAACTCGTCGGAGGTACATGCAAGGCGAAGTATCTAGATTGGGCCACTGTTCCAGGTGGTCGGGTTCATGCAGAGGCGAAGTATCTAGACTGCGCCACTGTTCCAGATGGTGAGGTCGGAGGTACATGCAAAGGCAGAAGTATCTGGTTGGGCCACTGTTCAAGCTGAACGGTCAGGAGAAGTACATGCAAAGGCGAAGTATCTAGTTTGGGCCACTGTTCCAGCTGAACTCATCGGAGGTACATGCAAAGGCGAAGTATCTAGTTTGCGCCACTGTTCCAGATGAACTGGTCGGAAGTACATGCAAAGGCAAGTATCTAGTTTGGGCAACTGTTCCAGATGAACTGGTCGGAGGTACATTCTAGAGCAGAAGTATGTGGTTGGGCGACTGTTCCAGCTGAACTGGTCGGAGGTACATGCAAAGGCGAAGTATCTAGAATGGGCCACTGTTCAACTGAACTGGTCGGAGGTACATGCAAGGCGAAGTCTCTAATTTGCGCCACTATTGCAGATGAACTGGTCGAGTACATGCAAAGGCAGTATCTAGTTTGCGCCACTGTTCCAGCTGAACTGGTCGGAGGTACATGCAAAGGCGAAATGGATGCCGCCACTGTTCTAGATGAACTGGTCGGAGGTACATGCAAAGGCAGAGTATCTAGATTGGGCCACTGTTCCAGATGAACGGGTCGAGGTACATGCTAAGGCGAAGTATTTAGTTTGGGCCACTGTTCCAGCTGAACTGGTCGGAGGTACATGCAAAGGCGAAGTATCTAGAATGGGCCACTGTTCCAGATGAACTGGTTCGGGTACATGCAGTAACGTGTCTAGTTTGGGCCACTGTTCCAGACAGAACTGGTCAAGGTACATGCAAGGCGAAGTATCAGTTTGGGCACTGTTCCAGCTGAACTGGTCGGAGGTACATGCAAAGAGGCAAGTATCTAGAATGGGCCACTGTTCCAGCCTGAGCTGGGTCGGAGGTATGAAAGGCAAGTATCTGGATTTGCGCCATTCAGAATGAACTGGTCGGAGGAGTACATGCAAAGGCGAAGTATCTAGTTTGCGCCACTGTTCCAGCTGAACTGGTCGGAGGTACATGCTAGAGGCGAAGTATCTGGTTTGCGCCACTATTCCAGATGAACTGGAGTCGGAGTTACATGCAAAGGCGAGTATCTAAAATGGGCCACTGTTTAGATGAACTGTGGGAGGTACGTATAAGGCAAGTATTAGATTGGGCCACTGTGCCAGCTGAACTGGTCGGAGGTACATGCAGGCGAAGTATCAGTTTGGCCACTGTTCCAGTTGAACTGGTCGGAGGTACATACAAAGGCGAAGTATCTAGAATGGGCCACTGTTCAAGCTGCGGCTGTCGGAGGTACATGCAAGAGGACGAAGTCTCCTGGTACGCCACTATTCCAGATGAACTGGTCGGAGGTACATGCAAAGGCCAAGTATCTAGTTTGCGCCACTGTTCCATGGTCGGAGGTATACCCAAAGGCGAAGTATCTAGTTTGCGCCACTGTTCCAGATGAACTGGTCGGAGGTACATGCGAAGCAGAATATCTAGATTGGGCCACTGTTCCAGATGAACGGGTCGGAGGTACATGCTAAGGCGAAGTATTTAGTTTGGGCCGCTGTTCCAGCTGAACTGGTCGGAGGAGGTACACCCAAGGCGAAGTATCTAGAATGGGCCCATGTTCCAGATGAACTGGTCGGAGGTACGGCTATTGGCGAAGTATGATTTGATACTGTTCCAGATGAACTGGTCGGAGGTACATGCAAAGGCAGAGTATCTAGTTTGGGCCACTGTTCCAGCTGAACTGGTCGGAGGTACATGCAAAGGCGAAGTATCTAGAATGGGCCACTGTTCCAGCTGAACTGGTCGGAGGTATGGAAAGGCGAAGTATCTGTTTGCGCCACTATTCCAGATAATTGGTGGAGGTATAAAGGCGAAGTATCTGGTTGCCGACATTCCACTGCTGAACTGGTCGGAGGTATATGCAAAAGGCGAAGTATCTAGTTTGCGCCACTGGTACCAGCTGAACTGGTCGGAGGTACATGCAAAGACGAAGTATCTAAATTGGGCCACTCTTCCAGATGAACTGGTCGGAGGTACATGCTAAGGCGAAGTATCTAGTTTGGACCACTGTTCCAGCTGAACTGGTCGGAGGTACATGCAAAGGCGAAGTATCTAGAATGGGCCACTGTTCCAGCTGAACTGGTCGGAGGTACATGTAAAGGCGAAGTTTCTAGTTTGCGCCACTATTCCAGATGAACTGGTCGGAGGTACATGCAAAGGCGAAGTATCTAGTTTGCGCCACTGTTCCAGCTGAACTGGTCGGAGGTACATGCAAAGGCGAAGAATCTAATTTGCGCCACTGTTCCAGATGAACTGATCGGAGGTACATGCAAAGGCGAAGTATCTAGATTGGGCCACTCTTCCAGATGAACTGGTCGGAGGTACATGCTAAGGCGAAGTATCTAGTTTGGGCCACTGTTCCAGATGCACTGGTCGGAGGTACATGCAAAGGCGAAGTATCTAGAATGGGCCACTGTTCCAGCTAAACTGGTCGGAGGTACATGCAAAGGCGAAGTATCTAGTTTGGGTCACTGTTCCAGATGAACTGGTCGGAGGTACATGCAAAGGCGAAGTATCTAGTTTGGGCCACTGTTCCAGATGCACTGGTCGGAGGTACATGCAAAGGCGAAGTATCTAGAATGGGCCACTGTTCCAGCTAAACTGGTCGGAGGTACATGCAAAGGCGAAGTATCTAGTTTGGGTCACTGTTCCAGATGAACTGGTCGGAGGTACATGCAAAGGCGAAGTATCTAGTTTGGCCCACTGTTCCAACTGAACTGGTCGGAGGTACATGCAAAGGCGAAGTATCTAGTTTGCGCCACTGTTCCAGATGAACTGGTCGGAGCTACATGCAAAGGCGAAGTATCTAGATTGGGCCTCTGTTCCAGATGAACTGGTCGGAGGTACATGCTATGGCGAAGTATCTAGTTTGGGCCACTGTTCCAGCTGAACTGGTCGGAGTTACATGCAAAGGCGAAGTATCTAGAATGGGCCACTGTTCCAGCTGAACTGGTCGGAGGTACATGCAAAGGCGAAGTATCTAGTTTGGGCCACTGTTCCAGATGAACTGGTCGGAGGTACATGCAAAGGCGAAGTATCTAGAATGGGCCACTGTTCCAGCTGAACTGGTCGGAGGTACATGCAAAGGCGAAGTATCTAGTTTGGGCCACTGTTCCAGCTGAAGTGGTCAGAGGTACATGCAAAGGCGAAGTATCTAGTTTGGGCCACTGTTCCAGCTGAACTGGTCGGAGTTACATGCAAAGGCGAAGTATCTAGTTTGGGCCACTGTTCCAGCTGAACTCGTCGGAGGTACATGCAAAGGCGAAGTATCTAGATTGGGCCACTGTTCCAGCTGAACTGGTCGGAGGTTCATGCAAAGGCGAAGTATCTAGTTTGGGCCACTGTTCCAGATTAACTGGTCGGAGGTACATGCAAAGGCGAAGTATCTAGTTTGCGCCACTGTTCCAGCTGAACTGGTCGGAGGTACATGCGAAGGCGAAGTATCTAGTTTGCGCCACTGTTCCAGATGAACTGGTCGGAAGTACATGCAAAGGCGAAGTATCTAGTTTGGGCCACTGTTCCAGCTGAACTCGTCGGAGGTACATGCAAAGGCGAAGTATCTAGTTTGCGCCACTGTTCCAGATGAACTGGTCGGAGGTACATGCAAAGGCGAAGTATCTAGTTTGGGCAACTGTTCCAGATGAACTGGTCGGAGGTACATTCTTAGGCGAAGTATGTAGTTTGGGCGACTGTTCCAGCTGAACTGGTCGGAGGTACATGCAAAGGCGAAGTATCTAGAATGGGCCACTGTTCCAGCTGAACTGGTCGGAGGTACATGCAAAGGCGAAGTCCCTAATTTGCGCCACTATTCCAGATGAACAGGTCGAGTACATGCAAGGCAGAGAAGTATCTAGTTTGCGCCACTGTTCCAGCTGAACTGGTCGGAGGTACACTTAAAGGCGAGTATGTAGTTTGTACCACTGTTCTAGATGAACTGGTCAGAGGTACATGCAAAGGCGAAGTATCTAGATTGGGCCACTGTTCCAGATGAACGGGTCGAGGTACATGCTAAGGCGAAGTATTTAGTTTGGGCCACTGTTCCAGCTGAACTGGTCGAGTACATGCAAAGGCGAAGTATCTAGATTGGGCCACTGTTCCAGCTGAACTGGTCGGAGGTTCATGCAAGGCGAAGTATCTAGTTTGGGCCACTGTTCCAGATTAACTGGTCGGAGGTACATGCAAAGGCGAAGTATCTAGTTTGCGCCACTGTTCCAGCTGAACTGGTCGGAGGTACATGCAAAGGCGAAGTATCTAGTTTGCGCCACTGTTCCAGATGAACTGGTCGGAGGTACATGCAAAGGCGAAGTATCTAGTTTGGGCCACAATTTCAACTGGAATTGGTCGGAGGTATGCAAGAGCGAAGTATCAGATTGAATTACTGTTCCAGCTGAACTGGTCGGAGGTACATGCAAAGGCGAAGTATCTAGTTTGCGCCACTGTTCCAGATGAACTGGTCGGAGGTACATGCAAAGGCGAAGTATCTAGTTTGCGCCACTGTTCCAGATGAACTGGTCGGAGGTACCCGTACAAAGGCGAAGTATCTAGTTTGGGCCACTGTTCCAGCTGAACTGGTCGGAAAATGTCACGAAGCCAGTATCTGGTTTGGGCCACTGTTCCAGCTGAACTAGTCGGAGGTACATGCAAAGGCCGAAGTATCTGGTTGCGCCACTATTTCCAGATGAACTGGTCGGAGGTACATGCAAAGGCGAAGTATCTAGTTTGGGCAACTGTTCCAGATGAACTGGTCGGAGTTACATTCTAAGGCGAAGTATGTAGTTTGGGCGACTGTTCCAGCTGAACTGGTCGGAGTACATGCAAAGGCGAAGTATCTAGAATGGGCCACTGTTCCAGCTAAACTGGTCGGAGGTACATGCAAAGGCGAAGTCTCTGGTACGCCACTATTCCAGATGAACTGGTCGGAGGTACATGCAAAGGCGAAGTATCTAGTTTGCGCCACTGTTCAGCTGAACTGGTCGGAGGTACATGCAAAGGCGAAGTATCTAGTTTGCGCCACTGTTCTATTGAACTGGTCGGAGGTACATGCAAAGAGCCAGTATCTAGATTGGGCCACTGTTCCAGATGAACGGGTCGGAGGTACATGCTAAGGCGAAGTATTTAGTTTGGGCCACTGTTCCAGCTGAACTGGTCGGAGGTACATGCAAAAAGGCGAAGTATCTAGAATGGGCCACTGTTCCAGATGAACTGGTCGGAGGTACATGCAATGGCGAAGTATCTAGTTTGGGCCACTGTTCCAGATAGACTGGTCGGAGGTACATGCAAAGGCGAAGTATCTAGTTTGGGCCACTGTTCCAGCTGAACTGGTCGGAGGTACATGCAAGGCAGAAGTATCTAGTTTGCGCCACTGTTCCAGCTGAACTGGTCGGGGGTACATGCAAAGGAAGCGAAGTATCTGGTTTGCGCCACTATTCCAGATGAACTGGTCGGAGTTACATGCAAAGGCAAAGTATCTAAAAAATGGGCCACTGTTCCAGATGAACTGGTGGGAGGTACATACAAAGGCAAGTATCTAGATTGGGCCACTGTTCCAGATGAACTGGTCGGAGGTACATGCAAAGGCGAACTATCAAGTTTGGGCCACTGTTCCAGTTGAACTGGTCGGAGGTACATGCAAAGGCGAAGTATCTAGAATGGGCCACTGTTCAGCTGAACTGGTCGGAGGTACATGCAAAGGCAAGTCTCTAATTTGCGCCACTATTCCAGATGAACTGGTCAGGTACATGCAAGGCGAAGTATCTAGTTTGCGCCACTGTTCCAGCTGAACTGGTCGGGGTACATGCAAATGACGAAGTATCTAGTTTGCGCACTGTTCCAGATGAACTGGTCGGAGGTCATGCAAAGGCGAAGTATCTAGATTGGGCCACTGTTCCAGATGAACGGGTCGGAGGTACATGCTAAGGCGAAGTATTTAGTTTGGGCCACTGTTCCAGCTGAACTGGTCGGAGGTACATGCAAAGGCGAAGTATCTAGTTTGGGCCACTGTTCCAGCTGAACTGGTCGAGTACATGCAAAGGCGAAGTATCTAGAGATGGTACTGTTCAGCTGAACTGGTCGGAGGTACATGGAAAGGCGAAGTATCTAGTTTGCGCCACTATTCCAGATGAACTGGTCGGAGGTACATGCAAAGGCGAAGTATCTAGTTTGCGCCACTGTTCCAGATGAACTGGTCGGAGGTACGAGCGAAGTATCTGGTTTGCGCCACTATTCCAGATGAGCTGGTCGGAGTTACATGCAAAGGCAAAGTATCTAAAATGGGCCACTGTTCCAGATGAACTGGTGGGAGGTACATGCAAAGGCGAGTATCTAGATTGGGCCACTGTGCCAGCTGAACTGGTCGGAGGTACATGCAAAGGCGAAGTATCAAGTTTGGGCCACTGTTCCAGTTGAACTGGTCGGAGGTACATGCAAAGGCGAAGTATCTAGAATGGGCCACTCTTCCAGCTGAACTGGTCGGAGTTACATGTAAAGGCGAAGTATCTAGTTTGCGCCACTATTCCAGATGAACTGGTCGGAGGTACATGCAAAGGGCCGAAATATCTAGTTTGCGCCACTGTTCCAGCTGAACTGGTCGGAGGTATATGCAAAGAGGCGAAGTATCTAGTTTGCGCCACTGTTCAAGCTGAACTGGTCGGAGGTACATGCAAAGGCGAAGTATCTAGATTGGAGCCCTCTTCCAGATGAACTGGTCGGAGGTAACATGCTAAGGCGAAGTATCTAGTTTGGGCCACTGTTCCAGCTGAACTGGTCGGAGGTACATGCAAAGGCGAAGTATCTAGAATGGGCCACTGTTCAACTAAACTGGTCGGAGGTACATGCAAAGGCGAAGTATCTAGTTTGGGCCACTGTTCCAGCTGAACTGGTCGGAGGTACATGCAAAGGCAAAGTATCTGGAATGGGCCACTGTTCCAGCTGAACTGGTCGGAGGTACATGCATAGGCGAAGTATCTAGTTTGCGCCACTGTTCCAGATGAACTGGTCGGAGTTACATGCAAAAGGCGAAGTATCTAGTTTGGGCCACTGTTCCAGCTGAACTCGTCGGAGGTACATGCAAAAGAAGGCGATGTCCAAGATTGGGCCACTGTTCAGGGTGAACTGGTCGGAGGTTCATGCAAAGGCGAAGTATCTAGTTTGGGCAACTGTTCCAGCTGAACTGGTCGGAGGTACATGCAAAGAGGCGAAGTATAGTTTGGGCCACTGTTCCAGCTGAACTGGTCGGAGGTACATACAAAGGCGAAGTATCTAGTTTGCGCCACTGTTCCAGATGAACTGGTCGGAGGTACATGCAAAGGCAGTATCTAGTTTGGGCCACTGTTTGGCTGAATTGGTCGAGTACATGCAAAGGCAGTATCTAGATTGCGCCTCTGTTCCAGATGAACTGGTCAGAGGTACATGCAAAGGCAAGTATCTAGTTTGCGCCACTGTTCCAGATGAACTGGTCGGAGGTACATGCAAAGGCGAAGTATCTAGTTTGGGCCTGTTCCAGCTGAACTGGTCGGAAGTACATACCAAGGCAGAAGTATCTACTTTGGGCCACTGTTCCGGCTGTAGACTCGTCGAGTACATGCAAAGGCGAAGTATCTAGTTTGCGCCACTGTTCCAGATGAACTGGTCGGAGGTACATTCTAAGGCGAAGTATGTAGTTTGGGCGACTGTTGCAGCTGAACTGGTCGGAGGTACATGCAAAGGCGAAGTATCTCGAATGGGCCACTGTTCCAGCTGAACTGGTCGGAGGTACATGCAAAGGCGAAGTCTCTAATTTGCGCCACTATTCCAGATGAACTGGTCGGAGGTACATGCAAAGGCGAAGTATCTAGTTTGCGCCACTGTTCCAGCTGAACTGGTCGGAGGTACATGCAAAGGCGAAGTATCTAGTTTGCGCCACTGTTCTAGATGAACTGGTCGGAGGTACATGCAAAGGCGAAGTATCTAGATTGGGCCACTGTTCCAGATGAACGGGTCGGAGGTACATGCTAAGGCGAAGTATTTAGTTTGGGCCACTGTTCCAGCTGTGAACTGGTCGGAGGTACATGCAAAGGCGAAGTATCTAGAATGGGCCACTGTTCCAGATGAACTGGTCGGAGGTACATGCAATGGCGAAGTATCTAGTTTGGGCCACTGTTCCAGATGAACTGGTCGAGTACATGCAAAAGGCGAAGTATCTAGTTTGGGCCACTGTTCCAGCTGAACTGGTCGGAGGTACGTACAAAGGCGGTATCTAGAATGGGCCACTGTTCCAGCTGAACTGGTCGAGTACATGAAGAGCGAAGTATCTGGTTTGCACCACTGTTCAAATGAACTGGTCGGAGGTATGCAAAAGGCGAAGTATCTGGTTTGCGCCACTGTTCCAGCTGAACTGGTCGGAGGTACATGCAAAGGCAAGTATCTAAAACGGGCCACTGTTCCAGATGAACTGGTGGGAGGTACATGCAAAGGCAGTATCTAGATTGGGCCACTGTGCCAGCTGAACTGGTCGGAGGTACATACAAAGGCGAAGTATCAAGTTTGGGCCACTGTTCCAGTTGAACTGGTCGGAGGTACATGCAAAGGCGAAGTATCTAGAATGGGCCACTCTTCCAGCTGAACTGGTCGGAGTTACATGTAAAGGCGAAGTATCTAGTTTGCGCCACTATTCCAGATGAACTGGTCGGAGGTACATGCAAAGGTGAAGTATCTAGTTTGCGCCACTGTTCCTGTGAAGACTGGTCGGAGGTATATGCAAGAGCGAAGTATCTAGTTTGCACCACTGTTCCAGCTGAACTGGTCGGAGGTACATGCACAGGCGAAGTATCTAGATTGGGCAACTCTTCCAGATGAACTGGTCGGAGGTACATGCTAAGGCGAAGTATCTAGTTTGGGCCACTGTTCCAGCTGAACTGGTCGGAGGTACATGCAAAGGCGAAGTATCTAGAATGGGCCACTGTTCCAGCTAAACTGGTCGGAGGTACATGCAAAGGCGAAGTATCTAGTTTGGGCCACTGTTCCAGCTGAACTGGTCGGAGGTACATGCAAAGGCGAAGTATCTAGAATGGGCCACTGTTCCAGCTGAACTGGTCGGAGGTACATGCAAAGGCGAAGTATCTAGTTTGCGCCACTGTTCCAGATGAACTGGTCGGAGTTACATGCAAAGGCGAAGTATCTAGTTTGGGCCACTGTTCCAGCTGAACTCGTCGGAGGTACATGCAAAGGCGAAGTATCTAGATTGGGCCACTGTTCCAGGTGAACTGGTCGGAGGTTCATGCAAAGGCGAAGTATCTAGTTTGGGCCACTGTTCCAGCTGAACTGGTCGGAGGTACATGCAAATGCGAAGTATCTAGTTTGGGCCACTGTTCCAGCTGAACTGGTCGGAGGTACATGCAAAGGCGAAGTATCTAGTTTGCGCCACTGTTCCAGATGAACTGGTCGGAGGTACATGCAAAGGCGAAGTATCTAGATTGGGCCACTGTTCCAGCTGAACTGGTCGGAGGTACATGCTAAGTCGAAGTATCTAGTTTGCGCCACTGTTCCAGATGAACTGGTCGGAGGTACATGCAAAGGCGAAGTATCTAGTTTGCGCCACTGTTCAAGATGAACTGGTCGGAGGTACATGCAAAGGCGAACTATCTAGATTGGGCCACTGTTCCAGCTGAACTGGTCGGAGGTACATGCAAAGGCGAAGTATCTAGTTTGGCCCACTGTTCCAGATGAACTGGTCGGAGGTACATGCAAAGGCGAAGTATCTAGTTTGCGCCACTGTTCCAGATGAACTGGTCGGAGGTACATGCAAAGGCGAAGTATCTAGATTGGGCCACTGTTCCAGCTGAACTGGTTGGAGTTACATTCAAAGGCGAAGTATCTAGTTTGGGCCACTGTTCCAGCTGAACTGGTCGGAGATACATGCAAATGCGAAGTATCTAGTTTGGGCCACTGTTCCAGCTGAACTGGTCGGAGGTACATGCAAAGGCGAAGTATCTAGATTGGGCCACTGTTCCAGATGAACTGGTCGGAGGTACATGCAAAGGCGAAGTATCTAGTTTGCGCCACTATTCCAGATGAACTGGTCGGAGGTACATGCAAAGGCGAAGTATCTAGTTTGGGCCACTGTTCCAGCTGAACTGGTCGGAGGTACATGCAAAGGCGAAGTATCTAGTTTGCGCCACTGTTCCAGCTGAACTGGTCGGAGGTACATGCAAAGGCGAAGTATCTAGTTTGGGCCACTGTTCCAGCTGAACTGGTCGGAGGTACATGCAAAGGCGAAGTATCTAGTTTGCGCCACTGTTCCAGCTGAACTGGTCGGAGGTACATGCAAAGGCGAAGTATCTAGAATGGGCCACTGTTCCAGGTGAACTGGTTGGAGATACATGCAAAGGCGAAGTATCTAGATTGGGCCACTGTACCAGCCCCGAACTTAGTCGGAGGTACATGCAAAGGCGAAGTATCTAGTTTGGGCCACTGTTCCAGCTGAACTGGTCGGAGGTACCTTGGAAAGGCGAAGTATCTAGTTTGCGCCACTATTCCAGATGAACTGGTCGGAGGTACATGCAAAGGCGAAGTATCTAGTTTGCGCCACTGTTCCAGCTGAACTGGTCGGAGGTACATGCAAAGGCGAAGTATCTGGTTTGCGCCACTATTCCAGATGAACTGGTCGGAGTTACATGCAAAGAGCAAGTATCTAAAATGGGCCACTGTTCCAGATGAACTGG
This sequence comes from Ascarosepion bandense, assembly GCA_037127315.1. Classification (NCBI taxonomy): domain Eukaryota; kingdom Metazoa; phylum Mollusca; class Cephalopoda; order Sepiida; family Sepiidae; genus Ascarosepion; species Ascarosepion bandense. The sequence goes on from JBBBDQ010028443.1 coordinate 560,759, forward strand.
TCGGAGGTACAACAAGGCGAAGTATCTAGTTTGGGCCACTGTTCCAGCTGAACTGGTCGGAGGTACATGCAAAGGCGAAGTATCTACAAAATGAACCATGTTCCAGCTAAGCTGGTCGGAGATACATGCAAAGGCGAAGTATCTAGTTTGGGTCACTGTTCCAGATGAACTGGTCGGAGGTACATGCAAAGGCGAAGTATCTAGTTTGGGCCACTGTTCCAGCTGAACTGGTCGAATTGCATGCAAAGGCGAAGTATCTAGTTTGCGCCACTGTTCCAGATGAACTGGTCGGTGGTACATGCAAAGGCGAACTATCTAGATTGGGCCACTGTTCCAGCTGGTCGAACATGCAAACGCGAAGTATCTAGTTTGGCCCACTGTTCCAGATGAACTGGTCGGAGGTACATGCAAAGGCGAAGTATCTAGTTTGCGCCACTGTTCCAGATGAACTGGTCGGAGGTACATGCAAAGGCGAAGTATCCCTGGTTGCGCCACTATTCCAGAGGAACTGGTCGGAGGTACGTAGCTGCAAAACCGTCATCTGGTTGGGCCGCTGTTCCAGCTGAACTGGTCGGAGGTACATCACCGAGGCAGAAGTATCTGGTTTGCGCCACTGTTCCAGCTGAGGCTGGTCCGGAGAGTACATTCAAAGGCGAAGTATCTAGTTTGGGCCACTGTTCCAGCTGAACTGGTCGGAGGTACATGCAAAGTCGAAGTATCTAGTTTGCGCCACTGTTCCAGCTGAACTGGTCGGAGGTACATGCAAAGGCGAGAAGTATCTAGAATGGGCCACTGTTCCAGGTGAACTGGTTGGAGATACATGCAAGAGCGAAGTATCTAGATTGGGCCACTGTGCCAGCTGAACTGGTCGGAGGTACATGCAAGGCGAAGTATCTAGTTTGGGCCACTGTTCCAGCCATTGAGAACTGGTCGGAGGTACATGCAAAGGCAAGTATCTGGTTGCGCCACTATTCCAGATGAACTGGTCGGAGGTACATGCAAGGCGAAGTATCAAGTTTGCGCCACTGTTCCAGCTGAACTGGTCGGAGGTACATGCAAAAGGCGAAGTATCTGGTTTGCGCCACTATTCCAGATGAACTGGTCGGAGTTACATGCAAAGGCAAAGTATCTAAAATGGGCCACTGTTCCAGATGAACTGGTCGGAGGTACATGCTGAGCAGTATCTAGTTTGGGCCACTGTTCCAGCTGAACTGGTCGGAGGTACATGCAAAGGCGAAGTATCTACAATGGGCCACTGTTCCAGCTAAGCTGGTGGAGATACATGCAAAGGCGAAGTATCTAGTTTGGGTCACTGTTCCAGATGAACTGGTCGGAGGTACATGCCAAGGCGAAGTATCTAGTTTGGGCCACTGTTCCAGCTGAACTGGTCAAGGTACATGCAAAGGCGAAGTATCTAGTTTGCGCCACTGTTCCAGATGAACTGGTCGGTGGTACATGCAAAGGCGACTATCTAGATTGGGCCACTGTTCCAGCTGAACTGGTCGGAAGTACATGCAAACGCGAAGTATCTAGTTTGGCCCACTGTTCCAGATAAACTGGTCGGAGGTACATGCAAGGCAGAAATCTAGTTTGCGCCACTGTTCCAGATGAACTGGTCGGAGGTACATGCAAAGGCTAAGTATCTAGATTGGGCCACTGTTCCAGCTGAACTGGTCGGAGGTACATGCAAAGGCAAGTATCTAGTTTGGGCCACTGTTCCAGCTGAACTGATCGGAGGTACATGCAAATGCGAAGTATCTAGTTTGGGCCACTGTTCCAGCTGAACTGGTCGGAGGTACATGCAAAAAGGCGAAGTATCTAGATTGGGCCACTGTTCCAGATGAACTGGTCGGAGGTACATGCAAAGGCGAAGTATCTAGTTTGCGCCACGATTCCAGATGAACTGGTCGGAGATACATGCAAAGGCGAAGTATCTAGTTTGGGCCACTGTTCCAGCTGAACTGGTCGGAGGTACATGCAAAGGCGAAGTATCTTGTTTGCGCCACTGTTCCAGCTGAACTGGTCAGGTACATGCAAAGGCAAGTATCTAGTTTGGGCCACTGTTCCAGCTGAACTGGTCGGAGGTACATGCAAAGGCGAAGTATCTAGTTTGCGCCACTGTTCCTTATGAACTGGTCGGAGGTACATGCAAAGGCGAAGTATCTAGAATGGGCTATTGTTCCAGCTGAACTGGTCGGAGGTACATGCAAAGGCGAAGTATCTAGAATGGGCCACTGTTCAGCTGAACTGGTCGGAGGTACATGCAAAGGCGAAGTATCTAGTTTGGGCCACTGTTCCAGCTGAACTGGTCGGAGGTACATGCAAAGGCGAAATATCTAGAATGGGCCACTGTTCCAGCTGAACTGGTTGGAGGTACATGCAAAGGCGAAGTATCTAGATTGGGCCACTGTGCCAGCTGAACTGGTCGGAGGTACATGCAAAGGCGAAGTATCAAGTTTGGGCCACTGTTCCAGCTGAACTGGTCGGAGGTACATGCAAAAGCGAAGTACTAGAATGGGACTTACTTTTCAAGCTAGACTGGTCGGAGGTACATGGAAAGTCGAAGTATCAGATTTGCGCCACTATTCCAGATGAACTGGTCGGAGGTACATGCAAAGGCGAAGTATACCGTTTTGCGCCACTGTTCCAGCTGATTGGTCCAGGAAGGTACATGCAAAGGCGAAGTATCTAGATTGCGCCTCTGTTGGAGATGAACTGCTCAGAGGTACGTAGGCAAGTATCTAGTTTGCGCCACTGTTCCAGATGAACTGGTCGGAGGTACATGCAAAGGCGAAGTATCTAGTTTGCGCCACTGTTCCAGATGAACTGGTCGGAGGTACATGCAAAGGCGAAGTATCTAGATTGGGCCACTGTTCCAGCTGAACTGGTCGGAGGTACATGCTAAGTCGAAGTATCTAGTTTGGGCCACTGTTCCAGCTAGACTGGTCGGAGGTACATGCAAAGGGCGAAATATCTAGAATGGGCCACTGTTCCAAGTGAACTGGTCGAGAGTACATGCAATGGCAGAGTATCTAGTTTGCGCCACTGTTCCAGATGAACTGGTCGGAGGTACATGCAAAGGCGAAAATTATCTAGTTTGCGCCACTGTTCCAGCTGAACTGGTCGGAGGTATACGAGAGCGAAATATCTAGATTGGGCCACTGTTCCAGATGAACTGGTCGGTGGTACATGCTAAGGCGAAGTATCTAGTTTTGACCCACTCTTCCAGCTGAACTGGTCGGAGGTACATGCAAAGGCGAAGTATCTAAATTGGCCACTGTTCCAGATGAACTGGTCGGAGGTACATGAAATGGCGAAGTGTCTAGTTTGCGCCACTGTTCCAGATGAACTGGTCGGAGGTATGCAAAGGCGAAGTATCTGGTTGCGCCACTGTTCCAGATAAACTGGTCGGAGGTACATGCAAAGGCGAAGTATCTACATTGGGCCACTGTTCCAGCTGAACTGGTCGGAGGTACATACAAAGGCGAAGTATCTAGTTTGGGCCACTGTTCCAGATGAACTGGTCGGAGGTACATGCAAAGGCGAAGTATCTAGATTGGGCCACTGTTCCAGCTGAACTGGTCGGAGGTACATGCAAAGGCGAAGTATCTAGTTTGGGCCACTGTTCCAGCTGAACTGGTCGGAGGTATGCAAAGACGGTATCTAGTTTGCATACTGTTCCATATGAACTGGTCGGAGGTACATGCAAGGCGAAGTATCTAGTTTGGGCCACTGCTCCACCTGAACTGGTCGAGTACACACAAAAGGCGAAGTATCTAGTTTGGGCCACTGTTCCAGATGAACTGGTCGGAGGTATGCAAAGAGAGCGAAGTATCTAGAATGGGCTATTGTTCCAGATGAACTGGTCGGAGGTACATGCAAAGGCGAAGTATCTAGATTGGGCCACTGTACCAGCTGAACTGGCCGATTTTATGCAAAGGCGAGTATCTAGTTTGCGCCACTGTTCCAGATGAACTGGTCGGAGGGGTACATGCAAAGGCAGAGTATCTAGAATGGGCCACTGTTCCAGCTGAACTGGTCGGAGGTACATGCAAAGGCGAAGTATCTAGATTGGGCCACTGTGCCAGCTGAACTGGTCGGAGGTACATGCAAAGGCGAAGTATCAAGTTTGGGCCACTCTTCCAGCTGAATTGGTGTAGGAGGTACATGCAAAGGCGAAGTATCTAGAATGGGCCACTGTTCCAGCTAAACTGGTCGGAGGTACATGCAAAGGCGAAGTATCTAGTTTGGGTCACTGTTCCAGATGAACTGGTCGGAGGTACATGCAAAGGCGAAGTATCTAGTTTGGCCCACTGTTCCAACTGAACTGGTCGGAGGTACATGAAAAGGCGAAGTATCTAGTTTGCGCCACTGTTCCAGATGAACTGGTCGGAGCTACATGCAAAGGCGAAGTATCTAGATTGGGCCTCTGTTCCAGATGAACTGGTCGGAGGTACATGCTAAGGCGAAGTATCTAGTTTGGGCCACTGTTCCAGCTGAACTGGTCGGAGTTACATGCAAGGCGAAGTATCTAGAATGGGCCACTGTTCCAGCTGAACTGGTCGAGGAGTACATGCAATGGCGAATTATCTAGTTTGGGCCACTATTCCAGATGACTGGTCGAAGGTACATGCAAAGGCGAAGTATCTAGAATGGGCCACTGTTCCAGCTAGACTGGTCGGAGGTACATGCAAAGGCGAAGTATCTAGTTTGGGCCACTGTTCCAGCTGAAGTGGTCAGAGGTACATGCAAAGGCCGAAGTATCTAGTTTGGGCCACTGTTCCAGCTGAACTGGTCGGAGTTATTGCAAAGGCAGAGGAGAGTATCTAGATTTGGGCCACTGTTCCTGCTGAACTGGTCGGAGGTACATGCAAAGGCGAAGTATCTAGATTGGGCCACTGTTCCAGCTGAACTGGTCGGAGGTTCATGCAAAAGGCGAAGTATCTAGTTTGGGCCACTGTTCCAGCTGAACTGGTCGGAGGTACATGCAAAGGCGAAGTATCTAGTTTGCGCACTGTTCCAGCTGAACTGGTCGGAGGTACATGCAAAGGCGAAGTATCTAGTTTGCGCCACTGTTGGAGTAATTTGGTCGGAGGTACATGCAAAGGCGAAGTATCTAGTTTGGGCCACTGTTCCGGGCTGAATTGGTCGGAGGTACATGCAAAAGGCGAAGTATCTAGATTGGGCCACTGTTCCAGCTGAACTCGTCGGAGGTACATGCAAAGGCGAAGTATCTAGTTAGCGCCACTGTTCCAGATGAACTGGTCGGAGGTACATGCAAAGGCGAAGTATCTAGTTTGCGCCACTGTTCCAGATGAACTGGTCGGAGGTACATGCAAAGGCGAAGTACTCTAGTTTGGGCCACTGTTCCAGCTGAACTGGTCGGAAGTACATGCAAAGGCGAAGTATCTAGTTTGGGCCACTGTTCCAGATGAACTGGTCGGAGGTATGCAAAGGCGAAGTATCTAGTTTGGGCCACTGTTCCAGATAAACTGGTCGGAGGTACATGCAAAGGCGAAGTATCTAGTTTGGGCCACTGTTCCAGCTGAACTGGTCGGAGGTACATGCAAAGGCGAAGTATCTAGAATGGGCCACTGTTCCAGGTGAACTGGTCGGAGGTATGGAAAGGCGAAATATCTAGTTTGCGCCACTATTCCAGGTGAACTGGTCGGAGGTACATGCAAAGGCGAAGTATCTAGTTTGCGCCACTGTTCCAGCTGAACTGGTCGGAGGTACATGCAAAGGCGAAGTATCTGGTTTACGCCACTATTCCAGATGAACTGGTCGGAGTTACATGCAAAGGCAAAGTATCTAAAATGGGCCACTGTTCCAGATGAACTGGTGGGAGGTACATGCAAAGGCGAAGTATCTAGATTGGGCCACTGTGCCAGCTGAACTGGTCGGAGGTACATACAAAGGCGAAGTATCAAGTTTGGGCACTGTTCCAGTTAAACTGGTCGGAGAGTACATGCAAAGGCGAAGTATACAGAATGGGCCACTCTTCCAGCTGAACTGGTCGGAGTTACACATGTAACGGCGAAGTATCTGGTTGCCACTATTCCAGATGAACTGGTCGGAGGTACATGCAAAGGCGAAATTGCTCTAGTTTGCGCCACTGTTCCAGCTGAACTGGTCGGAGGTATATGCAAAGGCGAAGTATCTAGTTTGCGCCACTGTTCCAGCTGAAGACTGGTCGGAGGTACATGCAAAGGCGAAGTATCTAGATTGGGCCACTCTTCCAGATGAACTGGTCGGAAGTACATGCTAAGGCGTAAAGTATCTAGTTTGGGCCACTGTTCCAGCTGAACTGGTCGGAGGTACGCATGCAAAGGCGAAGTATCTAGAATGGGCCACTGTTCCAGCTAAACTGGTCGGAGGTACATGCAAGGCGAAATTATCTGGTTGGGCCACTGTTCCAGCTGAACTGGTCGGAGGTACATGCAAAGGCGAGTGTCTAGAATGGGCCACTGTTCCAGCTGAACTGGTCGGAGGTACATGCAAAGGCGAAGTATCACCGTTTGCGCCACTGTTCCAGATGAACTGGTCGGAGTTACATGCAAAGAGGCGAAGTATCTAGTTTGGGCCACTGTTCCAGCTGAACTCGTCGGAGGTACATGCAAAGGCGAAATATCTAGATTGGGCCACTGTTCCAGGTGAACTCGTCGGAGGTTCATGCAAAGGCGAAGTATCTGGTTTGGGCCACTGTTCCAGCTGAACTGGTCGGAGGTACATGCAGAGGCAAAGTATCTAGTTTGGGCCACTGTTCCAGCTGAACTGGTCGGGTATGCAAAGGCGAAGTATCTAGTTTGCGCCCATGTTCCAGATGAACTGGTCGAAGGGTACATGCAAAGGCGAAATATCTAGTTTGGGCCACTGTTTCAGCTGAATTGGTCGGAGGTACATGCAAAGGCGAAGTATCTAGATTGCCTCTGTTCCAGATGAACTGGTCAGAGGTACATGCAAAGGCGAAGTATCTAGTTTGCGCCACTGTTCCAGATGAACTGGTCGGACGTACATGCAAAGGCGAAGTATCTAGTTTGCGCCACTGTTCCAGATGAACTGGTCGGAGGTACATGCAAAGGCGAAGTATCGGTGCGCCACTGTTCCAGCTGAACTGGTCGGAGGTACATGCTAAGTCAAGTATCTAGTTTGGGCCACTGTTCCAGCTGAACTGGTCGGAGGTACATGCAAAGGCGAAATATCTAGAATGGGCCACTGTTCCAGATGAACTGGTCGGAGGTACATGCAATGGCGAAGTATCTAGTTTGCGCCACTGTTCCAGATGAACTGGTCGGAGGTACATGCAAAGGCGAAGTCATCTAGTTTGCGCCACTTTTCCAGATGAACTGGTCGGAGGTACATGCAAAGGCGAAGTATCTAGATTGGGCCACTCTTCCAGCTGAACTGGTCGGAGGTACATGCGAGCTGAGTATCTAGTTTGGGCCACTGTTCCAGCTGAACTGGTCGGAGGTACTTGCAAAGGCGAAGTATCTAGATTGGGCCACTGTTCAATGAACTGGTCGGAGGTACATGCAAAGGCAAGTATCTAGATTTGGCCACTGTTCAACTGAACTGGTCGGAGAAGTACATGCAAAGGCGAAGTATCTAGTTTGGGCCACTGTTCCAGATGAATTGGTCGGAGGAGTACATGCAAAGGCGAAGTATCTAGATTGGGCCACTTTTCCAGATGAACTGGTCGGAGGTACATGCAATGGCGAAGTATCTAGTTTCGCCACTGTTCCAGATGAACTGGTCGGAGGTATATGCAAAGGCGAAGTATCTAGTTTGCGCCACTGTTCCAGATGAACTGGTCTGAAGTATGCAAAGGCGAAGTATCTAGTTTGGGCCACTGTTCCGGCTGAACTGGTCAGAGGTACATGCAAAGGCGAAGTATCTAGTTTGGGCCACTTTTCCAGCTGAACTGGTCGGAGGTACATGCAAAGGCGAAGTATCTAGTTTGCGCCACTGTTCCAGCTGAACTGGTCGGAGGTACATGCAAAGGCGAAGTATCTAGTTTGGGCCACTGTTCCAACTGAACTGGTCGGAGGTACATGCAAAGGCAGTATCTAGTTTGCGCCACTGTTCCAGCTGAAATGGTCGGAGGTACATGCAAAGGCGAAGTATCTAGAATGGGCCACTGTTCCAGGTGAACTGGTTGGAGATACATGCAAAGGCAAGTATCTAGATTGGGCCACTGTGCCAGCTAATGTGGTCGGAGAATTTATGCAAAGGCGAAGTATCTAGTTTGCGCCACTGTTCCAGCTGAACTGGTCGGAGGTACATGCAAAGGCGAAGTATCTGGTTTGCGCCACACTATTCCAGATGAACTGGTTGGAGTTACATGCAAAGGCAAAGTATCTAAAATGGGCCACTGTTCCAGATGAACTGGTCGGAGGTACATGCTAAGGCGAAGTATCTAGTTTGGGCCACTGTTCCCGCTGAACTGGTCGGAGGTACATGCAAAGGCGAAGTATCAAGTTTGGGCCACTGTTCCAGTTAAACTGGTCGGAGGTACATGCAAAGGCAAGTATCTAGAATGGGCCACTCTTCCAGCTGAACTGGTGGGAGTTACATGTAACGGCAGAAGTATCTAGTTTGCGCCACTATTCCAGATGAACTGGTCGGAGGTATGCAAGGCGAAGTATCTAGTTTGCGCCACTGTTCCAGCTGAACTGGTCGGAGGTATATGCAAAGGCAGTATCTAGTTTGCGCCACTGTTCCAGCTGAACTGGTCGGAGGTACATGCAAAAGGCCAGAAGTATCTAGATTGGGCCACTCTTCCAGATGAACTGGTCGGAGGTACATGCTAAGGCGTAGTATCTAGTTTGGGCCACTGTTCCAGCTGAACTGGTCGGAGGTACATGCAAAGGCGAAGTATCTAGAATGGGCCACTGTTCCAGCTAAACTGGTCGGAGGTACATGCAAAGGCGAAGTATCTAGTTTGGGCCACTGTTCCAGCTGAACTGGTCGGAGGTACATGCAAAGGCGAAGTGTCTAGAATGGGCCCTGTTCCAGCTGAACTGGTCGGGGTTACATGCAAAGGCGAAGTATCTAGTTTGGGCCACTGTTCCAGCTGAACTCGTCGGAGGTACATGCAAAGGCGAAATATCTAGATTGGGCCACTGTTCCAGGTGAACTGGTCGGAGGTTCATGCAAAGGCGAAGTATCTAGTTTGGGCCACTGTTCCAGCTGAACTGGTCGGAGGTACATGCAAAGGCGAAGTATCTAGTTTGGGCCACTGTTCCAGCTGAACTGGTCGGAGGTACATGCAAAGGCGAAATATCTAGTTTGGGCCACTGTTCCAGCTGAATTGGTCGGAGGTACATGCAAAGGCGAAGTATCTAGATTGCTCTGTTCCAGATGAACTGGTCAGAGGTACATGCAAAGGCTTGAAGTATCTAGTTTGCGCCACTGTTCCAGATGAACTGGTCAGAGGAGGTACATGCAAAGGCGAAGTATCTAGTTTTGCGCCACTGTTCCAGATGAACTGGTCGGAGGTACATGCAAAGGCGAAGTATCTAGATTGCGCCACTGTTCCAGCTGAACTGGTCGGAGGTACATGCTAAGTCGAAGTATCTAGTTTGGGCCACTGTTCCAGCTGAACTGGTCGGAGGTACATGCAAAGGCGAAATATCTAGAATGGGCCACTGTTCCAGATGAACTGGTCGGAGGTACATGCAATGGCAAGTATCTAGTTTGCGCCACTGTTCCAGATGAACTGGTCGGAGGTACATGCAAAGGCGAAGTATCTAGTTTGCGCCACTTTTCCAGATGAACTGGTCGGAGGTACATGCAGGCGAAGTATCTAGATTGGGCCACTCTTCCAGCTGAACTGGTCGGAGGTACATGCAAAGGCGAAGTATCTAGTTTGGGCCACTGTTCCAGCTGAACTGGTCAAGGTACTTGCAAAGGCGAAGTATCTAGATTGGGCCACTGTTCCAGCTGAACTGGTCGGAGGTACATGCAAAGGCGAAGTATCTAGATTTGGCCACTGTTCCAGCTGAACTGGTCGGAAGTACATGCAAAGGCGAAGTATCTGGATTTGGGCCACTGTTCCAGATGAACTGGTCGAAGGTACATGCAAAGGCGAAGTATCTAGATTGGGCCACTTTTCCAAGATGAACTGGTCGGAGGTACATGCAATGGCGAAGTATCTGGTTACGCCACTGTTCCAGATGAACTGGTCGGAGGTATATGCAAAGGCGAAGAGTATCTAGTTTGCGCCACTGTTCCAGATGAACTGGTCTGAAGTACATGCAAAGGCGAAGTATCTGGTTTGGGCCACTGTTCCGGCTGAACTGGTCAGAGGTACATGCAAAGGCAGAGTATCTAGTTTGGGCCACTGTTCCAGCTGAACTGGTCGGAGGTACATGCAAAGGCGAAGTATCTAGTTTGCGCCACTGTTCCAGCTGAACTGGTCGGAGGTACATGCAAAGGCGAAGTATCTAGTTTGGGCCACTGTTCCAGCTGAACTGGTCGGAGGTACATGCAAAAGTGAAGTATCTAGTTTGCGCCACTGTTCCAGCTGAAATGGTCAGGTACATGCAAAGGCGAAGTATCTAGAATGGGCCACTGTTCCAGACGAACTGGTTGGAGATACATGCAAAGGAGCGAAGTATCTAGATTGGGCCACTGTTCCAGCTGAACTGGTCGGAGGTTCATGCAAAGGCGAAGTATCTAGTTTGGGCCACTGTTCAGATTAACTGGTCGGAGGAGGTACATGCAAAGGCGAAGTATCTAGTTTGCGCCACTGTTCCAGCTGAACTGGTCGGAGGTACATGCAAGGAGCGAGAAGTATCTGATTTGCGCCACTGTTCCAGATGAACTGGTCGGAGGTACATGCAAAGGCAGAGTATCTAGTTTGGGCCACTGTTCCAGCGGAATTGGTCGGAGGTACATGCAAAGGCGAAGTATCTAGATTGGGCCACTGTTCCAGCTGAACTGGTCGGAGGTACATGCAAAGGCGAAGTATCTAGTTTGCGCCACTGTTCCAGATGAACTGGTCGGAGGTACATGCAAAGAGGCGAGTATCTAGTTTGCGCCACTGTTCCAGATGAACTGGTCGGAGGTACATGCAAAGGCGAAGTATCTAGTTTGGGCCACTGTTCCAGCTGAACTGGTCGGAAGTACATGCAAAGGCGAAGTATCTAGTTTGGGCCACTGTTCCAGCTGAACTCGTCGGAGGTACATGCAAAGGCGGGAAGTATCTAGTTTGCGCCACTGTTCCAGATGAACTGGTCGGAGGTACATGCAAAGGCGAAGTATCTAGTTTGGGCAACTGTTCCAGATGAACTGGTCGGAGTTACATTCTAAGGCGAAGTATGTAGTTTGGGCGACTGTTCCAGCTGAACTGGTCGGAGGTACATGCAAAGGCGAAGTATCTAGAATGGGCCACTGTTCCAGCTAAACTGGTCGGAGGTACATGCAAAGGCAGAGTCTCTAATTTGCGCCACTATTCCAGATGAACTGGTCGGAGGTACATGCAAAGGCGAAGTATCTAGTTTGCGCCACTGTTCCAGCTGAACTGGTCGGAGGTACATGCAAAGGCGAAGTATCTAGTTTGCGCCACTGTTCTAGATGAACTGGTCGGAGGTACATGCAAAGGCGAAGTATCTAGATTGGGCCACTGTTCCAGATGAACGGGTCGGAGGTACATGCTAAGGCGGGAGTATTTAGTTTGGGCCACTGTTCCAGCTGAACTGGTCGGAGGTACATGCAAAGGCGAAGTATCTAGAATGGGCCACTGTTCCAGATGAACTGGTCGGAGGTACATGCAATGGCGAAGTATCTAGTTTGGGCCACTGTTCCAGATGAACTGGTCGGAGGTACATGCAAAAGGCAAGTGATATCTAGTTTGGGCCACTGTTCCAGCTGAACTGGTCCCGGAGGTACATGCAAAGGCGAAGTATCTGGTTGCGCCACTGTTCCAGCTGAACTGGTCGGAGGTACATGCAAAGGCGAAGTATCTGGTTTGCGCCACTATTCCAGATGAACTGGTCGGAGTTACATGCAAAGGCAAAGTATCTAAAATGGGCCACTGTTCCAGATGAACTGGTGGGAGGTACATGCAAAGGCGAAGTATCTAGATTGGGCCACTGTTCCAGATGAACTGGTCGGAGGTACATGCAAAGGCGAACTATCAAAGTTTGGGCCACTGTTCCAGTTGAACTGGTCGGAGGTACATGCAAAGGCGAAGTATCTAGAATGGGCCACTGTTCCAGCTGAACTGGTCGGAGGTACATGCAAAGGCGAAGTCTCTAATTTGCGCCACTATTCCAGATGAACTGGTCGGAGGTACATGCAAAGGCGAAGTATCTAGTTTGCGCGCCACTGTTCCAGCTGAACTGGTCGGAGGTACATGCAAGGCGAAGTATCTAGTTTACTTTCACTGTTCAGATGAACTGGTCGGAGGTACATGCAAAGGCGAAGTATCTAGATTGGGCCACTGTTCCAGATAGACGGGTCGGAGGTACATGCTAAGGCGAAGTATTTAGTTTGGGCCACTGTTCCAGCTGAACTGGTCGGAGGTACATGCAAAGGCGAAGTATCTAGTTTGGGCCACTGTTCCAACGAACTGGTCGGAGGTACATGCAAAGGCAGAGTATCTAGTTTGAGCCCCACTGTTCCAGCGGGGTGGTCGGAGGTATGCAAGTGAAGTATCTAGATTGGGCCACTGTTCCAGCTGAACTGGTCGAGTACATGCAAAGGCGAAGTATCTAGTTTGCGCCACTGTTCCAGATGAACTGGTCGGAGGTACATGCAAAGGCGAAGTATCTAGTTTGCGCCACTGTTCCAGATGAACTGGTCGGAGGTACATGCAAAGGCGAAGTATCTGGATTTGGGCCACTGTTCCAGCTGAACTGGTCGGAAGTACATGCAAAGGCGAAGTATCTAGTTTGGGCCACTGTTCCAGCTGAACTCGTCGGAGGTACATGCAAAGGCAAGTATCTAGTTTGCGCCACTGTTCCAGATGAACTGGTCGGAGGTACATGCAAAGGCGAAGTATCTAGTTTGGGCAACTGTTCCAGATGAACTGGTCGGAGTTACATTCTAAGGCGAAGTATGTAGTTTGGGCGACTGTTCCAGCTATGAACTGGTCGGAGGTACATGCAAAGGCGAAGTATCTAGAATGGGCCACTGTTCCAGCTAAACTTGGTCGGAGGTACATGCAAAGGCGAAGTCTCTAATTTGCACGCCACTATTCCAGATGAACTGGTCGGAGGTACATGCAAGGCAAGTATCTAGTTTGCGCCACTGTTCCAGCTGAACTGGTCGGAGGTACATGCAAAGGCGAAGTATCTAGTTTGCGCCACTGTTCTAGATGAACTGGTCGGAGGTACATGCAAAGGCGAAGTATCTAGATTGGGCCACTGTTCCAGATGAACGGGTCGGAGGTACATGCTAAGGCGAAGTATTTAGTTTGGGCCACTGTTCCAACCAGACATGGTCGGAGGTACATGCAAAGGCGAAGTATCTAGAATGGGCCACTGTTCCAGATGAACTGGTCGGAGAGGTACATGCAATGGCGAAGTATCTAGTTTGGGCCACTGTTCCAGATGAACTGGTCGGAGGTACATGCAAAGGCAGAGAATATCTAGTTTGGGCCACTGTTCCAGCTGAACTGGTCGGAGGTACATGCAAAGGCGAAGTATCTAGTTTGCGCCACTGTTCCAGCAGCTGAACTGGTCGGAGGTACATGCAAAGGCGGGAAGTATCACAAAGGTTTGCGCCACTATTCAGAATGAACTGGTCGGAGTTACATGCAAAGGCCAAAGTATCTAAAATGGGCCACTGTTCCAGATGAGCTGGTGGGAGGTACATGCAAAAGGCGAAGTATCTAGATTGGGCCACTGTTCCAGATGAACTGGTCGGAGGTACATGCAAAGGCGAACTATCAAGTTTGGGCCACTGTTCCAGTTGAACTGGTCGGAGGTACATGCAAAGGCGAAGTATCTAGAATGGGCCACTGTTCCAGCTGAACTAGTCGGGTACATGCAAAGAGGCGAAGTCTCTAATTTGCGCCACTATTCCAGATGAACTGGTCGAGTACATGCAAAGGCGAAGTATCTAGTTTGCGCCACTGTTCCAGCTGAACTGGTCGGAGGTACATGCAAAGGCGAAGTATCTAGTTTGCCACTGTTCCAGATGAACTGGTCGGAGGTACATGCAAAGGCGAAGTATCTAGATTGGGCCACTGTTCCAGATGAACGGGTCGGAGGTATGCTAAGGCAGAGAGTATTTAGTTTGGGCCACTGTTCCAGCTGAACTGGTCGGAGGTACATGCAAAGGCAGAAAGTATCTAGTTTGGACACTGTTCCAGCTGAACTGGTCGGAGGTACATGCAAAGGCGAAGTATCTAGAATGGGCCACTGTTCCAGCTGAACTGGTCGGAGGTACATGAAAGGCGAAGTATCTAGTTTGCGCCACTATTCCAGATGAACTGGTCAGAGGTACATGCAAAGGCGAAGTATCTAGTTTGCGCCACTGTTCCAGCTGAACTGGTCGGAGGTACATGCAAAGGCGAAGTATCTGGTTTGCGCCACTATTCCAGATGAACTGGTCGGAGTTACATGCAAAGGCAAAGTATCTAAAATGGGCCACTGTTCCAGATGAACTGGTGGGAGGTACATGCAAAGGCGAAGTATCTAGATTGGGCCACTGTGCCAGCTGAACTGGTCGGAGGTACATGCAAAGGCGAAGTATCAAGTTTGGGCCACTGTTCCAGTTGAACTGGTCGGAGGTACATGCAAAGGCAAGTATCTGAATGGGCCACTCTTCCAGCTGAACTGGTCGGAGTTACATGTAAAGGCGAAGTATCTAGTTTGCGCCACTATTCCAGATGAACTGGTCGGAGGTACATGCAAAGGCGAAATATCTAGTTTGCGCCACTGTTCCGGCTGAACTGGTCGGAGGTATATGCAAGGCGAAGTATCTGGTTGCGCCACTGTTCCAGCTGAACTGGTCGGAGGTACATGCAAAGGCGAAGTATCTAGATTGGGCCACTCTTCAGATGAGGAGCTGGTCGGAGGTACATGCTAAGGCGAAGTATCTAGTTTGGGCCACTGTTCCAACTGAACTGGTCGGAGGTACATGCAAAGGCGAAGTATCTAGAATGGGCCACTGTTCCAGCTAAACTGGTCGGAGGTACATGCAAAGGCAAGTATCTAGTTTGGGCCACTGTTCCAACTGAACTGGTCGGAGGTACATGCAAGGGCAAAGTATCTAGAATGGGCCACTGTTCCAGCTGAACTGGTCGGAGGTACATGCAAAGGCGATATCGTTTACGCCACTGTTCCAGATGAACTGGTCGGAGTTACATGCAAAGGCGAAGTATCTAGTTTGGGCCACTGTTCCAGCTGAACTCGTCGGAGGTACATGCAAAGGCAAGTATCTAGATTGGGCCACTGTTCCAGGTGAACTGGTCGGAGGTTCATGCAAAGGCAGAGAGTATCTAGTTTGGGCAACTGTTCCAGCTGAACTGGTCAAGGAGTACAATACAAAGGCGAAGTATCTAGTTTGGGCCACTGTTCCAGCTGAACTGATCGAGTGCCGTACAAAGGCGAAGTATCTAGTTTGCGCCACTGTTCCAGATGAACTGGTCGGAGGTACATGCAAAGGCGAAGTATCTAGTTTGGGCCACTGTTCCAGCTGAATTGGTCGGAGGTACATGCAAAGGCGAAGTATCTAGATTGCGCCTCTGTTCCAGATGAACTGGTCAGAGGTACATGCAAAGGCGAAGTATCTAGTTTGCGCCACTGTTCCAGATGAACTGGTCGGAGGTACATGCAAAGGCGAAGTATCTAGTTTGGGCCACTGTTCCAGCTGAACTGGTCGGAAGTACATGCAAGGAAGCGAAGTATCTACTTTGGGCCACTGTTCCAGCTGAACTCGTCGGAGGTACATGCAAAGGCAGAGTATCTAGTTTACGCCACTGTTCCAGATGAACTGGTCGGAGGTACATGCAAAGGCGAAGTATCTAGTTTGGGCAACTGTTCCAGATGAACTGGTCGGAGGTACATTCTAAGGCGAAGTATGTAGTTTGGGCGACTGTTGCAGCTGAACTGGTCGGAGGTACATGCAAAGGCGAAGTATCTAGAATGGGCCACTGTTCCAGCTGAACTGGTCGGAGGTACATGCAAAGGCGAAGTCTCTAATTTGCGCCACTATTCCAGATGAACTGGTCGGAGGTACATGCAAAGGCGAAGTATCTAGTTTGCGCCACTGTTCCAGCTGAACTGGTCGGAGGTACATGCAAAGGCGAAGTATCTAGTTTGCGCCACTGTTCTAGATGAACTGGTCGGAGGTACATGCAAAGGCGAAGTATCTAGATTGGGCCACTGTTCCAGATGAACGGGTCGGAGGTACATGCTAAGGCGAAGTATTTAGTTTGGGCCACTGTTCCAGCTGAACTGGTCGGAGGTACATGCAAAGGCGAAGTATCTAGAATGGGCCACTGTTCCAGATGAACTGGTCGGAGGTACATGCAATGGCGAAGTATCTAGTTTGGGCCACTGTTCCAGATGAACTGGTCGGAGGTACATGCAAAGGCGAAGTATCTAGTTTGGGCCACTGTTCCAGCTGAACTGGTCGGAGGTACATGCAAAGGCGAGGTATCTAGAATGGGCCACTGTTCCAGCTGAACTGGTCGGAGGTACATGGAAAGGCGAAGTATCTAGTTTGCGCCACTATTCCAGATGAACTGGTCGGAGGTACATGCAAAGGCGAAGTATCTGGTTTGCGCCACTGTTCCAGCTGAACTGGTCGGAGGTACATGCAAAGGCGAAGTATCTAAAACGGGCCACTGTTCCAGATGAACTGGTGGGAGGTACATGCAAAGGCGAAGTATCTAGATTGGGCCACTGTGCCAGCTGAACTGGTCGGAGGTACATGCAAAGGCGAAGTATCAAGTTTGGGCCACTGTTCCAGTTGAACTGGTCGGAGGTACATGCAAAGGCGAAGTATCTAGAATGGGCCACTCTTCCAGCTGAACTGGTCGGAGTTACATGTAAAGGCGAAGTATCTAGTTTGCGCCACTATTCCAGATGAACTGGTCGGAGGTACATGCAAAGGTGAAGTATCTAGTTTGCGCCACTGTTCCTGCTGAAATGGTCGGAGGTATATGCAAAGGCGAAGTATCTAGTTTGCGCCACTGTTTCAAACTGAACTGGTCGGGGGTACATGCAAAGGCGAAGTATCTGGTGGGCCTCTTCCAGATGAACTGGTCGGGTACGTAAGGCGAAGTATCTGGTTGGGCCACTGTTCCAGCTGAACTGGTCGGAGGTATGCAAAGGCAGTATCTGAATGGGCCACTGTTCCAGCTAAACTGGTCGGAGGTACATGCAAAGGCGAAGTATCAGTTTGGGCCACTGTTCCAGCTGAACTGGTCGAGTACATGCAAAGGCGAAGTATCTAGAATGGGCCACTGTTCAAGCTGAGCCGGTCGGAGGTACATGCAAAGGCAAGTATCTAGTTTGCGCCACTGTTCCAGATGAACTGGTCGGAGTTACATGCAAAGACGAAGTATCTAGTTTGGGCCACTGTTCCAGCTGAACTCGTCGGAGGTACATGCAAGAGCGAAGTATCTAGATTGGGCCACTGTTCCAAGTGAACTTGGTCGGAGGTTCATGCAAAGGCGAAGTATCTAGTTTGGGCCACTGTTCCAGCTGAACTGGTCGGAGGTACATGCAAATGCGAAGTATCTAGTTTGGGCCACTGTTCCAGCTGAACTGGTCGGAGGTACATGCAAAGGCAGGGGAAATATCTAGTTTGCGCCACTGTTCCAGATGAACTGGTCGGAGGTACATGCAAAGGCAGAAGTATCTAGATTGGGCCACTGTTCCAGCTGAACTGGTCGGAGGTACATGCTAGTCGAAGTATCTAGTTTGCGCCACTGTTAGATGAACTGGTCAGGTATACAAAGGCGAGTATCTAGTTTGCGCCGCTGTTCAGATGAACTGGTCGGAGGTACATGCAAAGGCGAACTATCTAAGATTGGGCCACTGTTCCATGTGAACTGGTCGGAGGTATGCAAAAGGCGAAGTATCTAGTTTGGCCCACTGTTCCAGATGAACTGGTCGGAGGAGTACATGCAAAGGCGAAGTATCTAGTTTGCGCCACTGTTCCAGATGAACTGGTCGGAGGTACATGCAAAGGCGAAGTATCTAGATTGGAGCCACTGTTCCAGCTGAACTGGTTGGAGTTACATTACCAAGGCGAAGTATCTAGTTTGGGCCACTGTTCCAGCTGAACTGGTCGGAGATACATGCAAATGCGAAGTATCTAGTTTGGGCCACTGTTCCAGCTGTGGAACTGGTCAGTACATGCAAAGGCGAAGTATCTAGATTGGGCCACTGTTCCAGATGAACTGGTCGGAGGTACATGCAAGGGCGAAGTATCTGGTTGCACCCACTATTCAAGATGAACTAGTCGGAGGTACATGCAAAGGCGAAGTATCTAGTTTGGGCCATGTTCCAGCTGAACTGGTCGGAGGTACATGCAAAGGCGAGTATCTAGTTTGCGCCACTGTTCCAGCTGAGCTGGTCGGAGGTACATGCAGAGGCGAAGTATCTAGTTTGGGCCACTTGTTCCAGCTGAACTGGTCGAGGTACATGCAAAGGCAAGTATCTAGTTTGCGCCACTGTTCAACTGAACTGGTCGGAGGTACATGCAAGGCGAAGTATCTAGAATGGGCACTGTTCCAGGTGAACTGGTTGGAGATACATGCAAAGGCGAAGTAGATTGGGCCACTGTGCCAGCTGAACTGGTCGGAGGTACATGCAAAGGCGAAGTATCTAGTTTGGGCCACTGTTCCAGCTGAACTGGTCAGGTACATGGAAAGGCAAGTATCTAGTTTGCGCCACTATTCCAGATGAACTGGTCGGAGGTACATGCAAAGGCGAAGTATCTAGTTTGCGCCACTGTTCCAGCTGAACTGGTCGAGAGTACATGCAAAGAATAAGTATCTGGTTTGCGCCACTATTCCAGATGGGTCGGAGTTACATGCAAAGGCAAAGTATCTAAAATGGGCCACTGTTCCAGATGGCTGGTCAGTACATGCTAAGGCGAAGTATCTAGTTTGGGCCACTGTTCCAGCTGAACTGGTCGGAGGTACATGCAAAGGCAGTATCTACAATGGGCCACTGTTCCAGCTAAGCTGGTCGGAGATACATGCAAAGCCCGAAGTATCTAGTTCAGGTCACTGTTCCAGATGAACTGGTCGGAGGTATGCAAAGGCGAAATCTAGTTTGGGCCACTGTTCCAGCTTCGAACTGGTCGGAGGAGTACATGCAAAGGCGAAGTATCTAGTTTGCGCCACTGTTCCAGATGAACTGGTCGGTGGTACATGCAAGAGAGCGAACTATCTAGATTGGGCCACTGTTCCAGCTGAACTGGTCGGAGGAGGTACATGCAAACGCGAAGTATCTAAGTTTGGCCCTCTTCCAGATGAACTGGTCGGAGGTACATGCAAAGGCGAAGTATCTAGTTTGCGCCACTGTTCCAGATGAACTGGTCAAGGAGTACATGCAAAGGCGAAGTATCTAGTTTGCGCCACTATTCCAAGATGAGCTGGTCGGAGGTACATGCAAAGGCGAAGTATCTGGTTGGGCCACTGTTCCAGCTGAACTGGTCGGGTACATGCACAAAGGCGAAGTATCTGGTTGCGCCACTGTTCCAGCTGAACTGGTCGGAGGTACATTCAAAAGGCGAAGTATCTGGTTGGTACTGTTCCAGCTGAACTGGTCGGAGGTACATGCAAAGGCGAAGTATCTAGTTTGGCCCACTGTTCCAGATGAACTGGTCGGAGGTAGATGCAAATGCAGAGAGTATCTAGATTGGGCCACTGTTCCAGCTGAACTGGTTGGAGTTACATGCAAAGGCGAAGTATCTAGTTTGGGCCACTGTTCCAGCTGAACTGGTCGAAGATACATGCAAATGCGAAGTATCTAGTTTGGGCCACTGTTCCAGCTGAGCTGGTCGGAGGTACATGCCAAGGCGAAGTATCTAGATTGGGCCACTCTTCCAGATGAACTGGTCGGAGGTACATGCAAAGGCGAAGTATCTAGTTTTACGCCACTATTTCCAGATGAACTGGTCGGAGGTACATGCAAAGGCGAAGTATCTAGTTTGGGCCACTGTTCCAGCTGAACTGGTCGGAGGTACATGCAAATGCAAAGTATCTAGTTTGCGCCACTATTCCAGATGAACTGGTCGGAGGTACATGCAAAGGCGCAGTATCTAGTTTGGGCCACTGTTCCAGCTGAACTGGTCGGAGGTACATGCAAAGGCGAAGTATCTAGTTTGCGCCACTGTTCCATATGAACTGGTCGGAGGTACATGCAAAGGCTAAGTATCTAGAATGGGCTATTGTTCCAGCTGAACTGGTCGGAGGTACATGCAAAGGCGAAGTATCTAGAATGGGCCACTGTTCCAGCTGAACTGGTCGGAGGTACATGCAAAGGCGAAGTATCTAGTTTGGGCCACTGTTCCAGCTGAACTGGTCGGAGGTACATGCAAAGGCGAAGTATCTAGAATGGGCCACTGTTCCAGCTGAACTGGTTGGAGATACATGCAAAGGCGAAGTATCTAGATTGGGCCACTGTGCCAGCTGAACTGGTCGGAGGTACATGCAAATGCGAAGTATCAAGTTTGGGCCACTGTTCCAGCTGAACTGGTCGGAGGTACATGCAAAAGCGAAGTATCTAGAATGGGCCACTGTTCCAGCTGAACTGGTCGGAGGTACATGGAAAGGCGAAGTATCTAGTTTGCGCCACTATTCCAGATGAACTGGTCGGAGGTACATTCTAAGGCGAAGTATGTAGTTTGGGCGACTGTTCCAGCTGAACTGGTCGGAGGTACATGCAAAGGCAAAGTATCTAGTTTGCGCCACTATTCCAGATGATCTGGTCGGAGTTACATGCAAAGGCAAAGTATCTAAAATGGGCCACTGTTCCAGATGAACTGGTCGGAGGTACATGCTAAGGCGAAGTATCTAGTTTGGGCCACTGTTCCAGCTGAACTGGTCGGAGGTACATGCAAAGGTGAATATCTAGAATGGGCCACTGTTCCAGCCAAACTGGTCGGAGGTACATGCAAAGGCGAAGTATCTAGTTTGGGTCACTGTTCCAGATGAACTGGTCGGAGGTACATGCAAAGGCGAAGTATCTAGTTTGGGCCACTGTTCCAGCTGAACTGGTCGGAGGTACATGCAAAAGCGAAGTATCTAGTTTGCGCCACTGTTCCATATGAACTGGTCGGAGGTGCATGCAAAGGCGAAGTATCTAGTTTGAGCCACTGTTCCAGATGAACTGGTCGGAGGTACATGCAAAGGCGAAGTATCTAGATTGGGCCACTTTTCCAGATGAACTGGTCGGAGGTACATGCAAAGGCGAAGTATCTAGTTTGCGCCACTATTCCAGATGAACTGGTCGGAGGTACATGCAAAGGCGAAGTATCTAGTTTGCGCCACTGTTCCATATGAACTGGTCGGAGGTACATGCAAATGCGAAGTATCTAGTTTGGGCCACTGTTCCAGATGAACTGGTCGGAGGTACATGCAAAGGCGAAGTATCTAGATTGGGCCACTTTTCCAGATGAACTGGTCGGAGGTACATGCAAAGGCGAAGTATCTAGTTTGCGCCACTGTTCCAGATGAACTGGTCGGAGGTACATGCAAAGGCGAAGTATCTATTTTGCGCCACTGTTCCAGATGAACTGGTCGGAAGTACATGCAAAGGCGAAGTATGTAGTTTGGGCCACTGTTCCGGCTGAACTGGTCAGAGGTACATGCAAAGGCGAAGTATCTAGTTTGGGCCACTGTTCCAGATGAACTGGTCGGAGGTACATGCAAAGGCGAAGTATCTAGTTTGCGCCCTGTTCCAGATGAACTGGTCGGAGGTATACCAAAGGCAAAGAACTATCTGGAATTGGGCCACTGTTTCTGACTGAACTGGTCGAATTTTGTACAAAGGCGAAGTATCTAGTTTGGCCCACTGTTCCAGATGAACTGGTCGGAGGTAGATGCAAATGCGAAGTATCTAGATTGGGCCACTGTTCCAGCTGAACTGGTTGGAGTTACATGCAAAGGCGAAGTATCTAGTTTGGGCACTGTTCCAGCTGAACTGGTCGGAGATACACAAATACCCGAAGTATCTAGTTTTGGGCCACTGTTCCAGCTGAACTGGTCGGAGGTACATGCCAAGGCAGAAGTATCTAGATTGGGCCACTCTTCCAGATGAACTGGTCGGAGGTACATGCAAAGGCGAAGTATCTAGTTTGCGCCACTATTCCAGATGAACTGGTCGGAGGTACATGCAAAGGCAAGTATCTAGTTTGGGCCACTGTTCCAGCTGAACTGGTCGGAGGTACATGCAAAGGCGAAGTATCTAGTTTGCGCCACTGTTCCAGATGAACTGGTCGGAGGTACATGCAAAGGCGCAGTATCTAGTTTGGGCCACTGTTCCAGCTGAACTGGTCGGAGGTACATGCAAAGGCGAAGTATCTAGTTTGCGCACTGTTCCATATGAACTGGTCGGAGGTACATGCAAAGGCTAAGTATCTAGAATGGGCTATTATTTCAGCTGAACTGGTCGGAGGTACATGCAAAGGCGAAGTATCTAGAATGGGCCACTGTTCCAGCTGAACTGGTCGGAGGTACATGCAAAGGCGAAGTATCTAGTTTGGGCCACTGTTCCAGCTGAACTGGTCGGAGGTACATGCAAAGGCAGAAGTATCTAGAATGGGCCACTGTTCCAGCTGAACTGGTTGGAGATACATGCAAAGCGAAGTATCTAGATTGGGCCACTGTGCCAGCTGAACTGGTCGGAGAGTACATGCAAATGCAGTATCTAGTTTGGGCCACTGTTCCAGCTGAACTGGTCGGAGGTACATGCAAACGCGAAATATCTAGAATGGGCCACTGTTCCAGCTGAACTGGTCGGAGGTACATGCAAAATAGTATCTAATTTTAACCACTATTCCAGATGAACTGGTCGGAGTTACATACAAAGGCAAATATCTAAAATAGGCCACTGTTCCAGATGAACTGGTCGGAGGTACGGGCAAGTATCTAGTTTGGGCCCATATTTCCAGCTGAACTGGTCGGAGGTATATGCAAAGGCGAAGTATCTAGAATGGGCCACTGTTCCAGCTAAACTGGTCGGAGGTACATGCAAATGCAAGTATCTAGTATGGGTCACTGTTCCAGATGAACTGGTCGAGTACATGCAAAGGCGAAGTATCTAGTTTGGGCCACTGTTTCAGCTGAACTGGTCGGAGGTACATGCAAAGGCGAAGTGTCTACTTTGCGCCACTGTTCCAGATGAACTGGTCGGAGGTACATGCAAAGGCGAACTATCTAGATTGGGCCACTGTTCCAGCTGAACTGGTCGGAGGTACATGCAAACGCCAAGTATCTAGTTTGGCCCACTGTTCCAGATGAACTGGTCGGAGGTACATGCAAAGGGCAGAAGTATCTAGTTTGGGCCACTGTGCCAGCTGAACTGGTCGGAGGTACATGCAAATGCGAAGTATCAAGTTTGGGCCACTGTCCCAGCTGAACTGGTCGGAGGTACATGCAAAAAGCAAATGTCTAGAATGGGCCACTGTTCCAGCTGAACTGGTCGGAGGTACATGGAAAGGCGAAGTATCTAGTTTGCCACTATTCCAGATGAACTGGTCGAGAACATTCTAAGGCGAAGTATGTAGTTTGGGCGACTGTTCCAACTGAACTGGTCGGAGGTACATGCAAAGGCAAAGTATCTAGTTTGCGCCACTATTCCAGATGATCTGGTCGGGTCCATGTACGAAGACATTATCTAAAATGGGCCACTGTTCCAGATGAACTGGTCGGAGGTACATGCTAAGGCGAAGTATCTAGTTTGGGCCACTGTTCCAGCTGAACTGGTCGGAGGTACATGCAAAGGTGAATATCTAGAATGGGCCACTGTTCCAGCCAAACTGGTCGGAGGTACATGCAAAGGCGAAGTATCTAGTTTGGGTCACTGTTCCAGATGAACTGGTCGGAGGTACATGCAAAGGCGAAGTATCTAGTTTGGGCCACTGTTCCAGCTGAACTGGTCGGAGGTACATGCAAAAGCGAAGTATCTAGTTTGCGCCACTGTTCCATATGAACTGGTCGGAGGTGCATGCAAAGGCGAAGTATCTAGTTTGGGCCACTGTTCCAGATGAACTGGTCGGAGGTACATGCAAATGCGAAGTATCTAGTTTGGGCCACTGTTCCAGATGAACTGGTCGGAGGTACATGCAAAGGCGAAGTATCTAGATTGGGCCACTTTTCCAGATGAACTGGTCGGAGGTACATGCAAAGGCGAAGTATCTAGTTTGCGCGACTGTTCCAGATGAACTGGTCGGAGGTACATACCAAAGGCGAAGTATATTTTGCGCCGCTGTTCCAGATGAACTGGTCGGAAGTACATGCAAAGGGCGAAGTATTGGTTGGGCCACTGTTCCGGCTGAACTGGTCAGAGAGGTACATGCAAAGGCGAAGTATCTGGTTGGAGCCATGTTCCAGATGAACGGTCGGAGGTACATGCAAAACCGAAGTATCTGGTTGCGCCACTGTTCCATGAACTGGTCGGAGGTACATGCAAAGAAGGCAAGTATCTAGAATGGGCTATTGTCGCTGAACTGGTCGGAGGTACATGCAAAGGCGGAAGTATCTAGAATGGGCCACCGTTCCAGCTGAACTGGTCAAGGGTACATGCAAAGGCGAAGTATCTAGTTTGGGCCACTGTTTGGCCCAGACTGGTCGGAGGTACATGCAAAGGCAGTATCTCGAATGGGCCACTGTTCCAGCTGAACTGGTTGGAGATACATGCAAAGAGCGAAGTATCTAGATTGGGCCACTGTGCCAACTGAACTGGTCGGAGGTACATGCAAAGGCAGAAATGTCTAATTTGCGCCACTATTCCAGATGAACTGGTCGGAGTTACATACAAAGGCAAATATCTATGATGGGCCACTGTTCCAGATGAACTGGTCGGAGGTACATGCTAAGGCGAAGTATCTAGTTTGGGCCACTGTTCTGGCTGAACTGGTCAGGTATATGCAAAGGCGAAGTATCTAAATGGGCCACTGTTCCAGCTAAACTGGTCGGAGGTACATGCAAATGCGAAGTATCTAGTATGGGTCACTGTTCCAGATGAACTGGTCGGAGGTACATGCAAAGGCGAAGTATCTAGTTTGGGCCACTGTTCCAGCTGAACTGGTCGGAGGTACATGCAAAGGCGAAGTGTCTACTTTGCGCCACTGTTCCAGATGAACTGGTCGGAGGTGCATGCAAAGGGCAGAACTATCTAGATTGGGCCATGTTCCAGCTGAACTGGTCGGAGGTACATGCAAACGCGAAGTATCATCTAGTTTGGCCCATCTTCCAGATGAACTGGTCGGAGGTACATGCAAAGGCGAAGTATCTAGTTTGGGCCACTGTGCCAGCTGAACTGGTCGGAGGTACATGCAAATGCGAAGTATCAAGTTTGGGGCACTGTTCCAGCTGAACTGGTCGGAGGTACATGCAAAAGCAAGAAGTATCTAGAATGGGCCATGTTCAGCTGAACTGGTCGGAGGTACATGGAAAGGCGAAGTATCTAGTTTGCGCACTATTCCAGATGAACTGGTCGGAGGTACATTCTAGGCGAAGTATGTAGTTTGGGCGACTGTTCCATGCTGAGCTAGATCGGAGGTGGCTAAAAGGCAAAAGTATCTAGTTTGCGCCACTATTCCAGATGATCTGGTCGGAGTTACATGCAAAGGCAAAGTATCTAAAATGGGCCACTGTTCCAGATGAACTACGAGTCGGAGGTACATGCTAAGGCGAAGTATCTAGTTTGGGCCACTGTTCCAGCTGAACTGGTCGAGGAGGTACATGCAAAGGTGAATATCTAGAATGGGCCACTGTTCCAGCCAAACTGGTCGGAGGTACATGCAAAGGCGAAGTATCTAGTTTGGGTCACTGTTCCAGATGAACTGGTCGGAGGTACATGCAAAGGCGAAGTA
Source organism: Ascarosepion bandense (assembly GCA_037127315.1). Classification (NCBI taxonomy): domain Eukaryota; kingdom Metazoa; phylum Mollusca; class Cephalopoda; order Sepiida; family Sepiidae; genus Ascarosepion; species Ascarosepion bandense. The sequence continues at coordinate 586,772 of JBBBDQ010028443.1, forward strand.
TCTAGTTTGGGCCACTGTTCCAGCTGAACTGGTCGGAGGTACATGCAAAAGCGAAGTATCTAGTTTGCGCCACTGTTCCATATGAACTGGTCGGAGGTGCATGCAAAGGCGAAGTATCTAGTTTGGGCCACTGTTCCAGATGAACTGGTCGGAGGTACATGCAAATGCGAAGTATCTAGTTTGGGCCACTGTTCCAGATGAACTGGTCGGAGGTACATGCAAAGGCGAAGTATCTAGATTGGGCCACTTTTCCAGATGAACTGGTCGGAGGTACATGCAAAGGCGAAGTATCTAGTTTGCGCCACTGTTCCAGATGAACTGGTCGGAGGTACATGCAAAGGCGAAGTATCTATTTTGCGCCACTGTTCCAGATGAACTGGTCGGAAGTACATGCAAAGGCGAAGTATGTAGTTTGGGCCACTGTTCCGGCTGAACTGGTCAGAGGTACATGCAAAGGCGAAGTATCTAGTTTGGGCCACTGTTCCAGATGAACTGGTCGGAGGTACATGCAAAGGCGAAGTATATAGTTTGCGCCACTGTTCCAGTCGAACTGGTCGGAGGTACATGCAAAGGCGAACTATCTAGATTGGGCCACTGTTCCAGCTGAACTGGTCGGAGGTACATGCAAAGGCGAAGTATCTAGTTTGGCCCACTGTTCCAGATGAACTGGTCGGAGGTAGATGCAAGTACCGAAGTATCTAGATTGGGCCACTGTTCCAGCTGGCGAACTGGTTGAGTTGCATGCAAAGGCGAAGTATCTAGTTTGGGCCACTGTTCCAACTGAACTGGTCGAGTACATGCAAATGCGAAGTATCTAGTTTGGGCCACTGTTCCAGCTGAGCTGGTCGAGTACATGCCAAGGCGAAGTATCTAGATTGGGCTACTCTTCCAGATGAACTGGTCGGAGGTACATGCAAAGGCAAGTATCTAGTTTGCGCCACTATTCCAGATGAACTGGTCGAGTACATACAAAAGGCGAAGTATCTGGTTGGGCACTGTTCCAGCTGAACTGGTCGGAGGTACATGCAAAGGCGAAGTATCTAGTTTGCGCTACTGTTCCAGATGAACTGGTCGGAGGTACATGCAAAGGCATGATGTCTAGTTTGGGCCACTGTTCCATTTGAACTGGTCGGAGGTACATGCAAAGGCAGAAGTATCTAGTTTGCGCCACTGTTTCATATGTGGTCGGAGGTGCATGCAAAGGCTAAGTATCTAGAATGGGCTATTGTTCCAGCTGAACTGGTCGGAGGTACATGCAAAGGCAAGTATCTAGAATGGGCCACTGTTCCAGCTGAACTGGTCGGAGGTACATGCAAAGGCAAGTATCTAGTTTGGGCCACTGTTCCAGCTGAACTGGTCGGAGGTACATGCAAAGGCGAAGTATCTAGAATGGGCCACTGTTCCAGCTGAACTGGTTGGAGATACATGCAAAGGCGAAATGTCTAGATTGGGCCACTGTGAAAGCTGAACTGGTCGGAGGTACATGCAAATGCGAAGTATCTAGTTTGGGCCACTGTTCCAGCTGAACTGGTCGGAGGTACATGCAAACGCGAAATATCTGGAATGGGCCACTGTTCCAGCTGAACTGGTCGGAGGTACACATGCAAAGAGCGAAGTATCTAATTTGCGCCATATTCCAGATGAACTGGTCGGAGTTACATACAAAGGCAAATATCTAAATGGGCCCTGTTCCAGATGAACTGGTCGAGGAGGTACATGCTAGAGCGAAGTATCTAGTTTGGGCCACTGTTCCAGCTGAACTGGTCGGAGGTATATGCAAAGGCGAAGTATCTAGAATGGGCCACTGTTGTTCCAGCTTGTAAACTGGTCGGAGGTACATGCAAAAATGCGAAGTATCTAGTATGGGTCACTGTTCAGATGAACTGGTCGGAGGTACATGCAAAGGCGATATCTAGTTTGGGCCACTGTTCCAGCTGAACTGGTCGGAGGTACATGCAAAGGCGAAGTGTCTACTTTGCGCCACTGGCTGAATGAACTGGTCGGAGGTACATGCAAAGGCGAACTATCTAGATTGGGCCACTGTTCCAGCTGAACTGGTCGGAGGTACATGCAAACGCGAAGTATCTAGTTTGGCCCACTGTTCCAGATGAACTGGTCGGAGGTACATGCAAGGCGAAGTATCTAGTTTGGGCCACTGTTCCAGCTGAACTGATCGGAGGTATGCAAATGCAAGTATCTAGTTTGGGCCACTGTTCCAGCTGAACTGGTCGAGTACATGCAAAGGCGAAGTATCTAGTTTGGGCCACTGTTCCAGCTGAACTGATCGGAGGTACATGCAAATGCGAAGTATCTGATTGGGCCTCTGTTCCAGATGAACTGGTCGGATTTACATGCAAAGGCGAAGTATCTAATTTGCGCCACGATTCCAGATGAACTGGTCGGAGGTACATGCAAAGGCGAAGTATCTAGTTTGGGCCACTGTTCCAGCTGAACTGGTCGGAGGTACATGCAAAGGCGAAGTATCTAGATTGGGCCACTGTGCCAGCTGAACTGGTCGGAGGTACATGCAAAGGCGAAGTATCAAGTTTGGGCCACTGTTCCAGCTGAACTGGTCGGAGGTACATGCAAAGGCTAAGTATCTAGAATGGGCCACTGTTCCAGCTGAACTGGTCGGATGTACATGGAAAGGCGAAGTATCTAGTTTGCGCCACTATTCCAGATGAACTGGTCGGGGGTACATGCAAAGGCGAAGTATCTAGTTTGGGCCACTGTTCCAGCTGAACTGGTCGGAGGTACATGCAAAGGCGAAGTATCTAGTTTGCGCCACTATTCCAGATGAACTGGTCGGAGTTACATGCAAAGGCAAAGTGTCTAAAATGGGCCACTGTTCCAGATGAACTGGTCGGAGGTACATGCTAAGGCGAAGTATCTAGTTTGGGCCACTGTTCCAGCTGAACTGGTCGGAGGTACATGCAAAGGCGAATATCTAGAATGGGCCACAGTTCCAGCTAAACTGGTCGGAGGGGTACATGCAAAGGCAAGCTCTAGTTTGGGTCACTGTTCCAGATGAACTGGTCGGAGGTACATGCAAAGGCGAAGTATCTGGTTTGGGCCACTGTACTTGGCTGAACTGGTCGGAGGTACGTACAATGGCGGTATCTAGATTTGCCATTTCCAGGTGAACTGGTGGAGGTACGTGCAAAGGCGAAGTATCTAGATTGGGCCACTGTTTAGCTGAACTGGTCCAGAGTACATGCAAAAGCGAAGTATCTAGTTTGCGCCACTGTTCCTGTAGACTGGTCGGAGGTGCATGCAAGAGCGAAGTATCTAGTTTGGGCCACTGTTCCAGATGAACTGGTCGGAGACGTACTGCAAATGCGAAGTATCTAGTTTGGGCCACTGTTCCAGATGAACTGGTCGGAGGTACGTACAAGGCGAAGTATCTGGGTGCAGGAGCCACTTTCCAGAACCGTATGAACTGGTCGGAGGTACATGCAAAGGCGAGAAATATGGTTTACACGCCACTGTTCCAGATAAACTGGTCGGAGGTACGTACAAGGCGAAGTATCTGTTGCGCCATTTGAATGGAGCAATTGAGAAGTACATGCAAAGGAAGGGCGAAGTATCGGATTTGAACACTGTTCGGCTGAACTGGTCGAGGGTACATGCAAAAGGCGAAGTATCTAGTTTGGGCCTGTTCCAGATGAACTGGTCAGGTACAACACCAAGGCGTGATATCTGGATTTGCGCCATGACCTTAGATGAACTGGTCGGTATACCAAAGGCGAACTATCTAGATTGGGCCACTGTTTCAGCTGAACTGGTCGGAGGTACGTACAAGGCAAGTATCTAGATTTGGCCCACTGTTCCAGATGAACTGGTCGGAGGTAGATGCAAGTACGAAGTATCTAGATTGGGCCACTGTTTCAGCTGAACTGGTTGGAGTTACATGCAAAGGCGAAGTATCTAATTTGAGCCCCACTGTTCCAGCTGAACTGGTCGGTCGTACAATCACGATATCTAATTTGGGCCATGTTCGGCTGAACTGGTCGGAGGTACATGCCAAGGCGAAGTATCTAGATTGGGCCTCTTCCAGATGAACTGGTCAGGTACATGCAAAGGCAAGTATCTGGTTTGCTGCTATTCCAGATGAACTGGTCAGGTACATGCAAAAGGCGAAGTATCTAGTTTTGAGCCACTGTTCCAGCTGAACTGGTCGGAGAGTACGTACAAAGAACGAAGTATCTAGTTTGCGCCACTGTTCCGTGAACTGGTCGGGTACATGCAAAGGCGCAGTATCTGGTTTGGGCCACTGTTCCAAGCTGAACTGGTCGGAGGTGGCACGAGGCAAGTATCTGGTTGCGCCACTGTTCCATGTGAACTGGTCGGAGGTACGTACAAAAGCTAAGTATCTAGAATGGGCTATTTATCCAGCTGAACTGGTCGGGTACATGCAAAGGCGAAGTATCTAGAATGGGCCACTGTTCAACTGAACTGGTCGGAGGTACGTACCAAAGGCGAAGTATCTAGTTTGAGCCACTGTTCCAGCTGAACTGGTCGGGAGGTACAATGCAAAGGCAGAAGTATCTAGAATGAGCCTGTTCCAGCTGAACTGGTTGGAGATACATACACAAAGGCAAGGAAATGTCTAGATTGAGCCTTTGCTTCCAGCTAGACTGGTCCGGAGGTACATGCAAAATGCGAAGTATCTAGTTTGGGCAACTGTTCCAGCTGAACTGGTCCAGTACATGCAAACATAATGTGAATGGGCCACTGTTCCAGCTGAACGGTCAGGCCTTAAAGGCAGTATCAATTGCCACTATTTATGAATGAACTGGTCAGAGTTACATACAAAGGCAAATATCTAAAATGGGCCACTGTTCCAGATGAACTGGTCGAGGTACATGCAAAAGCAATATCCTAGTTTGCACCACTGTTCCATATGAACTGATAGGTGTGCAAAGGAAGCAAGTATCTAGTTTGGGCCACTGGTGGATAACTGGTCAGAGGTACATGCAGGTAAGTATCTGGTTTGGGCCACTGTTCCAGATGAACTGGTCAGAGGTACATGCAAAGGCAAAACATCTAGATTATGAGCCACTTTTCCAAGATGAACTGGTCGGAGGTACATGCAAAGGCGAAAGTATCTAGTTTGCGCCACTGTTCAGATATCGAACTGGTCGGAGGTACATGCAAAGGCAAGTATCTATTTTGCGCCACTGTTCCAGATGAACTGGTCGGAAGTACATACAAGAGCGAAGTATGTGATTTGGGCCACTGTTCACATTTCGAACTGGTCAGAGGTATGCAAAATGATATAGTTTGGGCCACTGTTCCAGATGAACTGGTCGGAGGTATGCAAAGGCAAGTATCTAGTTTGCCTTACTGTTTGAATGAACGGTCAGTACATACAAGAAACGAACTATCAGGGCAGACACTGTTCCAGCTGAACTGGTCGGAGGTACATGCAAAGGCAGAAGTATCTGGTTTGACCCACTGTTCCAAGATGAACTGGTCAGGTAGATGCAAATGTGATATCTAGATTGGGCCACTGTTCCAGCTGAACTGGTTGGAGTTACATGCAAAAGGCAAGTATCTAGTTTGGGCCACTGTTCCAGCTGAACTGGTGAGAGACTCCCATGCAAATGCAGTATCTGGTTGGGCCACTGTTCCAGCTGAACTGGTCAGAGGTACATACCCAAGGCATTATCTGGAATTGGAGCTGCTCTTCCAGATAAACTGATTGAGAGTGCCTTTGAGCAAGTATCTGGTTTGCTGCTATTCCAGATGAACTGGTCGGAGGCAGCCTGAGGCAGAAGTATCTGGTTAAGGCCCTGTTCAACTGAACTGGTCGGAGGTACATGCAAGGGTAGGTATCTGATTTGCACTTACTGTTCCAAGCTGAACTGGTCAGGAGGTGACTGCAAAGGCGCAGTATCTGGTTTGGGCCACTGTTCCAGCTGAACTGGTCAGTACATGCAAAAGGCGAAGTATCTGGATTTGCGCCACTGTTCCATATGAACTGGTCCAAGGTACATGCAAAGGGTAAGTATCTAGAATGGGCTATTGTTCCAGCTGAACTGGTGGAGGTACATGCAAAGGCAGTATCTAGAATGGGCCACTGTTCCAGCTGAACTGGTCGGGTACATACAAGGGCAAAGTATCTAGTTTGGGCCACTGTTCCAGCTGAACTGGTCAGGTACATGCAAGGCAAGTATCTGGAATGTTGCTGTTCAAGCTGAACTGGTTGGGAATACGCTTCAAAGGCAGTATCTGGAATTGAGCCACTGTGCCAGCTGAACTACAGTCAAGGTACATGCAAGTACAGTATCAATTTGAGCATGTTCCAGCTGAGCTGGTCGGAGGTACGCGTACAAACGCAGAAATATCTAGAATGGGCCACTGTTCAGCTGAACTGGTCGGAGGTACATGCAAAGGCGAAGTATCTAATTTGCGCCACTATTGCCGAATGAACGTTGAGTTACATACAAAGGCAAATATCTAAAATGGGCCACTGTTCGAGATGAACTGGTCGGAGGTACATGCAAAAGCGAAGTATCTAGTTTGCGCCACTGTTCCATGTGAACGTGGTCGGAGGTGCATGCAAAGGCGATATCTGGTTTGGGCCACTGTTCGGAATGAACTGGTCGGAGGTACATGCAAATACAGTATCTAGTTTGAGCCACTGTTCCCGATGAACGGTCGGAGGTACATGCAAAGGGCAAGTATCTAGATTGGGCCACTGAATGAACTGGTGGAGGTATTACCAAAGGCATGATATCTGGTTGCCGCCCTGTTCCAGATGAACTGGTCGAATGCATGCGAGAGCGAAGTATCTATTTTTGCGCCACTGTTCCAGATGAACTGGTCAGTACATGCAAAGAGCGAAGTATGTGGTTTGGGCCACTGTTCCGGCTGAACCGAGTCAGAGGCACATACAAGAAACTGATATCTAGTTTGGGCCACTGTTCCAGATGAACTGGTCGGAGGTACATACCAAAGGCGAAGTATCTGGTTGCGCCACTGTTAAGATGAACTGGTCGGGTACATGCAAAGGCGAACTATCTAGATTGGGCCACTGTTCCAGCTGAACTGGTCGGAGGTACATGCAAAGGCAAATGTCTAGTTTGGCCCACTGTTCAGATGAACTGGTCGGAGGGTAGATGCAAATGCAGAAGTATCTGGTTGAGCCACTGTTCCCATTGAACTGGTTTGGAGTTACATGCACAAAGGCAGAAGTATCTAGTTTGGGCCACTGTTCCAGCTGAACTGGTCAAGGAATACATGCAATGCAGAAGTGTCTGGTTGGGCCACTGTTCCAGCCAGAACTGGTCAGAGGCATACCAAGGCGAAGTATCTGAATTGGGCCACTCTTCCAGATGAACTGGTCGAGTGCATGCAAAGGCAGAAGCATGGTTGCGCCACTATTCCAGATGAACAGTCGGAGGTGCATGCAAAGGCAGAAGTATCTGGTTTGAGCCCTGTTCTGGCCTGAACCTGGTCAGGAGGTACATGCAAAGACAGAAGTATCTGGTTTGCTGCTGTTCCAGCTGGAGCAGGTCAAGGTACATGCAAAGGCCGCAGTATCTGGTTTGGGCCATGTTCCAGCTGAACTGTTGGTCCAGTACATGCAAAGGCAATGTCAGTTTGCTGCTGTTCCTGTGAACTGGTCAGGTACATGCAAAGTAAGTATCTAGAATGGGCTATTGTTCCAGGTGAACTGGTCGAAAAGGAGGTAATGCAAAGGGCAAGTATCTAGAATGGGCCACTGTTCCTTCTGAGAACTGGTCGGAGGTACACAATACCAAAGAAGGCAGAAGTATCTAGTTTGGGCCACTGTTCCAGCTGAACTGGTCGGAGGTACATGCAAAGGCGAAGTATACAAGATGAGCCACTGTTCCAGCTGAACTGGTTGGAGATACATGCAAAGGCGAAGTATCTAGATTGGGCACTGGCACTGACTGAACTGGTCAGAGGTACATGCAAATGCGAAGTATCTAGTTTGGGCCACTGTTCCAGCTGAACTGGTCGGAGAGTACGTACAAACGCGAAATGTCTAGAGAATGGGCCACTGTTCCAGCTGAACTGGTCGGAGGTATGCAAAGGCGAGTATCTGGTACCTGTTGAATGAACTGGTCGGAGTTTTACACAAAAACTAAATATCTAAAATGGGCCACTGTTCCAGATGAACTGGTCGGAGGTACATGCTAAGGCAGTATCTAGTTTGGGCCACTGTTCCAGCTGAACTGGTCGGAGGTATACAAAGGCGAAGTATCAGAATGGGCCACTGTTCCAGCTAAACTGGTCGGAGGTACATGCAAATGCGAAGTATCTAGTTTGGGTCACTGTTCCAGATGAACTGGTCGGAGGTACATGCAAAGGCAGAAGTATCTGAACTTTGACCACTGTTCCAGCTGAACTGGTCGGAAGTACATACAAAAGGCAAGTGTCTACTTTGCGCACTGTTCCAGATGAACTGGTCGGAGGTACATGCAAAGGCGAACTATCTAGATTGGGCCACTGTTCCAGCTGAACTGGTCGGAGGTACATGCAAACGCAGAAGTATCTGGTTGGCCCACTGTTCCGATAGACCTTTGGTCGGAGGTACATGCAAAGAGGCAAGTATCTGGTTGGGCCACTGTTCCAGCTGAACTGATCGGAGGTACATGCAAATGCAGTATCTAGTTTGAGCCACTGTTCAAGCTGAACTGGTCGGAGGTACATGCAAAGGCGAAGTATCTAGTTTGGGCCACTGTTCAGCTGAACTGATCGGAGGTACGTGCAAATGCGAAGTATCTAGATTGGGCCACTGTTCCAGATGAACTGGTCGGAGGTACATGCAAAGGCGAAGTATCTAGTTTGCGCCACGATTCCAGATGAACTGGTCGGAGGTACATGCTAAGGCAAGTATCTAGTTTGGGCCACTGTTCCAGCTGAACTGGTCGGAGGTACATGCAGGCGAAATATCTAAAATGGGCCACTGTTCCAGCTGAACTGGTTGAGAGCTGCATCACAAGGCAAGTATCTAGATTGGGCCACTGGTACCAGCTGAACTGGTCGGAGGAGTACATGCAAAGGCGAAGTATCAAGTTTGGGCCACTGTTCCAGCCTGAACTGGTCGGAGGTACATGCAAAGGCTAAGTATCTAGAATGGGCCACTGTTCCAGCTGAACTGGTCGGAGGTACATGGAAAGGCGAAGTATCTAGTTTGAGCCACTATTCCAGACTCTGAGTGATCAGGGTACATGCAGACGAAGTATCTAGTTTGGGCCACTGTTCCAACGAACTTTGATCGGAGGTACATGCACAAGGCAAGTATCTAGTTTGCGCCACTATTCCAGATGAACTGGTCAGATTTACATGCAAAGGCAGGGAAGTGTCTAAAATGGGCCACTGTTCCAGATGAACTGGTCCCGGAGGCCATGCTAAGCAGAAGTATCTAGTTTGGGCCACTGTTCCAGCTGAACTGGTCGGAGGTACATGCAAAGACGAATATCTAGAATGGGCCACTGTTCAGCTAAACTGGTCGGAGGTACATGCAAAGGCAGAAGTATCTGGTTGGGTCCTGTTCCAGATGAACTGGTCAGGTACATGCAAAGGCAAGTATCTGGTTTAGGCCACTGTGTACTGACGAACTGGTCAAGGAGGTACGTGACGAAAATGTCAATTTGCCTTACTGTTCCAGATAATTTGGTCGGAGGTGGCCAAAGGCGAAGTATCTGGAGTTGGGCCTGTTCAACTGAACTGGCGTCCGGAGGTACATGCTAAGGCAGAAGTATCTGGTTGGGCCACTATTCCAGCTGAACTGGTCAGAGGTACACATGCAAAGGCGAAAAATATCTAGAATGGGCCACTGTTCCAACGACAGAGCTGGTCAGTACATACAAGGCAAGTATCGTTTGCGCCACTGTTCCAGATGAACTGGTCGGAGAGGTACATGCAAAGAGAGCAGAAGTATCTAGTTTGAGGCCACTGTTCCAGCTGAACTGGTCGGAGAGTACATGCAAGAGGCAGAAACCTCTGGTTGGGCCACTGTTCCAGATGAACTGGTCGGAGGTACATGCAAAGGCGAAGTATCTAGTTTGGGCCACTGTTCCAGCTGAACTGGTCGGAGGTACATGCAAGAGCAGATATCTGGAAAATGGGCCACTGTTCCAGCTAAACTGGTCGGAGGTACATGCAAAGGCGAGAAGTATCTAATTTGGGTCACTGTTCCAGATGAACTGGTCAGAGAGTACATGCAAAGGCAGAAGTATCTGGTTTGGGCCTGTTCCAGATGAACTGGTCAGAGTAGATGCAAATGCGATGTCTGGATTGGGCCACTGTTCCAGCTGAACTGGTTGGAGTTACATGCAAGGGCGAAGTATCTAGTTTGGGCCACTGTTCCAGCTGAGCAATTCGGAGATACATGCAAATGCGAAGTATCTAGTTTGGGCCGCTGTTCCAGCTGAACTGGTCGGAGGTACATGCCAAGGCGAAGTATCTAGATTGGGCCACTCTTCCAGATGAACTGGTCGGAGGTACATGCAAAGGCAAGTATCTGGTTAACGCCACTATTCCAGATGAACTGGTCGGAGGTACATGCAAATGCGAAGTATCTAGTTTGGGCCACTGTTCCAGCTGAACTGGTCGGAGGTACATGCAAAGACGAAGTATCTGGTTGCGCCACTGTTCCAGCTGAACTGGTCGGAGGTACATGCAAAGGCGCAGTATCTAGTTTGGGCTGCTGTTCCAGATGAACTGGTCAACGGAGGTACATGCAAAGGCGAAGAGTATCTAGTTTGCGCCACTGTTCCATATGAACTGGTCGGAGGTACATGCAAGGCTAGAGAAGTATCTAGAATGGAAGCTATTGTTCCAGCTTTAAGACTGGTCAGGTACATGCAAAGGCGAAGTATCTAGAATGGGCCACTGTTCCATTGAACTGGTCGAGTACATGCAAAGGCCAAGTATCTAGTTTGGGTCACTGTTCCAGCTGAACTGGTGGAGGCTACGCTTCTGAGAGCGAAGTATCTAGAATGGGCCACTGTTCCAGCTGAACTGGTTGGAGATACATGCAAAGGCGAAGTATCTAGATTGGGCCACAATATGGCCCAGACTGGTCGGAGGTATGCAAATGCAGAGAGTATCTAGTTTGGGCCACTGTTCCAGCTGAACTGGTCGGAGGTACATGCAAACGCGAAATATCTAGAATGGGCCACTGTTCCAGCTGAACTGGTCGGAGGTACATGCAAGGCAATCTGGTACTTATTCCAGATGAACTGGTCGGAGTTACATACAAGCCAAATATCTAAATGGGCACTGTTCCAGATGAACTGGTCGGAGGTGCATGCTAAGGCGAAGTATCTAGTTTGGGCCACTGTTCCAGCTGAACTGGTCGGAGGTACATGCAAAGAGGCAGTATCTAGAATGGGCCACTGTTCCAGCTAAGCTGGTCGGAGGTACATGCAAATGCGAAGTATCTAGTTTGGGTCACTGTTCCAGATGAACTGGTCGGAAATTTTATCCACCAAAGGCAAGTATCTAGTTTGGGCCACTGTTCCAGCTGAACTGGTCGGAGGTACATGCAAAGGCTGAGTATCTCGCTGCGCCACTCTTCCAGATGAACTGGTCAGGTACATGCAAACGCGAAGTATCTAGTTTGGCCCACTGTTCCAGATGAACTGGTCGGAGGTACATGCAAAGGCGAAGTATCTAGTTTGGGCCACTGTTTCACTTCAGAACTGATCAAGGTACATGCAAATCACAAGTATGGTTACAGGCCACTGTTCCAGCTGAACTGGTCGGAGATACATGCAAAGGCAGAAGTATCTAGTTTGGGCCACTGTTCCAGCTGAACTGATCGGAGGTGCCATGCAAATGCAGTATCTAGATTGGGCCACTGTTCCAGATGAACTGGTCGGAGGTACATGCAAAGGCGAGAAGTATCTAGTTTGCGCCACGATTCCAGATGAACTGGTCGGAGGTACATGCAAGGCAAGTATCTAGTTTGGGCCACTGTTCCAGCTGGCGAACTGGTCGGAGAGGTACATGCAAAGGCGAGTATCTTGTTTGCGCCACTGTTCGCTGAACTGGTCGAGGAGGTAGCCCCAAAGGCAAGTATCTAGTTTGGGCCACTGTTCAAGCTGAACTGGTCGGAGGTACATGCAAAGGCGAAGTTTCTAGTTTTCGGCACTGTTCCATATGAACTGGTCGGAGGTACATGCAAAGGCGAAATATCTAGTTTGGGCCACTGTTCCAGCTGAACTGGTCGGAGGTACATGCAAAGGCGAAATATCTAGAATGGGCCACTGTTCCAGCTGAACTGGTTGGAGGTACATGCAAAGGCGAAGTGTCTAGATTGGGCCACTGTGCCAGCTGAACTGGTCGGAGGTACATGCAAGGCGAAGTATCAAGTTTGGGCCACTGTTCCAGCTGAACTGGTCGGAGGTACATGCAAAGGCTAAGTATCTAGAATGGGCCACTGTTCAAGCTGAACTGGTCGGAGGTACATGGAAAGGCGAAGTATCTAGTGCATACTATTCCAGATGAACTGGTCGGGGGTACATACAAAGGCCAAGTATCTAGTTTGGGCCACTGTTCCAGCTGAACTGGTCGGAGGTACATGCAAAGGCAAGAAGTATCTGGTTTGCGCCACTATTCCAGATGAACTGGTCGGAGTTACATGCAAAGGCAAAGTGTCTAAAATGGGCCACTGTTCCAGATGAACTGGTCGGAGGTACATGCTAAGGCGAAGTATCTAGTTTGGGCCACTGTTCCAGCTGAACTGGTCGGAGGTACATGCAAAGGCGAATATCTAGAATGGGCAACTGTTCCAGCTAAACTGGTCGGAGGTACATGCAAAGGCAAGTATCTAGTTTGGGTCACTGTTCCAGATGAACTGGTCGGGTACATGCAAGGCGAAGTATCTAGTTTGGGCCACTGTGCCAGCTGAACTGGTCGGAGGTACATGCAATGGCGAAGTATCTAGTTTTGCGCCACTGTTCCAGATGAACTGGTCGGAGGTACATGCAAAAGGCAAGTATCTAGATTGGGCCACTGTTCCAGCTGAACTGGTCGGAGGTACATGCTAAGGCGAAGTATCTAGTTTGGGCCACTGTTCCAGCTGAACTGGTCAGAGAGGTACATGCAAAAGGCAAGTATCTAAGGAATGGGCCACTGTTCCAGCTGAACTGGTCGGAGGTACATGCAAAAGGCAAGTATCTAGTTTGCGCCACTGTTCCAGATGAACTGGTCAAGAGTACATGCAAAGGCAAGTATCTAGTTTGAGCCGCATTCCCTTCGGGCAATTGAAGTACATGCAAAGGCGAAGTATCTAGTTTGGGCCACTGTTCCAGATGAACTGGTCGGAGAGTACATGCAAAGGCGAAGTATCTAGTTTGGGCACTGTTCCAGCTGAACTGGTCGGAGGTACATGCAAAGGCGAATATCTAGAATGGGCCACTGTTCCAGCTAAACTGGTCGGAGGTACATGCAAAGAGGCGAAGTATCTAGTTTGGGTCACTGTTCCAGATGAACTGGTCGGAGGTACATGCAAAAGGCGAAGTATCTAGTTTGGGCCACTGTGCCAGCTGAACTGGTCGGAGGTACATGCAAAGGCGAAGTATCTGGTTGCCTTACTGTTCCAGATGAACTGGTCGGAAGTCACGTACAAGGCGAAGTATCTAGATTGGGCCACTGTTCCAGATGAACTGGTCGGAGGTACATACTAAGGCGAAGTATCTAGTTTGGGCCACTGTTCCAACTGAACTGGTCGGAGGTACATGCAAAAGGCAAGTATCTAGATAGGCCACTGTTCCAGCTGAACTGGTCGAGTACGTACCAAAGGCGAAGTATCTGGTTTGCGCCACTGTTCCAGATGAATTGGTCGGAGGTACATGCAAAGGCGAAGTATCTAGTTTGAGCCCACTGTTCCGGCTGAACTGGTCGGAGGTACATGCCAAAGGCGAAGTATCTAGTTTGGGCCACTGTTCCAGATGAACTGGTCGGAGGTACATGCAAAGGCGAAGTATCTAGTTTGCGCCACTGTTCCAGATGAACTGGTCGGAGGTACATGCAAAGGCGAAGTATCTGGAATTGGTGCTGTTCCAGCTGAACTGGTCGGAGGTTCATGCAAATGCGAAGTATCTAGTTTGGGCCACTGTTCCAGCTGAACTGGTCGGAGGTACATGCAAAGGCGAAGTATCTAGTTTGCCACTGTTCCAGATGAACTGGTCGGAGGTACATGCAAAGGCGAAGTATCTAGTTTGGGCCACTGTTCCAGCTGAACTGGTCGGTGGTACATGCAAAGGCGAATATCTAGAATGGGCACACTGTTCCTTCAAACTGGTCGGAGGTACATGCAAAGGCGAAGTATGTCTAGTTTGGGTCACTGTTCCAGATGAACTGGTCGGAGGTACATGCAAAGGCGAAGTATCTAGTTTGGGCCACTGTGCCAGCTGAACTGGTCGGAGGTACGTAAAAGGGGCAAGTATCTAGTTTGCGCCACTGTTCCAGATGAACTGGTCGGAGGTACATGCAAAGGCGATATCTAGATTGGGCCACTGTTCCAGATTGAACTGGTCGGAGGTACATGCTAAGGCGAAGTATCTGGTTGGGCCACTGTTCCAGCACGAACTGGTCAGTACATGCAAAGGCGAAGTATCTAGAATGGGCCACTGTTCCCGCTGAACTGGTCGGAGGAGTACATGCAAAGGCGAAGTATCTAGTTTGCGCCACTGTTCCAGATGAATTGGTCGGAGGTACATGCAAAGGGCGAAGTATCCTGGTTGGGCCGCTGTTCCAGCTAGACTGGTCGGAGGTACGTACAAAGGCAGAAATATCTGGTTTGAGCACTGTTCCAAGATGAACTGGTCGGAGAGTACATACCAAGGCAGTATCTAGTTTGCGCCACTGTTCCAGATGGTCAATTCGGGTACATACCAAAGGCGAAGTATCTAGTTGGGCCACTGTTCCAGCTGAGCTGGTCGGAGGTTCGTACAAATGCGAAGTATCTGGTTTGGGCCACTGTTCCAGCTGAACTGGTCGGAGGTACATGCAAAGGCGAAGTATCTAGTTTGAGCCACTCTTCCAGCAGAACTGAGTCGGAGGTACATGCAAAGGCGAAGTATCTAGTTTGCGCCACTTTTCCATATGAACTGGTCGGAGGTACATGCAAGGCAGAAGTATCTGGTTTGGGCCACTGTTCCAACTGAATTGGTCGGAGGTACATTCAAAGGCGAAGTATCTAGATTGGGCCACTGTTCCAGCTGAACTGGTCGGAGGTACATGCAAAGGCGAAGTATCAAGTTTGAGCCCTGTTCCAGCTGAACTGGTCGGAGGTACATGCAAAGGCGAAGTATCTAGAATGGGCCACTGTTCCAGCTGAACTGGTCGGAGGTACATGGAAAGGCAAGTATCTGGTTGCCACTATTCCAGATGAACTGGTCGGGGGTACATGCAAAGGCGAAGTATCTAGTTTGAGCCACTGTTCCAGCTGAACTGGTCGGAGGTACATGCAAAGGCAAGTATCTAGTTTGCGCCACTATTCCAGATGAACTGGTCGGAGTTACATGCAAAGGCAAAGTGTCTAAATGGGCCAATGTTCCAGATGAACTGGTCGGAGGTACATGCTAAGGCGAAGTATCTAGTTTGGGCCACTGTTCCAGCTGAACTGGTCGGAGGTACATGCAAAGGCGAATATCTAGAATGGGCCACTGTTCCAGCTAAACTGGTCGAGTACGTACAGGCAAGTATCTAGTTTGGGTCACTGTTCCAGATGAACTGGTCGGAGGTACATGCAAAGGCGAAGTATCTGGTTCAGGCCACTGTTCCAACTGAACTGGTCGGGTACATACCAAAGGCGAAGTATCTAGTTTGCGCCACTGTTGAATGAACTGGTCGGGTACATGCAAGGCAAGTATCTAGATTGGGCCACTGTTCCAGATGAACTGGTCAGGTACATGCTGAAGGCGGTATCCATCTAGTTTTGAGCCACTGTTCCAGCTGAACTGGTCGGAGGTACATGCAAAGGCGAAGTATCTAGAATGGGCCATGTTCCAGCTGAACTGGTCGGGTACATGCAAAAGGCGAAGTATCTAGTTTGCGCCACTGTTCCAGATGAACTGGTCGGAAGTACATGCAAAGGCGAAGTGTCTAGTTTGCGCCACTGTTCCAGCTGAACTGGTCGGAGGTACATGCAAAGGCGAAGTATCTAGTTTGGGCCACTGTTCCAGCTGAACTGGTCGGAGGTACATGCAAAGAAGTATCTAGTTTGGGCCACTGTTCCAGATGAACTGGTCGGAGGTACATGCAAAGGCGAAGTATCTAGTTTGCGCCACTGTTCCAGATGAACTGGTCGGAGGTACATGCAAAGGCGAAGCATTCAGATTGGGCCACTGTTCCAGCTGAACTGGTCGGAGGTTCATGCAAAGGCGAAGTATCTCCAGTTTGGGCCACTGTTCCAGCTGAACTGGTCGGAGGTACATGCAAAGGCGAAGTATTCAGTTTGGGCCACTGTTCCAGCAGAACTGGTCGGAGGTACATGCAAAGGCGAAGTATCTAGTTTGCGCCACTTTTCCATATGAACTGGTCGAGGTACATGCAAAGGCGAAGCATTCAGTTTGGGCCACCGTTCCAGCTGAATTGGTCGGAGGTACATTCAAAGGCGAAGTATCTAGATTGGGCCACTGTTCCAGCTGAACTGGTCGGAGGTACATGCAAAGGCGAAGCATCTAGTTTGCGCCACCGTTCCAGATGAACTGGTCGGAGGTACATGCAAAGGCGAAGTATCTAGTTTGCGTCACTGTTCCAGATGAACTGGTCGGAGGTACATGCAAAGGCGAAGCATCATTTTGGGCCACTGCTTCAGCTGAACTGGTCGGAAGTACATGCAAAGGCGAAGTATCTAGTTTGGGCCACTGCTCCAGCTGAACTGGTCGGAGGCATATGCAAAGGCGAAGTATCTAGTTTGCGCCACCGTTCCAGATGAACTGGTCGAGTGTACATGCAAAGGCGAAGTATCTAGTTTGGGCCACTCTTCCAGATGAACTGGTCGGAGGTACATTCTAAGGCGAAGTATCTAGTTTGGGCCACTGTTCCAGCTGAACTGGTCGGAGGTACATGCAAAGGCGAAGTATCTAGAATGGGAACAAGCCACCGTTCCACCCGAACTGGTCGGAGGTACATGCAAAGGCGAAGTATCTAGTTTGCGCCACTATTCCAGATGAACTGGTCGGAGGTACATGCAAAGGCGAAGTATCTAGTTTGCGCCACTGTTCCAGCTGAACTGGTCGGAGGTACATGCAAAGGCGAAGTATCTAGTTTGCGCCACTGTTCCAGATGAACTGGTCGGAGGTACATGCAAAGGCGAAGTATCTAGATTGGGCCACTGTTCCATGAACTGGTCGGAGGTACATGCTAAAGCGAAGTATCTAGTTTGGGCCACTGTTCCAGCTGAACTGGTCGAGGTACATGCAAAGGCGAAGTATCTAGAATGGGCCACTGTTCCAGATGAACTGGTCGGAGGTACATGCAATGGCGAAGCATCTAGTTTGCGCCACCGTTCCAGATGAACTGGTCGGAGGTACATGCAAAGGCGCTACCCAGTTTGCGCCACTGTGCCAGATGAACTGGTCGGAGGTACATGCAAAGGCGAAGTATCTAGATTGGCCACTGTTCCAGCTGAACTGGTCGGAGGTACATGCAAAGGCGAAGTATCTAGTTTGCGCCACTGTTCCAGCTGAACTGGTCGGAGGTACATGCAAAGGCGAAGTATCTAGATTGGGCCACTGTTCCAGCTGAACCGTCGGAGGTACATGCAAAGGCGAAGTATCTAGATTGGGCCACTGTTCCAGCTGAACTGGTCGGAAGTACATGCAAAGGCGAAGTATCTAGTTTGGGCCACTGTTCCAGCTGAACTGGTCGGAGGTACATGCAAAGGCGAAGTATTCAGTTTGCGCCACTGTTCCATATGAACTGGTCGGAGGTACATGCAAAGGCGAAGTATCTAGTTTGGGCCACCGTTCCAGCTGAACTGGTCGGAGGTACATGCAAAGGCGAAGTATCTAGTTTGGGCCACTGTTCCAGATGAACTGGTCGGAGGTACATGCAAAGGCGAAGTATCTAGTTTGCGCCACTGTTCCAGATGAACTGGTCGGAGGTACATGCAAAGGCGAAGTATCTAGATTGGTTACCGTTCCAGTCAAACGAACTGGTCGGAGGTTCATGCAAAGGCGAAGTATCTGTAGTTTGGGCCACTGTTCCAGCTGAACTGGTCGGAGGTACATGCAAAGGCGAAGTATCTAGTTTGGGCCACTCTTCCAGCAGAACTGTCGGAGGTACATGCAAAGGCGAAGTATCTAGTTTGCGCCACTTTTCCATATGAACTGGTCGTGGAGGTACATGCAAAGGCGAAGTATCTAGTTTGGGCCACTGTTCCAGCTGAATTGGTCGGAGGTACATTCAAAGGCGAAGTATCTAGATTGGCCACTGTTCCAGCTGAACTGGTCGGAGGTACATGCAAAGGCGAAGATCAAGTTTGGGCCACTGTTCCAGCTGAACTGGTCGGAGGTACATGCAAAGGCGAAGTATCTAGAATGGGCCACCGTTCCAGCTGAACCGGTCGGAGGTGCACATGGAAAGGCGAAGTATCTAGTTTGCGCCACTATTCCAGATGAACTGGTCGGGGGTACATGCAAAGGCGAAGTATCTAGTTTGGGCCACTGTTCCAGCTGAACTGGTCGGAGGTACATGCAAAGGCGAAGTATCTAAAGCCTATGCCACTATTCCAGATGAACTGGTCGGAGTTACAAGCGTAAAAAGGCAAAGTGTCTAAAATGGGCCACTGTTCCAGATGAACTGGTCGGAGGTACATGCAAAGGCGAAGTATCTAGAATGGGCCACTGTTCCAGCTGAACTGGTCGGGAGGTACATGCAAAGGCGAATATCTAGAATGGGCCACTGTTCCAGCTAAACTGGTCGGAGGTACATGCAAAGGCGAAGCATCTAGTTTGGTCACTGTTCCAGATGAACTGGTCGGAGGTACATGCAAAGGCGAAGTATCTAGTTTGGGCCACTGTTCCAGCTGAACTGGCCGGAGGTACATGCAAAGGCGAAGTATCTAGTTTGCGCCACTGTTCCAGATGAACTGGTCGGAGGTACATGCAAAGGCGAAGTATCTAGATTGGCCACTGTTCCAGATGAACTGGTCGGAGGTACATGCTAAGGCGAAGCATTCAGTTTGAGCCACTGTTCCAGCTGAACTGGTCGGAGGTACATGCAAAGGCGAAGTATCTAGAATGGGCCACTGTTCCAGCTGAACTGGTCGGAGGTACATGCAAAGGCGAAGTATCTAGTTTGCGCCACTGTTCCAGATGAACTGGTCGGAGGTACATGCAAAGGCGAAGTGTCTAGTTTGCGCCACTGTTCCAGCTGAACTGGTCGGAGGTACATGCAAAGGCGAAGTATCTAGTTTGGGCCACTGTTCCAGCTGAACTGGTCGGAGGTACATGCAAAGGCGAAGTATCTAGTTTGGGCCACTGTTCCAGATGAACTGGTCGGAGGTACATGCAAAGGCGAAGTATCTAGTTTGCGCCACTGTTCCAGATGAACTGGTCGGAGGTACATGCAAAGGCGAAGTATCTAGATTGGGCCACTGTTCCAGCTGAACTGGTCGGAGGTTCATGCAAAGGCGAAGTATCTAGTTTGGGCCACTGTTCCAGCTGAACTGGTCGGAGGTACATGCAAAGGCGAAGTATCTAGTTTGGGCCACTGTTCCAGCAGAACTGGTCGGAGGTACATGCAAAGGCGAAGTATCTAGTTTGCGCCACTTTTCCATATGAACTGGTCGGAGGTACATGCAAAGGCGAAGTATCTAGTTTGGGCCACTGTTCCAGCTGAATTGGTCGGAGGTACATTCAAAGGCGAAGTATCTAGATTGGGCCACTGTTCCAGCTGAACTGGTCGGAGGTACATGCAAAGGCGAAGTATCTAGTTTGCGCTACTGTTCCAGATGAACTGGTCGGAGGTACATGCAAAGGCGAAGTATCTAGTTTGCGCCACTGTTCCAGATGAACTGGTCGGAGGTACATGCAAAGGCGAAGTATCTATTTTGGGCCACTGTTTCAGCTGAACTGGTCGGAAGTACATGCAAAGGCGAAGTATCTAGTTTGGGCCACTGTTCCAGCTGAACTGGTCGGAGGTACATGCAAAGGCGAAGTATCTAGTTTGCGCCACTGTTCCAGATGAACTGGTCGGAGGTACATGCAAAGGCGAAGTATCTAGTTTGGGCCACTCTTCCAGATGAACTGGTCGGAGGTACATTCTAAGGCGAAGTATCTAGTTTGGGCCACTGTTCCAGCTGAACTGGTCGGAGGTACATGCAAAGGCGAAGTATCTAGAATGGGCCACTGTTCCACCTGAACTGGTCGGAGGTACATGCAAAGGCGAAGTATCTAGTTTGCGCCACTATTCCAGATGAACTGGTCGGAGGTACATGCAAAGGCGAAGTATCTAGTTTGCGCCACTGTTCCAGCTGAACTGGTCGGAGGTACATGCAAAGGCGAAGTATCTAGTTTGCGCCACTGTTCCAGATGAACTGGTCGGAGGTACATGCAAAGGCGAAGTATCTAGATTGGGCCACTGTTCCAGATGAACTGGTCGGAGGTACATGCTAAAGCGAAGTATCTAGTTTGGGCCACTGTTCCAGCTGAACTGGTCGGAGGTACATGCAAAGGCGAAGTATCTAGAATGGGCCACTGTTCCAGATGAACTGGTCGGAGGTACATGCAATGGCGAAGTATCTAGTTTGCGCCACTGTTCCAGATGAACTGGTCGGAGGTACATGCAAAGGCGAAGTATCTAGTTTGCGCCACTGTGCCAGATGAACTGGTCGGAGGTACATGCAAAGGCGAAGTATCTAGATTGGGCCACTGTTCCAGCTGAACTGGTCGGAGGTACATGCAAAGGCGAAGTATCTAGTTTGCGCCACTGTTCCAGCTGAACTGGTCGGAGGTACATGCAAAGTCGAAGTATCTAGATTGGGCCACTGTTCCAGCTGAACTGGTCGGAGGTACATGCAAAGGCGAAGTATCTAGATTGGGCCACTGTTCCAGCTGAACTGGTCGGAAGTACATGCAAAGGCGAAGTATCTAGTTTGGGCCACTGTTCCAGCTGAACTGGTCGGAGGTACATGCAAAGGCGAAGTATCTAGTTTGCGCCACTGTTCCATATGAACTGGTCGGAGGTACATGCAAAGGCGAAGTATCTAGTTTGGGCCACTGTTCCAGCTGAACTGTTCGGAGGTACATGCAAATGCGAAGTATCTAGTTTGGGCCACTGTTCCAGCTGAACTGGTCGGAGGTACATGCAAAGGCGAAGTATCTAGATTTGGCCACTTTTCCAGATGAACTGGTCGGAGGTACATGCAAAGGCGAAGTATCTAGTTTACGCCACTGTTCCAGATGAACTGGTCGGAGGTACATGCAAAGGCGAAGTATCTAGTTTGCGCCACTATTCCAGATGAACTGGTCGGAAGTACATGCAAAGTCGAAGTATCTAGTTTGGGCCACTGTTCCAGCTGAACTGGTCAGAGGTACATGCAAAGGCGAAGTATCTAGTTTGGGCCACTGTTCCAGATGAACTGGTCGGAGGTACATGCAAAGGCGAACTATCTAGATTGGGCCACTGTTCCAGCTGAACTGGTCGGAGGTACATGCAAAGGCGAAGTATCTAGTTTGGCCCACTGTTCCAGATGAACTGGTCGGAGGTACATGCAAAGGCGAAGTATCTAGTTTGCGCCACTGTTCCAGATGAACTGGTCGGAGGTACATGCAAAGGTCCGAGTGGCAGTCCGGACTTGGCTCTGGAGGTGTTTGTTCCTGAAATTTTAGAAGTGAATTGTGCTCTACTTCCGCCTTTCCTCTCATCTTTTACCGATTTTATTTACTTCCTCTCTACAACGACTGCAAAAAGGCGCCTGAGTGCTTGCTCACCTACCTCTTGTGAGGTGGTGGCAAGTATCAGTTCTGTAGAGAGGTTTTTACCCAATGTCTGTGTCGTGGAGCGAGCTTGAGAATGCCCCACTTGGCTAATCACTGACATGCCTCGAGATTGACTTTCCTATGCCACGTGTTGAGAGATGACTCGATCCTCTTTTTTCTAGAGCAAAGTGTTGTCGTAAGTCTTGAAATCAGTCTAGTTTTCCCAGAAACTGTCGAGCGGCCCTGAGAATCATTCCTAGATCAAGGGACCTTCACAGTCAAGGGACACTTTTATCGTAAATTAATGGAGTGGGTCACGAAGTAACAATGCGTGGCCCGGCTTGTCGGCGACCGAACTCTGCATCTCTGGTCTTAGGTAGAATGCCTCAGCAACCCTGAGTTTTTGCTTATCTGGCGATTGATTCGGAACGTGCTATCGCTCAATCATAGCCTTCAGAGGAGGTTGGGTAGATTTGCCCGACTGTCATCGGTGTGACCTTGGTTTAGAGAAAACGGCTTCACAAGCCGTCTTCCATTGTGCGTCCTTTCTCGTGACCATCGATCTCGCATACATGTGAGATACTGTGTCACACCCGTAATCTGGGGTGAAACAGATGGTCTTTTTCACTGTGCCAAGAATGGCGATTTTGACGTCGCGAATGGAGGGAATCTTGCTATATGAACGTTATTCGCATCCGGATCTGGTCGGATGTTTTATGCAAGATAAAGTTCAGAACTGATGGAAAGCTTTTGTTATTGACCTATTACAGTAAAAGGTGGGCGAATGTAGTGAGCTTGGTTCATGTGAACAGGGCCTGCTTTGATTTTCTTTTATAGTCTCCTTGGTCGCAACGAGGCGGTGTCATGTTGAAACCTCCACTGGTTAAGATAGACTCGCTTTGTTTACCTAATTAGAGCGAGTAATTGTCTTTCCCGGCTTGTTCCCGGCATTCTCTTTTGTTTGGTTCTCTGTTGAGATTCCCGACCTTCCTAGTTTGCTTTTTGTCCCCTTTGGTTTTTATTCACAAGTTTTTGATTTGTCAGTCTTTGGTTTTCTCACTCCAATATTTTTCCTTTCCTTTCCGTTAATAAGTGTGCTTCTTGGTTCTGTCTAAAGACTGAATACAGGGGCCACTTTCATTTTTGTTGGGTTGACAGGTTCTACGAACATCTGTAATTTCTAATTTGAATGCTTTTTTTTATATTTCAGTTTTGGTTTCGGGTTCATCCTCTCCACCCTCATTCATTATATTTTTGCATATATTTTTGTAATAAAATTTGTGCATAAAGTAATTTTTATGTCATGGATGTTTTTTTGTGAGGGTGTAGGTTCTCTGTGACTATGTGGTATTGTGGTATATGTAGGATGGATGGTGATGAATGAGTTCTTGTGGTGAATAAGCAAATTGTAATAGATAAATGAGTCGTGTATCTTATTAGCTGGACCGAAGAGAGTTAATGTTGACCACCCTGGCCCTTTTCCTCTGAAATTGTGCCACAATTGTTCCTATTTGTAACAACAAATAAAGAGTCCGCACATAATTCATCCATAAGCCAACACTTATTGAACAATCCTGACTATATGTAAGTAAGTCTTTTACCGTTTTGCACAATGCC
Organism: Ascarosepion bandense; assembly: GCA_037127315.1. Taxonomy (NCBI): domain Eukaryota; kingdom Metazoa; phylum Mollusca; class Cephalopoda; order Sepiida; family Sepiidae; genus Ascarosepion; species Ascarosepion bandense. The sequence continues at coordinate 610,309 of JBBBDQ010028443.1, forward strand.
CTGTCTGCGCATCATGCATATGTTCTTGAAGCGGTTCATATAAAGTTACACCAACTGGGTCTGTGCAAAGAAAATGAGCATTTTATTTTTTTGCTTCTTTGGATAGTAGTGAATAATATTCTTTTTCTTTTTATACTTCCTTGGAATATTCCTTATTCTTTTATTCGTAAATTGTTTTTACTAATAAATTGTTGTAATTGTGTTCCAACGTTTTCCATTCTTTCACTTCTGTTCTGTGAAAATTGTCTCATTTGACGTCATAATTATCACTACTTGCTAACACACACACACACACACACACACACACACACACACACACACACACACACACAGATATATATATATAATATATAATATATATATATATATATATATATATATATATACGGAAATTAACGAAAATTAACGAAACTTGGTTATAAACAACCGACAATTTGAAATGATTTGTTTGAACATTATTTTTGATCAATACTCATATTAAAAACAGAATATCTACTTAAATATGAGTATCAATCAAAAATAATGTTCAACCAAATCATTTCACACACACACACACAAACACACACACACACACACACACACATATATATATATATATATATATATATATATATTTAGTTCATTATATTCACTCACGCACAAATATTCACCTGTCCCCTCGCTAAGTGTTAATTAGTAAGACTTGTACCATTAAATCCATTATTACGAAGGTCGGTTAAATCTCCCTTGCAGTTCAATACATTTCTTCCTTCGGTGTTGCAGTGCATAAATCCCTATAAAATTCACTGCTAGTTATTTTCGATGTTTTCTTTGAACAGTTAGTTTATTTTCCGGTAAATTGGTATCTATGGAATTATTAATAAGAACAGCTGAAATTAATGCATTGCAACTTTAACATCACTTCTTCATGGTCGGCCTATTTCAGCCGACTCCCATATCTAAAAGAAGAATCCTTGCGATCTAAACCTTTTCTTACAATTTAAAAACGTTCTCCTCAGAATCCATTTAGCACATATATAAATCTACCATTCGTCCGTTTATTAAATGCTGTTGCCATATCTTGTTTGGTGCTTCTACAGCGCATCCTGAGATTCTTGACAAAATCCAGAGCAGGTATACAATACACTCACTTTCTCACCGATGTGACGTCACTTCCATCTTCTACAAATATTTTAATGTCAATGAGTTGGACAATAGTTTTTTCCTGATTCCCCATCTAAGTGAATTTAAGCGTTCTACTAGGTTTGCATTGTGGTGCAGTGGATATCGACTCGGACCGACAAATCGGAGAGCCAAGTTCGAATTCCAGTTGAATTCCTTGCATTCGCTTGCATGCAAATACCCTTGGGAAATGTATTAATCCGTCTCTTCCTTTCAGTTATGGGTTAAATAATAAAACAGATGGGGTTCTATAGCCTTGGTCGGCAACCAGTCTACCGCAGAAAACAAAAGCAATCTACTGTTGGATAATGTTCTGCCCAGTCAGCCATGTCTCTTTCGAGACATAATCGCTCAAAGCGTGTATCACGTATGGCACTTAACTGACTGAATATAATAGTTGAAAACAAAACTTATTAATATAGTAGTATAATATAATTTATCTCTTCCCACTCCAGTTATTGATTAAATGATAGGACAGATTGGGTTGACTGACTGACTGACTGGATTTGCAATTAGGTCTTTTTTTTTAATCGTGTCACCCCAAACAAGGCATTCCACTGCCACTATAGCGCAGGGGGTTACATAGAGGGATTCGGTATAGGAAATGTCAGAAGGAGGGTGATAAACGACTTAGGATGTACATAGGGAGAGAGTTGGAGAGAGTGGGTGTGAGTTAGTGTGTTAGGAGGTGTCTATTGACCTTACATTTAAACTCCTGGAGGTTGTAGTCGTCGGGGAAGCAAGCATGCGGTAGGGAATTCCACAGGCGGGAAGTGCGATGAAAGAAGCTGTTGGAGTAGAAATTGCGGTTACATTTCATCGGTTTCACTGTAAAAGGGTGGAACCCAGTTGCCAATCTAGTATCTCGCGCAAATTCACATCTAGGAGGCACCAGTGATTTAAGTTCGTCGGAGCAGAAGCCATGAAAGTATTTATAGAAGAGGCACAGGGATGCCACGTCACGCCGGTGAGAGAGTGACTGCAGGCGGTCAGCCAAGTCGGTATCAATCACATTACAGATTCTTCGCTGTATTTTGTCAAGAACCCCGAGGAGAATAGAGGGGGCACCCGACCAGATGTGGCAACAGTACTCAATACACGGGCGGATGGTGGATTTATATAATTGCAGGAATAACCGCTTTACTGTTGAACTGGCTATATGTAGCCATGGTATCTACTTTAAGAATTATTTTTCTCACACCTATGAAACTTTCTTCCAATTTCTTACTTCCATAATAACTGCAATCTTAAAAATTTAAATGTAATGTCAATTGTCGTCTTGTGTCTTCTTAAATCCTGTTCATGATTTGCCCTGTTCTCGATCCTTCCCATTTTCATTCTTCTCGTTTACTTTCACTCCTTGTAACTTCCTGCGTACCCGTGGCCTTCTTGTTCCTTATTTTCTTCTTTCCTTAATCCTCCCCATTTTCTGTCTTTTCATTCCTTTTCACTCCCTGTAACTCTTTGTGTTCAACTGACACTGCCACCTTGCTTAGCTGAAAATGATTTTTAAAAAATCCAAAAAATAAGTTTCTCAAGTCCAGTAGCTCTTGCACTCTTTCTAGTATTGATGATGTTTTCCTTCCTGACTTTTTACGGATGTGTGTTGTGGTGCATTGGATATCGGCTCGGAACGAGAAATCGGGGAGCCGAGTTCAAATTCCAGCCGAATTCATTGCATCCACTTGTGCGCAAATACCCTTGGGAAAGGTATTAATCCGTCTATATTATTCCTTCCAGTTATGGGTTAAATAACAGGACAGATTGGGTTCTATAGCCTTGGTCGGCAACCAGTCTACCGCAGAAAGCAATGGCAACTTACTGCGGGATAATCTTCTGCCCAGTTAGTCATTTCTCTTTCCAGACATGATCACCCAAGCGTGTATCACGTATGGCACTTAAATGACTGAGTGTGGAATATCATCATCTTAATTATTTCATTATTTTTGCTTCGAGTTACACGTGCGATACTTTTAAATTTTTGCTGCTGTTGTCTTCAAGTTCTTTGTTTGAGATTATGTAAAGCGAGTCCATAATATTCAAAGAAGGATAGTATTTGCCAAGATCCTCAGGCTTCACTAGCTCAAAGCAATATTTAACAATTGCTTTTAACGACGCACAGGACTTGTAAGGTAATGAAATCCGGATTTGGCTGCTTGAAAAATAGTAAAGACAATAGTCTTTTGTACTCAGTCGAGCAGTTTATATGGGTCTATGGTTTTCGGTGAATACGTATTTCTGGAAGATGGCTAGCGGAGATAAAAGAACACAACTGCCTGGCAATTTTGTGTAACGTAAAACAGAAATATGTCTCTTATGAATTGGAATATTAATTTTATCCTTGTAGATGGGGTAGCAGGGACAGTTCGGTGCAGTGGAAACTGATTGATTGGAAAATAAGTTTTTCTTTCTTTTTTCTGCGAAATGTTTAGGTTGTGGTGGAGTGATAGCTTTGGATCTACTGCGAAAGGGATTTTAAAATTTTAATGGAAGATGACTTATACACCACAACTATGTAATGGCAAGATCCACTAAATTCTTCTCAAGCCTGCGTTTCCTCCGATCATATCTGGATTTTACTTTTATCTTTGATAGAATTTGAATGTGCAACGCAAACTGATTGGTTGAAAGATTTCTTTTTTGGACAGTTGCTTTTGCTACTATGTTTCAACTATATTGAAACTCGAGAACCACAGAAGCTAGACAGTTACAGTCAAAAGGGTAATGATGAATGTTGTGTGTGATATGGATGGAAGAAAAGGGGGTAGAACATGAAGATTATGAAAATAAATAGAAAACTACTCATGAAAGCACACACGCGGGAGTATGCTCTCAAACGTGACAATTCTTGAAGGAAAAAAACTGTCAGTGTGAAACTTTCTTCCTGCATTAGGGATGCAGATGAAATGAGGGTAATTCGATATATTATCGATTTTCTGCACTATTGTTAAAACTGCAACCTTGAAACTTCTGGCTATCGTTTCTTATGTCTTTGTCTATGAGTGTATCAAATTTTATTAAAATCGGACCACCCGTTCTATAACCAGATTTTTTAGATTATCGATTTTCGATATTTATCGGGGATACCTGGACACAAAACCTAGCTAAGAACACTCGAAGATGCTTATAGTACAACTGTGTAAATTTTCAAGAAAATCGGTTCAGCCGTTTCGGAATGTATAGGTAACGGACACACACAGAGAGACAAAGTTCCATTTATAAATAAGTTTAGATATAACTTTGATAAAAGGAATACAAATGTAATTCAGTAAATGCACAAAAAGAAATAGGGACGTAAGACAAGAATATATCTTCAGACCGGATCTATTCTACCGAGGTTATCCTGACAAAACTAGTTTTGGTCCTGGGTACGACGGTAAACTCCATCCGGCAGTAAGGCCTCTGATTGGAAGGTTGTGAGGAGCACTAAAACACCTGTTAATTGCTGTTGTTCCCAAGTCCACCCTGACCCGTAGTGGCACCATCTGTTAGGGCCCCAGCTATGGGCAAATAATTAACCATCTCCAGCTGTGGTCAAAACACTATGAAAGTATGAAAATACACTTTTATAGAAGTATATACATGAGAATAAATCTGGAGAAAAATATACATTTCTGAAGGAAAAATATTACCAACAATACATTTCTGAAGGAAAAATATTACCAACAATACATTTTTGAAGGAAAAAATTGTTACCAACTATACATTTTTGAATACAAAACTAGAAGATATCTTCAATTTTCTAAAATAAGATAAAATTAAAAATAAACATAAATTTCATCAAAATCTGACTAAATCAACCTTCTCACTATAACCGAACATTAAGTATCTTAATAAAGTATCTTAAAACCCTACCGTTTTGGCAGAGGTTGATATGCCGTTAAACAAAACTCAAACTCAAAACTAATTCTATCAAGATTTATTATTGACGGACACTATCTTAACACCATAAGATATGCAGTGACACAGTGTTCATTAGCAAACATAAAGTAACTGCGAAAACTCATAGACAAGTTAAAGAAATGTCAAAAGAATCAAGGCTCAATTTTAAGAAGATTGAATGTGTGGTTGTCGGCCAGTGTCATCACAAGATGGAAAATACGAATAGGAATTGCGAAAATCAAGTGTAAATACGAAAATTTATTAAAATGTGCCGTGTCAATGGAAAGAAAAACAAACAGTAAAAGAGAAATATGGCTTACGAATGGAAAGAAAAAATAGTGAAAGATAAAAATATGGCAAGCGAATGAAAAAAATAGTGAAAAAGAAAATTATGGCTTGCAAATGAAAGCAATAGTGAAAGAGAGAAATATGGCTTGCGAATGGAAAGAAAGAAAAAAAAACAGTGAAAGAGCGAAACATGACTGACGAATAAAAAGAAAGAAAAACACGAAAGAAAGAAAAATCAGTGAAAGAGAGAAATATGGCTTGCGAATAGAAAGAAAAAATAGTGAAAGAAAAATATGGCTTGCAAATGAAAAAAACGAAAGAGAGAAATACGGCTTGCGAATAGAAAGAAAGAAAGAAAGAAAGAAAGAAAGAAAGAAAGAAATATGACGTGAATAGAACGAAAGAAAAATAGTGCAAGAGAGAATTATGGCTTGTAAATGGAAAGAAATAAAAAATAGAGAAATATGGCTTGTGATTAAAAGAAAAAAAACAACGGGAAAAAGAGAAATATGGTTTGCGAATGAAAAGAAAAAAGTGAAAGAGAGAAATATGCTTGCGAATAGAAAGAAAAATAGGGAAAGAAAAAATATGGTTTGCGGATAGATAGAAACAATAGTGAAAGAGAGAAATAAATATGGCTTGCCTGTAGATAGAAAAAAGTGAAAGAGATTTTATGATTTTGAAAGAGAGAAAAACGTGAAGGAAAGAAAAACAGAATGAAAGAGTGAAATATGGTTTGGGAAAAGGAAAGAAAGAAAAAACATGAAAGAAAGAAATACGACTTGCGAATAGAAGAAAAGGAAATGTCGAAGAGATAAATATGTCAAGCTAATAAAAAAGAGAGAAAAACAGTAGCAGAAAGAAATATGGTTTGGGAATAGAAAGAAAAAATAGTGAAAGAGAAATGTTGTTTATGAATAGGAAGTTAGAAAGGAAGGAATGAGATCCCTAAATAAATGCAAATAAAATAGTATAAGAAAGAAATCTAAGTTGTGAATGTAAAAACGACAAATATAAATGAAATTACGAAGTAATGAAAAAGAAAAGAAGAAAATAAAACAAACAAATTTTATAAGCACACAAATATGAAATATGAAAGCGAATCATATATAAATAAAAAAAAATGGAACGTTAGGTAAATAAAATGTGTGAATAATATCGCAGGACAAAAATGAAAAAAAAAACATCTTTAAACCGTGTGTCACATAGAGAAAGTATATAAGAAAAGTGTAACAGAAGACGAAGAGAGAAAAACAAGAGAAAAACCGATATAAAAAAACATCTTGTCAGAAGAACAACAATATAAAAAGAAACGTAAGGAAATAGCGATTGAGATTACTTATGTGAATTTGTAACTTTCCACCCGGTTCTCCTTCCGATAATGTTCATAGTATATCCAAAAATAAAAAGGAAAAAAACATTAAAAAGGCGTCTGGTGATATAAAACAGATACCTCTTTCGCACTTGTTTTTCCTAAATTTATCTCTATTTTTATTTCTTACTTTTTCTAAGTAAAGTGAAGGCCCGAACCATGATTATACTACGTTAAAGACCAAGAAGTTTATATATATATATATATATATATATATATATATATATATATATATATATATATATTCAAATAAAACTTGAAAAATCACATGTGTCGTATGATCATTTCGGCCAGAAATCCTCGCTTCGTCAGCGACAAAAAATCATTATTAATATGTAAAATTCAAGAAACAAGTTTATACAACAGAAGGTCACTTAAAAGAAATTCATACACCGGAAGTTCACATGAAACAAAAGGGAAAAAAAAGAAAGGACAGTGGGAGGGGCAATTAAAGAGACATTAGATTATGTTATAAGATGGCCGTCTAGACATTGTTACAGAGGATAGGGGGAAGTGGGGGAAGCAGAAAGACGGTGAAATGGATTCAAATTCGATCATTCAAAAGGACTTTTAAAATTTACATGTGTTAAGAAGTCAAAATTAAGCGTGTCACAGAAATGGAAGTGGAGGAAAGGGAAAAGAGAAAGGAACGGAAAAAGAAAAACGGGGTAGAATTAAAGAAGAGATGGGGAGAAACAAACAATGAAAGAAGGGGAGAAAGAAAAAAAAAGGAACGCACGCCGAAAACAGCAACCGTAACAACTGCCAGCCAAACAAAGAACAGAAAGTGTGACATTGTGATCCGAAGGCGTATTGGAATGGCCAAGGATGCATTCCAGATGCTGAATAGAGTACTGAGAAACAGAAAAAAATCACTGAAAACAAAGAAGAGAGTACTGGATTGTTATGTGATGTCTGTCCTTCAATATGGCATCGAATACTAGACAATCTCATCAAAGGTAAAGGAAAGACTTGAAGCAGCTGAAATGTGGTTCTACAGAAGGATACTGAGGATAGCATGAACAGAACATGTGAGCAATGACGATGCTTTCGAGAGGAAGGAAACGAAAAGGAAACTGATACTTAACATCAGTAAAAGACAGCTGAAGTTTCTGGGACATATAGTGAAGATGGAGGGCTTGGAGATTCTGATGCTCACGGAATGGATAGAGGAAATGAGAGACAAGGGAAAGTAACGCGCGACATACTTGATAGACTTCAGCAGATGGACGGCGGAGCGGGAGTTGGGCGGGGTAACAAGAGCAGGGTTAAGAGCTACAAGGGATAGGGAGATCTAAAGGGGCGGATTTTCTTTCTAACTCAAATTTGTAAAGGTAAGCTTCCATTCAATCTTTAAATCGTGTTTTTAAACAAGTTTTTCTTGTTTTTATTCAATAGAGTAAAATCGAAATTTTGTCTGTAGGAAAAAGAACGTCATCAGATATAAAGGGGATTAAAGCATTTGTGTGTGTGTGTGTGTGTGTGTGTGTGTGTGTGTGTGTGTGTGTGTGTGTGTGTGTGTGTGTGTGTGTGTTTGTTTTGTTTTAACGAAAACATCAATTATTACGCGTTGGTCAGAAGTCGGTTTCAGTCTAAAACAGCCAGAAAGGCAACATTATAATTGAGTTTGAAACGTTTTTCATTAAATTACGAAAAACCTTTAACTCAAGAAAAGTCAAGTTTGATTTTGATATTCTAAATACACGCTTTGCAAATTAATTAAAACAAAATGCATAATAGGAGAGTTTTGTAATTTTCTTGAAGCACTGTGTATATAAGGTATATGAGTAGGTATTTGAAGGCTATCCTATGGGATACACATTTCTTTTTCTATTAAAATAAGCAATAAGAAAATACATAAAAACACTATAGAAATTTTGGATCAAAACGGCATTAGAATTTAAATTACATTTTTATATTTCTCAACCAATCAGCTAAAAACATAGAATAAGAACATTCTAGAAAAATAGGATCGGAAGTCAATTAACAAAAAATATTTAGGCCCCAAAACAAAATAGTAAAATACAAATCTGTTTGGTCAATAAATGTCTTCACACCTAAATGTTAGGAAGATTCTTTGATCCCCTATTATGGTATATAAATAACACACAGTTAGGAAATAAAAAGTCAGTCACCAAGCTAGCCATTAAGTCAGCATGTAACCGATACTTTGTCCGGCCAAGTCATTCTTCCACACCAAAGTTCATGACCTAGCTACAGAGGGCCGTGAAAGGAAAAACCCGACAAACTTTCTTTCATCAACGCGACATGCTGTCGCCACCCGAGATGAACTTAATGTAAGTAAGAACGACTTATTTACGGACTCCGTTAATATAAACTTACACACACCTTTAAACAAATTTAACTTCTTGCCAAACTTTATTTTCCAAAAGGCAATTTTTCACATCATGTATTTTATTTGTTTCCACATGCTAATTTTATTTTACACATATGAAATTGTTTGTTGTTTAATGTTCGTTGTGACTTATTCCATTTCTTTTGCGCGATTGTAAAACATTGTGTCGTATTTGTGGGGGAACTAATATCGAGAGCAATACCCGTAAAATACGGAAGCACATCAACCAAGCACTTACAAAATCCCCTACAATCCCAATGCATTTAGTAAAATAAAGAAAGGTAAAGAAGGCATTGGTTATTACCTATTTATTATTCATTAATATTTCGAGATCAGAATCTCATCTTCAGAATGATAGGAGAGCTTGGTTTCAAGTTGTCTGCTGTTGGACCGTGCCTTTAAACGAATGGTCCGCTTTCGCTGCTGCTGCTGATGATGATGAATAATGTTTTCCCGGGATCTTTCACAATTTCCCTGATCACGTATACGTCATCTCATGGAGTTATTTTGTTTTTCTTCTGGCTGCATTTTCTTTTACATTCTGCACTAATGGATCCAGTTTATTTATTCGTCTTGATAACAGTTGAAAGGCTGTCACCAACAATATCCATAATGTCTCTGTAAGGCTTGCCAGTGTGTTCATGCAGCATTACAATTTTTCTACACTTCCTTGAAGCAATGTCCATCGTAATCAATGGGACAAATAATCGATAGTCGAGAGAATAGTGTCTGGGCATGACAAAAATATGATGCAATCACGGATGACGCAATATTTTTCAAGGTCAAACAAATTTCATCATGCACCCCGAAAACAGATTCATATTACTGTACACCACTGCAAATGACCTAATCTGAAGAAAAAATAGAAATCGACTACACCCTGTCACCCCAGTGGGTCTAAAACTAGCCGTATGGTGAAAGAAAGGAAACTAAAGCAGTTATTTCAACTAATTTTCACACGGGTGTAGGACCCCTTCTTAAAAGTATCACCTTTTTATCAAACAGGTAAATTCTCTTATTATTATCATATGCGACAGTTGTTACGTGCTATAATGTCATCTTATATGGTAGTGTTGATGTTTCAAGCGCCGCTTATATGTGGCACAAGGCAGAAAGTATGGGGTACCCAGTGAGGTTCGAACTCACTACTCAGCTGCAAAAGGTTCTAGCGAGGCAATTTTGCTAAGCATTATACCACATCGAGTTGTCCACCATCCTATATGGCAGTGAGTGTGGGACAATCTCCTCAAATATGAAAAAGAGATTTGAAGCAACAGAAATGGAGTTTTACAAAAGGGTATTGAGGATACCATGGACCGGGTATGTGAGCAACAACAAGGTTTTAAAGAAAATTGTAAAAAGGGAAACATACTTGAAATTAGGAAGAGGCTTGGAAAATCTGATACCCACAAGAGAGATTGAAGGAAAGAGAGTCAGAGGAAATCAGCGCGTAACATACTTCATGGGATTGAGTAAATGGATGGCAGAACAGAATTTGAGAGAATTAACAAAAAGACAGAATTATAAGAGACAGGAAGATGTGGAAGGACGTGATCTCCTACATTTTGAATGAATCAGTCAGTCAGTTAAGTGCCATACGTGAAACACGCTCGGGCGATTATTTCTCGAAAGAGACATGACTGACTGGGCAGAAGATTATCCCGCAGTTGCCATTGCTTTCTGCGGTAGACTGGTTGCCAGCCGAGGCTATAGAACCCAATCTGTCCTGTTATTTAACCTATAACTGGAAGGATGAGATGGATTAATACCTTTCCCAAGGGTATTTGCGCGTAAGTGAATGAAATGAATTAAACAGTGGGATAAGAAAGTTAGCAGCATTTTTCAATTTTGTGGGTGGGGGGAAACGTAAACAAAAAATGAATTACTATTATTTTTTCGTTTATTTTTATTATTGAAATAATGAAACTTCCGAACCTATTATTCTTTCATAATAGAATGATGTCGCGGGGAAAACATTTTTTTTTAAGTATTTTCTTTTCGTTTTTTATTACAATTTTGATAACGTTTGTAGTGAACAAAATAAGTTTGTCAAGGGACGTGTTAACTACGATCGTCATCTTCACTCTCTGGCGACGGTCTTCTTGTCCCGTGTATAAATATCGTTTGTAGGTCATTTGGCAATTTCCTCCCGGATGTGATTCTGGCCTTTCTATATTGTTTTTAGTTGTTTCCTAGTTTTTATTGGCCGAAAAACATTTCGCATCGAGGTGTGAAATTTCGCGAGTTTTGCGTGTGCTAAACAAAGTTTTTTATTCAAGTAAATTCATTTATTTCTAACGAAATCAATGAGTCAGTGCATAGCATTTGAATTTTTAAATATAGAATTTGTTTCGTTCACTACACGTTTAAAAAACGGACTTCCCGGCTTTTGTTTAATACATAAGAAATTATTCAAGCTGATTGTCACGACACTTTAATGGACTTCATCTTCCCTGAATATCCCTGTGTCGATCTAAGTTAAGCTCAGTAAATATTTCCAGTGACTATCTGTAATATTAATATGTAATAGAAATACGAAAATAAATGATCAACAATAATCAGCTCGATTATCGTTTTATTTTTATAATCTTTTCACCCCAAGTAAGGCAGTACTGCCACTGGTGCGCAGGGGGGTTACATAATAGTAGAGTGATGAGAAACAGTCACAAGTTATAACGGGTGTCAGAGAATGAGTAGGAGAAGGACAAAAACATTATTGTGAAGAGAACTGCGTGAGAGTAGAGTGGAAAGGAAAAAGAATATGATAGAAGGACTGTCAGGGAAAAGATGCGAATCAAGGAGATAATAGATGGCATTTGACATTGAATTTAAATTATTGGAGATTGTAGCTGTCAAGGAAGCAAGTGTATGGAAGGGAATTCCACAGGTAGGAAATGCGAGAAAAAAAGCTACTAGAGTAGAAGTCGCGGTTACATTGGATTGGCTTCACTATAAAAGGGTGGGACCAAGTAGCTGGAGTAAATTCACACAGAGGGAGCACCAGGGAGCTAAGCTCGTCGAAGCAGAAACCGTGGTAAAGATTTACATTTTATAGCCGCCGTATAAGTCGACTCTTAGTTTTTCAATCTTTTAGGTATGAAAACTCGTTTGTAGATACGGTGTCTCAGTATATCTATCAATTCCAGTATAGGAGATAATTCAATCGGACATAGGATAGGCTTCGCTGCGAATAGGTTGTTCAGCGTCTTAGAATATTAAAAGGAAATCTGTTCTTAAATAAATTTATTAAATGTAGACTGTAATGTGGATGTCATGCATAACATTTAACTCCTTCAGAAATATATAAGCTATTAGCTATTTGCAAGTTATCACAACTAAAGGATTAAAATGGTCTTAATTGAATGAACCTTCTAGCTCTTAAAAAAGACAATCTTTCGCAAGATTTTATAGGTTGGCGCTACAGCATCATAGACAAAACATACGAAATAATAAAACTGTATCACAGTAACAACAGGTAAAATGGCGAGTAATTTTTAAATTAATTCACCCCAAGAAAGGTCCCTAAGACGCACGGATTGAAAGAGAATGGAAAGAGTTTTGAAAAAAAGAGAACAAGCAATTCTAAACATTAACCAAATGATAAACCACTACTCCTGTTCAAACAACCGGGGATGAGTGTAAGTTGAAAGGAAAATATTTTTTAATGATGTTCACTCAGAACCAAGAGCCACTCAAGGTAGAAGGTTACTGAATGGAATTGTTGCATGAGGGTAAGTGAAGTTGATGAGGATATGCAGAAATGATAACGGTTATCACTACATCTAAAAGAACTTAAGATTGTTGTTCACCGGGAAATCATCGTGTAGGGCAGGGTTTCCTAATCGCTTTATTCTTCCGTATACCCTTGGTATTTTATAGATATATATCCCTAAAAATTGAGGATGAAAAAGAAAAATAATGAAATTAAAATTTTGATATTATATTATGAAGTGTGTTTTTTTTTTAGTAGAGTCAGATACTCATAACATCAGGTATTTTATGAAATGGCAAATGGCTAATAATTGATTTGAACAACAACAAAAACGCATGTGAGCATTAATAGGTCCGACAGGAGAAATTAAAATTCACAGAGACTACTTGACGATTAGCGAACGGTTTAGAAATGGAATTTCGCCCTCAAACTTACACAATTGAATCGAATAAATGAGCTTGTTGCAAAAAAAAAGACTATCCATCTTATTAGTATTGCTTAGTTTTAGTTATCGATAAATAGTTTTGAATAGTTTTGGGTATTTTTACTTATGATCATTTTAGAAAATTAAAAATAATATATATGAAATATCCGAAAAGCAAGCAATTATAACGACACATTACCTGATGAAAGAATAAATAACATGCTGTCTACATTTGTTTATATATACGTGTTACAGACGTCATTTTATTAAGTGAAAATATCGTCATTTTATCAGCGTGAAAAAAGCATTCGATTATATTAGAGAGAAGACAACAAGTTTTGGGACCACGTCGTCGAATTATTAATGGTCGTTTCATTGAAGATATTGCAACATATATGTTGTTCTGGTTGCAGTTTAGCTTTCGTCATTCTTGCTTCCGGTTATACAACACGTTGGTCATTATAGTTTTCAAGTTATGGAGCATACGTTGCTCTGGTATACATCAGAAGATAGAACATATATGGAATTGACACATCGAATTGATATGGTACAATATTTATTCGTAAATGCATGTTTCATAAATCGAATCACTGTGGAAATTTGTCGTACTGCAGTCTTTAGTCTTTAGAGTTGTACCCTAATTCTACGTGTGACCTGGAAAAGTCAACTTTCACAGTCGGCACTTGTATAAGTTTGAGGGCGAAATTCCATTTCTAAATCGTTCGCTAATAGAGAAATAGTCTCTGTGGATTTTAATTTCTTCTGTTGGACATTTTAATGCCCACAGGCGTTTTGTTGTTGTTCAAATCAATTATTAGCTATTACTTGGCCATTCGCTTCCCACCAATGAAACCGCTTTTCTTTTCGTCTTCGTTCTTTACATGATCCAAGTCCATACGTTATCATTTTGCTACCTTCCTATTTTTGGTCCTGGGCATGACGATAAACTGCATCCGGCAGCAAGGTCTCTGATTGGGAAGTTGTGAGGAGCATGGAACCACCTCAATGGCTGTTGTTTCCAGGTCCACCCTGACCCGGGTCCCAGCTATGGGCAAATAGTTAACCCTCCCAAACTGGGGTCAAAACACAATGAAAGTATAAAAATACACTTTTATAGATATATATATATATATACATAAAAACACTTCTTTAGAAAAATATACATTTTTGAAGGGAAAATATTAACAATACATTTTAGAAAGAAAAAATTATTCTCGGCAAAAATTTTTGAATACAAAACTAGAAGACATTCAGTCTTCTAAAATAAAAAGAACAAAAAAAAATTTTCATTAAAATTTGACTAAATCAACCTTCTCACTAAAACCGGACATAAAAAAACAACCTTAAAACCCCACCCTTTTGGAATTAATTAACTCACAGAGGTTGATATGCCGTTAAACAAAACTCACTCACTCACTCTTCTGTTTTGAGATATATTTCGTGCAGTTATTTTAATTGTTTATTAAGTGCAACTACCGTTTATCAGACACTCTGAGGAAAACAATGATGATGTATTTCCCGTTAAACGAATATACCATAGCATATAAATAACATAGTCTTATCTAATTATTTTTGGTTACCATGATCAGAGAAATTGGTTTCTCTTTTTATATATCTTTCGCGCAGCCATTTTGATTGTTTATTAAGTGCAACTACCGTTTATCAGACACCCAATGACGATGTATTTCCCGTTAAATGAATACCCATTTCTCTAATACACTTTTAGAGAAATATATACATAAGAAAGAATTTTATAGAAAACTGGGCGATCTCTCTATCGCCCGGTTCACACTCCACCCACGTCTATTGAACAGGTTAAGAGACTCATCCCTTGTTTCCTGTTTAAGATGTGGTTTCTGGCTTTCTCTTTTCCAATCTTTTCACTATTACGTAGCCCCCTGCACATCAGTGGTGTTACCGCCTTGCTCGGGGTGATACGATTAAAAAAAAAATATATATATATACATTTTTGTAAGGAAAAATATTACCAACAGTACATTTTTGACGAAAAAAATTATTACCATAACACATTTTTGAAGGAAAAAATATTCTCAGCAAAATATTTTTGGATACCAAACTAGATGACATTCAGTTATCTAAAATAAAAAAGAATAAAAGCAAAAAAGTTTTATTAAAATCTGACTAAATCAACCTTCTCACTATAATCGAACAATAAAAAATACCTTAAAACCACACCTTTTTGGCATTAAATAACCCATAGAAGTTGATATGTAACACTATTTCGGTATATGAAAAAATATATATAATACTATAATATTGCATGTGAAAAAAAAATATAATCCTTAGTTTAGTACGACGGAGCGAAAGATGTAACATTGTTAATTCTGAAGTTTATTGGCAATCGCAATGTGAGTTTAGTTTTAAAAAAAACTGAATATTTATTACAAACTTGTAAAATCTGAAAAAAAAATAGCTGAAAATTGAAAAGAATAAAAAGGAAAATGCAGCTGGGGGATGTGGGTCAAGCGAGGTCATCATTGGCAGCCATTATGTGATAAAGCAGACACCATTTGGACCTTTGGGCATTTACGGCCAGTGGAAGTGGAAAATATAGCTAGTCAAAACACGATTGTCACAAAGTTTTTGATAACTTCAAAATGGTTAAATTCTATCTATGGGAATAAAGTAAATTGTAAATCTCGCTGGGAAAGTATTTGTAAATTTGAAAACTTGAAAAAATGATGTAATCAGGAAGAAGAAGAAAAGAAATTACGTCAATAAAAATATTGCTTTTTCATTGGTTAAACCAAGGGAATAACATCACTCCGCCTAATGATACGAGCTAGGAGTAATTTCATTGGTTAAAGATTTAATTTGCATGGACACCCCGTGTTCGTCATGTCGTCACTAAGAGAATTTGGGACACGCATAAATGTCAGAGCTGAGAAGGCCAAAATCAGTTGCAATTGGAGTTGTTGCTGCGCGCCGGCCTAAGGCAGACAAGACGAATTTACCGCTGTCGCCACAAAGATCTATCTTCGGCCGTTTCCATAAGGCTTCGGTGAAAAGTCCTGATAAATCTTTTGAACCGTCAAAACTTGAAAAAAAAAGCTTGAAATCCCCGATTGGAGTGAATAAACACTAATCTCAAACTAAAACCTTCGCTCCGTTGTAAGAATAAGAATTCGACGACTGTTATATTCTATTTCTGTTTGTGTTTTTTGTTTATTTTTGGTTTGTTTTTTTGTTTTTGTTTTTGTTTTTTTTGTTTTTGTATATAAAGACTTTTCCGCAACTTATACAGGCGTCATCGAATTTACTTTTTTTTTAGTGCCGTTTTTTTCATTAACCTAAATGTATACGCGCGTCCGGCCTGGTTTGACGTGGTAAAGATACAGCTAGCAAGATTTCAACGTGCCTTCCTTTGGATCAAAATTCACAGCGTGGAAAAGGAGGAACACTGTTGAAGCCATCACTGTGTCGAAGCCATCATGACGAACGACCCGAGAGCGTCGTCACAGATATGCCGTTAAACAAAACTCAAACTCAAACTCAAACTCAAACCTTCCTATTTTTGCATTTCGTTTCTTCATTATAGTTTCTTCTGACTTGCTGTAATATTTCCCAATTTCTTGAGTATTGTAGAACTAGCATTTTTCTAACATCAGCCTATGAATGTTATATGGAAAAGTCTTCATTTCATTTTTACTGAAATAAATCTCTCTAATAGTTGCCTGTAATCAAAATCACAATTTTTCTTTTCTTTATTTCATATCAGTATCACTTCTTCCGGCTGTACCGGAGTGATAAATCTGATTACAACAGACACCTCTTTGTTTCTGTTCGTAATGAATGCAACCATGTCCTAAATGATACAAAGTTATTAATTACTTATTGAATGAAACAATGTATAGTATCCCGCAAGTTTGGTTCTAGAAATTACTGTCGGCTCTGGAAGAGTGTGCTGAACAAGAGTGAACCCTCAATCTCCAATTTATACAATCAATTCGAAGTCCTCACCTCTACAACAGACAAAGTTGAACGCTTTGCTCAACATCTGACTCGTCTGAAGCACCCCACGCAATTTCCTACCTAGAACAGAGGCTCTTCTGAGTGATATATGCATAACCCCGTTTCCGGTCTGGAACATCATTTCTAAATCAGAATTCCATAAGGCAAGTGCTTGTGATGAAATCCCATCCATTATCCTAAATAAACGTGCCCCTGAGCTGGATCCAGTCCTCTCTAAATTCTATAATTTTTGCCTCGCTTGTGAACACTCTGACCTCTCTAACTATCGCTCTATTAGCCTCTTGCTGCTTTTAGACATAGTATTCGGGGCTCTAATCGAATTCTGAAGTAGTTAAGCATCTCACCTCTTACGACATTCTCTGTAACAAACTATATGGCTTCCTCTTCGCCAGATCTACTGCAGATGTGCTAAAGGCTATCACTGAATATGTATACCAGGCTCTTGAAACTTTATGAAGCTCGAGCTGTGTCTCTACATATCTGGAAAGCGCTTGACAGTGTTTGCCATATTAGACTTCTACGCAAGCTCCAAGGTTACTGTATAAATAGATGACTGTTTGATTTAATGGAATCGTGAAATGAAGGTTGTTTTGAACGGGCAAGCTTCCAGATCCTTTATGAAGCTCGAGCTGTATCTCTACATATCTGGAAAGCGTTTGACAGTGTTTGCCATATTAGACTTCTACGCAAGCTCCAAGGTTACTGTATAACTAGATGACTGTTTGATTTAATGGAATCGTGAAATGAAGGTTGTTTTGAACGGGCAAGCTTCCAGATCCTTTATGAAGCTCGAGCTGTGTCTCTACATATCTGGAAAGCGTTTGACAGTGTTTGCCATATTAGACTTCTACGCAAGCTCCAAGGTTACTGTATAAATAGATGACTGTTTGATTTAATGGAATCGTGAAATGAAGGTTGTTTTGAACGGGCAAGCTTCCAGATCCTTTATGAAGCTCGAGCTGTGTCTCTACATATCTGGAAAGCGTTTGACAGTGTTTGCCATATTAGACTTCTACGCAAGCTCCAAGGTTACTGTATAAATAGATGACTGTTTGATTTAATGGAATCGTGAAATGAAGGTTGTTTTGAACGGGCAAGCTTCCAGATCCTTTATGAAGCTCGAGCTGTGTCTCTACATATCTGGAAAGCGTTTGACAGTGTTTGCCATATTAGACTTCTACGCAAGCTCCAAGGTTACTGTATAACTAGATGACTGTTTGATTTAATGGAATCGTGAAATGAAGGTTGTTTTGAACGGGCAAGCTTCCAGATCCTTTATGAAGCTCGAGCTGTGTCTCTACATATCTGGAAAGCGTTTGACAGTGTTTGCCATATTAGACTTCTACGCAAGCTCCAAGGTTACTGTATAACTAGATGACTGTTTGATTTAATGGAATCGTGAAATGAAGGTTGTTTTGAACGGGCAAGCTTCCAAATCCTTTTACACGAACGCGGGTGTTCCTCGAGGTTCTATCTACTACGCTGTTTCTGATCTTCATCAATGATTTCACTGATGCTATAATTTCCCAAGTAGACATCTATGCAGATGACACAATGATTTACTCCTATCTGAATGAAAAATCTGCCAAGGTTGACAAAGTAGACCTGGCTGCCGCTCTTGAAACTGACCTTCAATCAGTGGTTAATTGGGGCAGGAAATGGCTTGCAAATATTAATATCTCTAAAATAAAACTTATCTCCTTTAACCCCGATAAAGAAATTTTACTGCCTGCCATCAGTATGGCTGATGCAAATTTCCTGGAGAACAGTACATCTTGATGTCACTTTTGCGACTAAATGAAACGACTACATCGAATCTATAGGTGCATTTTTTCTACGAAAGTTAAGTCACTGTGTCGGGCCAGAAAGTTTTTCTCCTAAGAATTTATCTTGTACATTTATAAATCTACCATTCGTCCGTGCATTGAATACCGTTGCCATATATGGTCTGCCGCTTCTGATATTCATCTCGAGTTTCTCGGCAAATTTAACATTTTTATATTTAACTCTTGTGCACTAGTGGCGGTCCCGCGTTGCTTGGGATGAAATAATAAAAAAAAACTCTCCTTGCTTTCTTCTCTATTTTTCCTCTAAAGCATATATGTATTCTCCGATATTTTGTGATGGTACGGTAAGATAGTGGATGTGCGCTGTGGTGCAGTGGATATCGGCTCGGAACGGGAAATCGGGAAGCCGAGTTCGAAATCCAGTTGAATTCATTGCATTCACTTACGCGCAAATACCCTTGGAAAAGGTATTAATCCGTCTCTTGCTTCCAGTTATGGGTTAAATAATAGGACAGATTGGGTTTTATCGCCTTGGCTGGCAACCAGTCTACCGCAGAAAGCAATGGCAACCTACTGCGGGATAATCCTCTGCCCAGTCAGTCATGTCTCTTTCGAGACATGATCGCCCAAGCGTGTTTCACGCATGGCACTTAACTGACTGACGGTAAAATAATTGATACCGGCTTGGATTGAGGAATCAGAGAGCCGCCTTCGAATTTCGGTAGAGTTCTAACGTGCAAATTCCTTGAGAAAGGCATGCATCAATATATATACCTGCAATTAAGGGTTAATATTATACAGTGGACGAACGGTGGAGTAATGAATAGCGGCTCGAATTGAGTGATCAGAGAGCCGGGTTCGAATGCTAATCGAGTTCTCTACATTCAATTACGCGGAAATACCACTGGGAAGGATATAAATCCAACTCTCCATGTTAATAGCTAAAAGAAAGTTTGGGTTCTATAGCCTTGGATTCGTTACATTCATTTTCGTGAAAATATCCTTCTCCAGCTATGGATGAATGGCAGAACAGACTGGATCCTATAGCGTTTGGTGGTGACTGATCTAAAAGGAAAATTTCGAATTCAATAAATAAGAATTCGGCGACTAAACCGGCTCTTCCACGACACTCTAGCCTGGTGAAGAGTGTAAGTGGAACCTTTGCATCATAAAAAGCAAGAGTTATTAAAGGGCGGATAACTTCTCAGAGTCATCAGCCGTCCTAGCCAACTATGAGTCTGACCATCTTGGAATTTGCTAAGCGTGGTAAGTACGGATACATCCCTTAAGACTTGGTAAGCCAAGGAGGGATTCCTCCAACAGAAGTAAAAAAAAAGTCCTGGGTTTTAATAATTTCTTCCTGTAGTTTTGTCAACCTAACATCTGGCATTTACATTTCTTAAAAGACATTACACGATCTGACGTTACGCCGATGGCTTGGTGGATGAATATCCGACTGCTCTCAAATCAGTCGGGTTTCAGTCCCGGCTTGAGTCAAAATGGTTAATCTAGCCAAAATAAAGAGCTGTAATACAGTGAAACAGACCTGTCTGCGGGTGGTTTATTTATGCTCTCACTTGCGATTGAGCATTGCAGAGAGGAGAAATTTTCATAAAAAACAGTAATTTACAGCTTAAGGCAATGTTCTCTGGTTACGATGTAGAACGCCCGTTGGAAGCGGTTATCAGATGGAACGCTGCTGGCGTTGTTTACATTTCGTAAAAAACATTACACGCTATGAAATCGGTCTTTCTCCGACGTTGCGCCGATGGCTTGGTGAGTGAATACCCGACTGCAGTCAAATCGGTCTGGTTTCAGTCCCAATTTGAGGCACAACGGTTAGAGTGAATATCCGACTGCAGTCAAATCGGTCTGGTTTCAGTCCCAATTTGAGGCACAACGGTTAGAGTGAATATCCGACTGCAGTCAAATCGGTCTGGTTTCAATCCCAATTTGAGGCACGACGGTTAGAGTGAATATCCGACTGCAGTCAAATCGGTCTGGTTTCAGTCCCAATTTGAGGCACAACGGTTAGAGTGAATATCCGACTGCAGTCAAATCGGTTTGGTTTCAGTCCCAGTTTGAGGCACAACGGTTAGCCGAACTGAAGAGATGTGATACAGCAAGACAGGCCTGTCTGTGGATGGTATATATACATATTCTCACCTTTATTAACTTTTCCCATTGCTACTGTGCGGTAAGATTCCATATATCGATTATGATTACATATTTGTCGCAAAAAGTGATGTCTCTCCTTAACGCGTGAGGAATACGGTCTAATGGAACTAACACTTTTCATTCGTTTTATCTGCTACTTTCATGTTTTTGAATTGTCACGATTCTTTTTAAGAAACATAATAGAAACAGCTGATGTTCCTGGGCCACGCAATGAGGAAGGAGGGCTTGGAGAATCTGATACTAGCAAGCCAGATAGAGGGAAAAAGAGACAGGGGAAAGCAATGGATAACATAGTTGAAGGACCTAATCAGATGGATGACGGAATGAAGATTGCATGGTGTAACAGAAGGCGTGCTCAGAGCCACCAGGGATTGGGAAACGCGGAAAGCCATGATCGCGTACGTCCTGAAGGGACAGGGCACATAGAAGAAGAAGAATAGAGATTTTGTTTTCTCCAAAGCCATTTTAATGGCGATATCAATTCTAATCAGCTGGTCGTTATCACTTGGGTGTCCTCCCTTCTGTAATTGGTCTTATTTTTCTCCCTATTAAAATACTATCTTCCCCGTCCACAACAAAATACGACGTGGGGAGCTGGAGAGGAAGAAGAAGAAGAAGAAGAAGAAGAAGAAGAAGAAGAAGAAGAAGACTAAACTAGTATAAAAGTGAATTTGCTCATCAAAATCTCTGAAAAATTTGACAAGAAATTTCGATGGAAATTCTCAGAATGATTATTAATGTGTACTACATTGAACCGGATATATTTTTGTTTGAAAAATTGCTTTCATTTTGCAAATGCAACAAATATAAAAAAAAATGCAGCATAGTTAAAAGCTTTTGCCAGAAAACTTCAGAGGCAGCCTTTTCTACTGTCATTCTTAAATTATACATTATTTCATGAGCGCATGACATGATGTAAATATATGCAAATTAACACACACCCACTCGCGCACACACACACACACACACACACACACACACACACACACACACACATAAACATATATTGTGTATTTGGGCAGCAATCTTTTACGAAGGTTTCATTAAAACACACACGGAGCACAAAGACTTATCAAACCCTATACGTAACATACCTGTTGACATCACAAATAAAGCATAATCCTCATGTAAAAATGTTCTAAAAATAATGGAAGCATTATTAATAAAGAAAGAAAAATCCAACACTCAATAATATCAACTACGAACGCGCTGACAATGTGTTTACCGCGTTCGGAACATAAAACATACACACTACTCTACAAATATACATAACACTACATACATTGTTACACATAAAATACAACCCGTCCTCGACAATGACTAAAAGTATAGCCGAAAGCGCTCAGAAAAACAAAACATTCGGACAGTTTTTGTATCCTCTGGAGAAAAAATTCATGAAATTACATGATAAATTGCATAAACAACATATCCATATTACCTTGTCTGTCATTTTTAATGAAACCTGCATATATATATATATGCAGGTACGCATCGCTCATTCGGTAATGGATTAGATTTTATTAATTTTTTTTTAATTTTTTTTCCAGTTCACTTACATGTTTCCTTTTTGGTGGAGATAAGGAATGTAAAAATGTTCCATAATTTTTTGACTTTCCAAGTGTTTTCAGTCACTTCTCTTCACAGGCCATTTTCAAGGATGTTATTTTCTGGTGTTGTTATTATGGCTGAATGTCATGTAATTTTTGTGTGTGTGTGTGTGTGTGTGTGTGTTTTTAAAAGGAGGAGTTCTTTAAAGCTATCACGTGATGCGTGCGGCTGAGCATTGTGTGAGCGTTTTCATATTAATTTAAAACATTTGGAACTCTGTTCCTGCTGTTATAGCATTGCTTGACAAGACACGAGATGTGTTGAAACGAAATAGCTACTTTGTCGTGATGTTATAACATACTTATGTCATGAAATTTAAATAAATATTATTTGCTGTACTCTGTACTGAGCACTCTTTTAAGAATAGTGTTTTTTGTTGTTTTTTTTTTAATGTCGGAAATTTATTCCATCCATACCAACCCTAATCTCTCTCTCTCTCTCTCTCTCTCAATATATATAATAACAACTAAATAGACTCTGTAAGTATGCAGGCCGTAAATTTATACTAAAATAAACCTCCGAAAAAACCATTAACAAACAGAACCTAAATCCGTTACAATCCGGTGTACTAAGACGTCGGATAAATGGGGAGAAAAAAGAAGAAACCCGCGGAACAAGAACAAAACATTCAATACTCCGCAGTAAAGAAAAAAAACCAAACGGAACCAAACACAAGAAAAAGTGCTCAATACAAAGTACGAAAGAAAAGATACAATAGTAGAGCAAAAACACACAAAAATCTAGAGTGAGCCAAAACCTACCGCGGTTTCACACTACGGATCGTCAGGGCAAATGTAATATATATATATATATGTATATTACATTTTTCAAAAATCAATAATAAAAATAGCTTCAAGAGAATAAATCGTCTATCCTAAAGAAGACAACCCATAATCAGAACTTACAGACTGGCGCTACATCAATAAAGAAATTTACCACAACAACTGAAAACGTTCAGTAACAGCAAAAATGGCTAGCACATATGAGTTGAAGGGAAAATAATCTTTTAATAGTGTTCGCTAAATTTGGCAAATTGTTCGAAGCCATCATCAAGGCTGAGGTGGTTCAACATCTCACAGCCCACAGACTATTCTTTGACAAACAGTATGGTTTCCGCTTCACCAGGTCTACTGCTGATATGCTCACGACCATCACTGAATATATATACCAGGCTCTCGACAAGAACGGCGAAGCCCGAACTGTTGCCCTGGATATCGCCAAAGCGTTTGACACTATCTGGCATGCTGTCCTTCTACGCAAGCTGTGAGGTTATGGTATAACTGGATAATTTCTTGACTTTATCCAGTCATTTCATTCAAATCGCACAATGAAGGTAGTATTGAACGGATATACCTCCCAATATATCATACGAACGCGGGTGTCCCTTAAGGCTCTATTCTAGGCACTATGCTTTTCCTTATCTACATTAACGATCTCCCAGATGTAATAAGATCCCAAATAGGCATCGCCCGGTTCAAACTCCACCCACGTCTATTGAACTGATGAAGAGGCTCATCCCTTGTTCCCTGTTTAGAATGTGATTTCCGGCTTTCTCTTTTCCAATCTTTTCACTCCTTTTTTTTTTTTTTTTTGTCAATTGGAGTAGATAGACTAAACTATCGCTCGGTTCACACTCCACCCACGTCTATTGAACAGGTGAAGAGGCTCATCCCTTGTTCCCTGTTTAGGATGTGGTTTAGAATGTGGTTTCCGGCTTTCTTTTTTCCAGTCTTTTCACTCTTACGTAGCCCCCTGCACATCAGTGGCGTTACCGCCTTGCTCGGGGTGATATGATTAAAACAGTGTACGTGTTTTTATATTAAATATTATATGCCTTTAGCTCCCTTTAAAAAAATACTGAGCGGTTTATCTCAAATAAAACAAAATTATAGCATTTCGAAAGCCGACAAATTTTAAATACGATTTTCTTGATTTTTGTTTTATTTATGTTGCGACGGAAAGTACCTTCTAATTACAAACACCACAAGCATTACAATGGAGGTCAATTGAATGACCTCATTTAGTCAGCATGCGTGGCAGAGTTCAAGGGGCTTCACTTTGAATATATTAGCTCTATTACCATATAGTAACAGCGCCTATACTTTTAGATCAGACCTCATGTATATATATATATATATATGTATGTGTGTGTGTGTGTGTGAGAGAGAGAGAGAGAGAGACAGAGAGACAGAGAGGGAGAGAGAGAGAGAGAGATGGTTCGTCTTAGACCTCTCGACCACGAATGACGATCAGTCTAAACGAAGTCAAATTAAGCCTATAACACAATTTTCTATTCATCGAAATAACTATCTATGCTCTGAAATGTATCCTGCCGAATCACACACCCACACACACACACACACACATATATATATATATATATATATATATATATATTAGTGTGTTTCAAAGAATTCAGAAATTTACATTTGTTGAATGGCTATTTCTATATATATTTGGCTCTGTAAATAGTACTATATAGATCAAGCCCTCCACCTTGATCAATTTTAATATTAATTTTTGGGATTTTACCTATTTGCTAATCTTTTGGGGGTTGAATATATGTATATATATTCCATTTTTAAACGAGCAAAAGTTGTACAATATAATTGTATCGAACACTTTTTAATACAAATATGTACTGGTCTAACCCTACTCTGACCAAAAACTAAGTATTAAAATATATATAGATTGTGTGTGTCTATGTATGTATGCATAATATCCGTGTATATATGTTTATGTAAATAACAAGTTTTAAAAAACCTTCAAATTTCAGATTTATGCCCTTCCACTAACATTAAATTTTTGTTAACTTGCAACTATAAAAAAATTCATAGACACAGTTAAAAAAAAAAACGAACGCAAAACTCAAAAAACAAAATTACCGGGTTGAGGAATTGATCCTAGTTGTATGCAATGTGTTAACAAAAGATGCAGTTAAAGATTACAATAAAATCAATTAACTAAACCTCTATTTTCTACCGTCTGGTTTGAAGTTGTAATTTGGAAAGAACACTCATCTTTGTTGCCATATTCATTACGTTTCGGCCGGTGTACGCTTTGACCGTCATTAAGTGATTGAAATTTCGACCTGAACACTTTATTTCGTTCATGGCCAAGTAGATAAAAGTGTTGACTGTATCCAGTAACTTTCCCAAAAGTGTTGTGAGTTTAATATTTGGCTTCAGCAGAGGTGAACAAAAAACTTAAGGAGTTGAGTCAAAGGGAGATAACTGATACTGAGTCATCTGGAAAAGGTTTCAGTTCGAAATTTTAATCACCTGAAGAAGGTCGGAGCTTACAACGACCGAAACGTCGTGAATACGGCAACAAAGATTAATAAAATAACAGACACGTTGTTGCTCATGTGAAGCAGCGCATGTAAATTCGAGTTGAACGGCTGGATGAAATTCTCCGAAGATCAGAATAGCTCCTTGTGCCTTACAAGAACTCTCTCTCTCTCTCTCTCTCTCTCTCTCTCTCTCTCTCTCTCTCTCTCTCTCTCGCTCATAAGATCAGCGGTGACAACTTCCTCTGAAACTATAGGGTTGTAAGATTGTTCTATATGGTTCCTGTCCTTTGTTAAAAAAAATAAGTCTCGTCTTTAAAGCCACAGTATTCATTATACTACAGGTACTACGGCGTACCTAGAAGCTATATACAGGATTAATTTATTCAGGTTAGTCTCCTCTAAAGTTACTTCGAGAAGGTTGTTGGATTTTATCACGCTCGGATGATTTTCAGAATGGATGGGGCAAATATATATGCATATTTGACGCATCCCTATGGCTGCATGGATGGAGACCAGTCGAGGAGACAACAGAAGGGCATCTCGGGAATGTGATAACCCCACTGCATGTATTTTTAGCACAACAAGAAATTTGAATAATGGAAAACAAAACCATACTTGTTATTTACGAAGCAGAATTTTTTTTTTTTTTAGTAAAAAGCCACTAGTAATTTTGAATTTTGGATGTGCGTTGTGGTGCATTAAATATCGGTTCGGAACGAGAAATCGGGGAGCCGAGTTCGAATTCTAGTTGAATTCATTGCATTCACTTACGCGCAAATACCCTTGGGAAAGGTATTAATCCGTCTTTTCCTTCCAGTTATGAGCTAAATTACAGGGCAGATTGGGTTCTATAGCCTTGGCTGGCAACCAGTCTATCTCAGAAAGCAATGGCAACCTACTGCGGGATAACTTTCTGCCCAGTCAGTCATGTCTCTTTCGAGACATGATCGCCCAAGCGTGTATCACTTATTTCACGTAATTGAATTTCGAACTACAGATTGTTGATCATCACATCACAAAGTGGCACCTAAAACAAAATATTCGGCTGAATGTCTTCTGCATATTTTCAAGTGGTGATGTAGATATTTTCATAGTATCGAGTAACCTTGCCAGTCTATATAGATGGGAATATACTTTTCCTGTTTATGTAATTTGGGGGTGGGGGCTATTCCCTAACAACAAATGTTCTTTTAGTTCTCGTCTTAGAGTGACTTCCTTTCAAAGACGCCAGTATAACCCCAGCGAGAAAATGGGGGAAAATGCAAGAATGACTAAATCAAAAATTTGCATTTCCTGCAAAGAAGGAAATGGATTTCTATCAAGGTTTTATTTATATTTGTTTGTTTTGTTTTGTTTTGTTTTCTTTTCTTTTCTTTTCTTTTTTATGAAATATTTCGGATTTCTCATTTCGGTGCAAATAAGAAATTTGTGCTGCAAATGAAAAGCATGCCAAAATCCAGATATTAAATAAGTTATTCTGTTTTTAGTCTGTTCTTTTATTATTTCTTTCGGTTCTGTTTTTCATTCCACAAGTTTATAACACTTTTTTAACGTTTCACATTAATATCTTAATTACGTTATAGGTATATAAAAGTTTGTACGTAAATAAACTCGCGTAGATACTTGTACACACACACACACACACACACACACACACACACACACACACACACATATATACATATATTTATATATGAGTGTGTATTTATGTATGAAAGTGCGTATATCAAAATTCACTTACATAAAACCATATGTATTTATACAGTAATAAAATGTATATATATAAAGACATGACGTATAACTGTATCGATATATTTACGTAAATTTAAATATACAAATATACATACGCATACATATATGATTATATATATGCATATATATATATATATATATATATATATATATATATATATGTATGTATGCATGTATGTATGCATGTATGTATGCATGCATGTATGTATATATGAAAATGTGCTTATCAAAATATATATACATAAATACAAATGTATTTTTATAATTATAAAAAATATATAAAAAGACAATACGTATAACTATATCCATAGATTTTCGTATATTTAAATAATTATATATATATATATATATATATATATATATATATATATATATATATAAGTTACAAAACAAATAGGAAACGTTTATCACTCTAAAATGTTTCATTTTTATTAAAGTTTCATCAGAGATATGGAGAAAAAGCTGAAAGAAATTACGCCATTTTTACTTTTGTGTTTGATAAAACCTTAATAAAAGTGAAATACATTTTATTGATAAACATTTCCTATGTCTTCTTTATTTTATCTTTTCTTTCGGATTTTAGATCCATATTTAATCCAAACTTTGAAATTCACACACACACACACACACACACACACATATATATATATATATATATATATAGAGAGAGAGAGAGAGAGAGAGAGAGAGGGATTAATGTGAGAGTTTTTTTCACTTGACTGAGTAGTGCTGTCTTCAATATAGCACTGAAAGAAAATCAAAAATGAAAGAAAAACTTGGAGCAACTGAAATGTGGTTCTACAGAAGTATGCTGCTAATATCATGGATCAAGCATGTGAGCAATGATGAGGTTTTGGAAAGAATGGAAACAAAAGGAACATTAATAAAAGAGGAAGAGACAGCTGAAGTTCCTGGGACATGCAATGAGGAAAGAGGGCTTGGAGAACCTAATACTAACAGGCTAGATAGAGGGAAAAAGAGACAAGGGAAAGCAGCGGATAACATATTTGAAGGACCTAATCAGGTGGATGACGGAACGAGGGCTGCATGTTGTAACACGAGAAGGCGTGCTCAGAACCACCAGGGATAGGGAGACGTGAAAAGCCATGATCGCTTACGTCCTGAAGGGAGAAGGTACATAGAAGAAGAAGAAGAAGAAGAGCAGTGTAGTTTCAGTCATGTCAGCATTGTTGTGATGTCCTCACTTCTTGTTTTGTTTTTCCGTAGAAACAATGACTTCACGAAACTTCGAAGACAGCATGACTGAAACAGCACTACTCAAAATAGAGAGTGAAATAGTGTGTGTGTGTGTGTGTGTGTGTGTGTGTGTGTGTGTGTGTGAAAGAGGAGATAAGCAAACATGGATTGTTATTGTGAGAGAAAGAGAATAGTCTCTCTCTCTCTCTCTCTATATATATATATATATATATATATATAAAGAAATAATGAAGTAAAAAGCACATTCATAACATTTACTTTTTTTTAAAAAAGTGCTCAATACCAACTAGAGCAATATATCATTATAATATTTTTGTTATAAGGGATTATAATAAAAACATTTTAAATCACTACAAAAAGTTTTCATGCTTCCATACGATGAATTGTACTTACAATCATTTATAATAAAATTATATATATATATATATATATATATATATATATATATATATATATATATATAAGTGAATACCAAATACGTATACAGTAATAAAAACAAAATGTGCACACAAACCATATTTTATTGATTATACAACAATATCAATAATAATGTCTTCCAGTGCATTTTCAAAATCCATTTGTGCTCCTGATTTGTTAAATTACCAGCCATCGTTAAATTGCTACTTTTCCTGCAAAATATTTATTATTATTTAGGAAAAATAATAATTATAATAAAAGCATTATAATAAAAATTATGAAAATAAATACATTAAAAATGATTTTAATGACTTAAATGAATTCTGTAACCACTATTATTATATTCTTATTATAATAAAATATATTATTATATTATTGTATAATTATTATAATACTAGTATAATGCGTACTGTATATCTACTTTTGTATAATGTTTACTAGCATCATAGCCCGGCGTTGCCCGTGCAACTCAGAACATTTTAGTCGTAAAAGATGCTACTTTTTATTTTACGTATTTTGTTTTAGTTTGAAAAAACACTTTTTTTAAAAAAAATATTTCTTTTGTTTCAAAATTACGGGAAAAAATATTCACATTTTTTTGTTGGCCAAATGAATTTATTAAAACGTCGGAATAAAAATTAAATATAAAGGCTTTTTTTTATATTTTAGTCGCGTTTGATCCGTGTGAATTGATTTCTGTGACGTAAAACGTCAGAATAAGAATTAAATATAAAGGCTCATTTTTTTTAATAAAGAATATCTTAGTCGTTTTGACCCGTGTGAATTGATTTCTGTGACGTAAAACGTCAGAATAAGAATTAAATATAAAGGCTCATTTTTTTTTAATAAAGAATATCTTAGTCGCTTTTGACCCGTGTGAATTGATTTCTGTGACGTAAAACGTCAGAATAAGAATGAAATATAAAGGCTCATTTTTTTTTAATAAAGAATATCTTAGTCGCTTTTGACACGTGTGATTTGATTTCTGTAATTTACGTAATTCAGCAACCATCTTAGATGTTTTACGGAGCAAATGGCAACAATCGTGTTCATTGGCCAAAAAGTACGAATGAGAAAATTGCTGAACTTAAACTCAAAAATAAAAATATAAATACAACAGCAGCAACAGCAACATAATCAGTTGTTAGAACTCCAGAAACGACGATAAAAATTAATTAAAAAATAATTCAGAAAAAATCTGAAAATTTCTCAAATTCTTTCACTCTTGACGCAATAGGAAATGCTATATCTGAATTCACATACAATTCAGATGATCGGATTACTTTGTCTACTTATTTTAGAAGATACGAGCAGAATTTCAGAGAACAATCAGCGACTGGGAAGACGGAAAAAACAAAACTTTTGCCAAGAAATTTAGCAGAAGTAGAACGTGAAAAATATTGTAATTTTGTACTGCCGAAAAAAAACAGGAGGAATTTACAAACAATAAATATTCTGAATAAAATTTTTAACCAAAAATGTTCGTTGTTCATTAACGAAAGAAAAGGATTTCATTACAAATGCTGGAATCCTTAACAAGGAGTGTGAAAGATTCAGATTAAATGAACTTACTCTGGATATGTACAAAGCGTTAATATTTGTTTAAATTTTGACTAGGAAAACAGACTAAGAAATTCGGGTAAGAATTCTTGCAAAACTTGCACTAGAAGAAAAATAGGACGAATATCAAAGAATCCTAAATTTGAGGCACGGGACCGAAGAAATTGAGGAAAAAGAATGTGCATACATAAAAGCGAAAGAAGAATGTAGAAATAAAAAAATAATCCATCTTTTCAATTTGAAAGGTTACATCTCGGAGACGATTGTCCCGTTAAGAATTCGAACTGATACAAATGTGTGAAAGTAGGACTTAGACAATAATACAGTAAAACTAAAGTAAGAATAAAGTTTTACTTAAACAATTCATACCCAGCGTTGCAATGAAAAAAAATAATCACAGAAAAACCAAAGAAGATTTGTTTCCGTAAAAATTAATAATGTAGATGTAAAAATGCAACTAGACACTAGTAGTGATATCACAATAATCAATCAAGCCACATGGAAATATAGCAGAGAATCTATACGAAAAAAGATTTCGAAACTCGTAAGTAGCGTGTCAAGTGAAAAACTTTTTATAGGTGAAATAAATTGTAACGTTTTATTCCGGAACAAGTGTATAAAAGCTAAGGCTTATGTGTTAAAAAGATACTACAAATTTATTCGATACTGACTGAATGTAATTATTTCAGCTGTAAGATTTACATATAAATGTTTATTGCAAAATGTAAGTGAACAAGCGACCAGTTAAAAAGAAAGAAAGAAAAAACACTGAAAATTTAAAGGAAGAATTTTAAAAAAACATTTTCCGAATGTTCTGTCGAATGAGTTGGATCGGTGTTCCAAATTCAAAGCGAAATTTCAAGTGAAAAATACAGTCGACGCCAGTTTTTAAACCGAATTCGCAGCATTGGATCAAGTCAACGAATAATTAGACAGACTTTAAAAAATACGTGTAATAGAAAACACAAAACATTCAAAATGGCCAACACCAGTAACAGATGCAAAGAATTAAAATAAAATTCGTGATTGCATTGATATTTGACAGGGTAAACCAAGTGTTTAGAATCCCATAACTACCAATTAACAAGTTTCGAGGAAATTTTGACGAAATACCGGTTAAATTTTTTTATTTTATTTTTTTTTTTTAAAGCTGGGTCTTTCTGAAGCTAATTTACTAATACAGGTTGAAGACGAATGTTCAGAGTTGACAAATACAAATACGCGCAACGGATTGTATAAATTCAACCTATTTCGTTTTGGTACCACCAGCTATATTTTAACACGTTATGCATCCCATGGATGTGCGTTGTGGTGCAGTGGATATCGACTCGGAACGACAAATCGGGGAGCCGAGTTCGAATTTCAGTTGAATTCCTTGCATATACTTACGCGCAAATACTCTTGGGAAAGGTATTAATCCATCTCCAGTTATGGGTTAAATAATAGGACAGATTGGGTTCTATAGCCTTGGCTGGCAACCAGTCTACCGCAGAAAGCAGAAATCTTCTGCCCAGTCAGTGATGTCTCTTTCGAGACATGATCGCCTAAGCGTGTATCATGTATGGCACTTAACTGACTGATGGATGCCATGTGATTTCGCAGTTGCCTATTTGGATCATATATTAAAATATTAAAAGTGTATCTAAGCAACAACATATCGGGTATGTGAAAACGGTTTTTAAAAAATACGAGAGCACGAGTTCAAACTCAAGGAGGAAAAATGCGAATTGATTTTGCCTAAAATCAAGTATCTACGACTAATCACTGACAAACTTTTCGTCAGCCATATCTGCTGAGAGCATATGTGATTAAAACTATTCATCATCCAACAACTGTTACTACGTAACAAGCATTTCTGGGGAACTATTATCAAGTTTATATATCTAATATAAAGAAGACAATAGTGCCACTGAACAACTTGTTTTTAAAAAGGCGTAAAATAGAACTGGACTGATAATTGACGTAAGGCGTTTAAAGAAATAAAAAAAATACTAACGTCAGACTTATCATTATTGCACTACGATCCAAAATCAGAAATTGTATTAGCTTCAGATGCTAGTGATTATGGTATAGCATCAGTAATTCTACATAAATATGATAGCGGTAAGATGAAAGCCGTTGCACATGCTTCGTGTTCACTATTTTTAACACGGAAGGTCTTTTTCGATAGCAGACAGACCACAAAGCTATATTAGAAATTTATCTTTCAAGAAAAGGAATTCCTACGCATACAGTAAAAAATTACAGCTAGGGTACCATCTTATTAAATTACGATTTTACGATGGAATACCAACCGTTCACAAAATTAGGATATACTGATGAGCTATCAAGATTGATATAAAAAATATACTGAACCATTTGAGGACACTGCTATTGCAGAAATAGAAATTAAAAACATAGTATGCCATGTAGTACGCGAATTAACAGTTACTCTGGAATAAATTGAAGGGAGAATAAGACATGCTTATTGCGGAAATAAAAAAGACTATAAGAAATGCAAGAACGATAGACGATTTTAGAACGTAGACCAGCTTACTCGCTATGTCAGTACTGATGTTTGCACAAAGAGTAGTAATACCTAATGTATGCTTCTTCTTCTTCTTCTTCTTCTTCTATGAGCCTTGTCCTTTCAGGACGTAGGCGATCATGGCCTTCCACGTCTCCCTATTCCTGGTTGCTCTGAGCACACTTTCTCCTGTAACACCATGCAACCCCCGTTCTGTCATCCACTTGCTCAGGCCCTTTAAATATGTTATCCGCTGATTTCCTCTGTCGCTTTTCCCCTCTATCTGGCCTGTTAGTATCAGGATCTCCAAGACCTCTTTCCTCCTTCCCAGGAACTTTGTCTCTTCCTGATGCTCAATATTAATTTCCTTTTTGTTTCCATCCTTTCCAGTCTTCATCATTGCTCACGTGCTTAGTCCACGATATCTGCAGCATCCTTCTGTAGAACCACATTTCATCTGCTTCCAGTTTTTCCTTCGTCATTGATTATATTGTCCAGCATTCACTACCATATTGAAGAATTGACATCACATAGCAATCTAGTATTCTCTTTTTTGTTTCTAGTGAAAGTTTCCTGTCTCTTAATACTTTACTCAGCTTCTGGAACGCCTCCTTCGCCTTACCAATTCGCCTTCGGATCTCTGTGTCACACTTTCCGACTTTTGTTAGAACACTTACCAGGTATTTAAATTTTTGTACCCGCTTAATTTTAGTATCTCCCAACAGTATTTGACGTTTTGGGCTGCTCTTTTTGTTGATGACTATGCATTCGGTTTTGTTGCAGTTTATTTGTAGTCCTTTTTTGTCACTCTCTTCAGCTACCTTCTGTAGGAGGTCTTGTAGTTTCGTTTCCGTGTCTGCAATCAGCACTGTATCATCTGCGTACCTTTATGTTGTGGGCTCTGATGTCAAATCCTGGCATAACATCGAGGTTTCTCAAAATTGTCTCGCTGTACAAGTTGAATAGATCCGTTGAAAAGACACATCTTTTCTACCTTTGTTTATCTGCTGAATTCGTTACCTGTCCGTATGCAGGCGGTTTGCTGCCAGTAGAGATTCTTAATTGCTCTTATGTCTTTCCCAAATATGTCGAGGCTGCTGAGCATCTCCATCAATTCTTTGTGGTGCATTTTTTTGAATGCCGTTGCATAATCGATGAAACATTCATTTGTATTACCTTTTCGGAGAGCATCCTCATCATAATATGGCGTTCCTTGTTCCGGTGTCTTTGATGGACCCGCACTGTCCTTGTCCTATCAATAGCCTGATTCTGCTTCTCGCTCTACTCATCAGGATTCAGACGATCAGTTTTGTGATATGACTCATTAAGCTAATACCTTTTATATTACATAAGCGAATATTAAATGAATTTATAGTGGACACCTGGTAATTTCAAAGGTTAAATCACTTATCTGAAGCTACCAAAATAGATTAAGACATTGGAAAATTAGTAAAAGCCTGCAGAGGTTGCTCTGACAGCAAATTCTCCCACCACGAAATTACTACATTGGCCAAAGATAGATACTCAGAGGTAAAGACTGCACATACATATTGCAGGCAGCCTTTGAGATTTCACAAGCCCGATCGACTCAGTCGATTAAAAACTTAATTGGTGATTGAAGTTTATTGTTTTACTCGCCCGCGGTCGATTAAAATAAAAGAAAATCTTATTCCTTTTACAATCCAAAAATATGCCATTGAAGATTCACAAGTTACTTAGAATGACTTACAATGACATTATTGAAATTTTGGCTTTTATCGTCCCGGTCAGTGTAAACTTTCGTTTAATTAACGCTTCAAGAGTGGAGCCAATATGTCTCTGTCGCCCAGATTAAGACGCTCACAGGTCTTTAGCAACTCGTTTACAAAAATATTATCCTATATTTTCTCCCCACTTACGAAAAGTAAAAACGAACATTTGAAAGAAAGAAAAAAAATGCATGCTTCTTTCAACCACGCATCGAAAAACTAGTTATATAAGTAATTTTTATAAAAAAATCGTTGAGAAAATCAGATTTATTATTTTTTATCATCTATGAGATGGAAGCTGTAGCCAAACAAAAGAAAGAAACTACAAATTTAGGTACCTCTACTCAAGTGCCAAAAAAGAAACCGATGTTAAAAGGGCTCAAACTTCATAGAACAAAGTTTTATCATCAAAATGTTTATGCTATTATTAAAAGGAAAGATCAAATTTTGTTGTTATTATTTTTTTTTAATTTTAAATCCTTTCTAACACGTTCGAAATTTTAATTAAAATCTAATTTTTCTTTTTTCGTCAGTGATTCACACTATAAGTCGACTTTTAAGAAAATTGAGTCGATCGAGTAAAATGATTTGGGGGAGAGTAAATTTTCCCTCGCTCTTGACTGCCAGTCAATGATTTCTTTTTCAAATCTCAAAGGCTGAGATTGCAGGTATAGTAAACGAATCAAATTTTGTGGTAATTGATATCCTTACTAAGTGGCCTGAAATTAGCTTCTTCTCTCGCACTTCCCGCCTGTGGAACTCGCTCCCGTATTCTTGCTTTCCTGACGGCTACAACCTCCAGAAATTTAAATGCAAAGTCAATACTCATCTACTAACCACTGAACTCTAGCTCTCTCCCCACCCCTGTATAACCTTCCCTTTCTCTCCACCTATGTATCTTTCATCGCACCTGCTTTCTATTGTTCCTTTCTAACTAGTTCGTACTCCTCACTCTTTTCTAATTAATCTTTTTACATTTATGTAACCCCTTGCACATCAGTGGCGTTTCTGCCTTGCTCGGGGTGAAATGATTAAATAAAAAAATACAGAAAACAACTTCTACAGTTACTGTGAATTTTTTACAAGAACTGTTTGAAAATTATGACATTGCGGATGCTATAGTCTCGGATAACGATACATAATTCAATCTTTACGTATTTAAAGATTTTTTTAAATATTCGCGATTGAACTTATTACTACCCCGCTGAATAACCAAAGGTCAAAACAATAAGCTGGACGCTTTAAAAACCAGCAAAAAACGAAAGTGTGAGCGAAGAGTCACTACAAAAATTCTCGAGAAAATGAAAGATAACACCAAATCCCAATACACTGTCAAACATTTTACTAGTAGAATTGATGTTCGTAACGAAAATTAAATCGATGTTAGACAAGTTGTCACCAAATCAAAAAAGAATAAGAACGGACAACAAAATCGACACTAAATCTTTCAAAATTACCGATAATGTGTTTTTTTCAGAGTATATAAAGATCTAAAAGAAATATCGGAAGACGGCGTAATAATGTCACAAATTGAAAAGATGATGTAGGGTTTGATACATTCACACCCACACACACATGGTCATTCAGCGTTCACTCGCTAACGGTATGCCGATATAAGCGGGGAGTGTCTCGTGTTACGGCAGTTAGGGTTCTGTCCCGGGCAAGAGCAGACATGTTTATTACCTAACTCACACATACACACGCGCACTATTTGCGGGGAGCAATTAGTGGCGCAAATTTTGATTTCTCACCAGCATGTACACACAACGCTAAAAAAATCCAACTGGAAACAGACATTAACAGTATGTACATTAACTTTATTCAAACTGAACTTTATTCAATTTAATCTTCTACCGAACATTTACGTTTCCCTCCAGACAAAGGAATAGAACTTTTCTTATTTGATTTGCATGCTTTCAACTCTATGTAACCTTTGTTAATATATTGTTGTTCTGGTTACTTTCGCCTTTTCATGTTTCCTTATTTCCTGTGTTATTTCATTATATAAGTTACGCCGAATCGACTCGTAAATATAAATTAGTAACGGACCTTCGTCCTCTACAATGATATATAGTAAAAGGAAAAAGACGGGAGCACAAAAAACACTGCAATCTGTTAAAGTTTGAGTTTGAGTCTTGTTTAACGACATATCAACACCTCTGTGGGTTATTTAATGCCAAGAAGGTGGGGTTTTAAAGTATTTTTAATGTTTGATTATTCATTTCATTCACTTACGCGCAATTACCCTTGGGAAAGGTATTAACCCGTCTCTTCCTTCCAGTTATGGGTTAAATAACAGGACAGATTGGGTTCTATAACCTTGGCTGGCAACTAGTCTACCGCAGAAAGTAATGACAACCTACTGCAATATAATCTTCTGCCCAGTCAGTCATGTCTCTTTCGAGACATGATCGCCCAAGCGTGTTTCACGTATGGCACTTAACTGACTGACTATTGTGAGAAGGTTGATTCAGTCAGATTTTGATAATTTTTTTTTTTTACTTTTTTATTTAACAATGCATTGCTGATTATAATATGTTTTCCTTCAAAAATGTATTATGGCAATAATTTTTTCTTCAAAAATGTGTTGTTAGTAGTATTTTTTCTTCAAAAAAGTTTATTTTCTATAAAAGTCTATTTTCGTGTATATATTTCTATAAAAGTGTATTTTTATACTTTTATAGTGTTTTGACCCCAGTTATTTGCCACTATTTTCCCATAGCTGGGACAATAACAGATGCAACCACGCCGGGTCAGGGTGGAACTGAGAACAACAGCAATTAAGAGGTGGTTCTCTGCTCCTCACAACCGCTTAATAAGAGGCCTTGCTGCCAGATGCAGTTTACCGTCATGCCCAGGACCAATCGGTTAATGAAAAGGTTTACTGAACATAGGAGCGTAAAGAAAAGAGTAACATAATCAAGGACTGTATGATATTTTTGATGTACCAGCACACCAATAATTAGTTAAATATATAAATATGAATACCATAAAAAAAAACTCACGGAAAAACTAGAGGCTGACCCCAAACGTAAAAAATTCAAAGTTCAGTACGTGGCGAACTCGTTAGAATGAGAACAGGGTGAATAGTTTCAGTTTTGCTTAACGGCATATCAACCTCTGCTGGTTATTTAATGCCAAAAAGGTAGGGCTTTAAGGTATTTTTTTAATGATTTGTTATAGTGAGAAGGTTGATTTAGTTAGATTTTAACGAAAAAAACTTTTTTTTTCTTAGAAAACTGAACATGTCTTCTAGTTTTGTATACAAAAATGTATTACTGGTAATAATTATGTATTAAGAAAATTTTCTTTTTCCTTTCAAAAATGTATTTTGGTAATAATTTTTTTTTTCAAAAAAATCTATATTTTTCTATAAAAGTTTATTTTTATGTACATATTTCTATGAATTTTTTTTTTTTTTTGGTACATTTTTACACATTGTCTTCCTCAGGGTGTCTGATAAACGGTAGTTGCGCTTAATAAAGAATTAAAATGGCTGCGCGAAAGATATCTAAAAAGAGAAGAGTGAGTGAGTGAGTTTTGTTTAACGGCATATCAACCTCTGTGAGTTACTGCAAAAAAGGTGGAGTTTTAAGGTTGTTTTTTTTAAATGTTCGGTTATAGTGAGAAGGTTGATTTAGTCAGATTTTAATGAAAGTTTTTTTTATTTTTTATTTTAGAAAACTGAATCTCTTGTATTCAACATTTTTTGCTGAGAATAATGTTTTCCTTCAAAAATGTGTATTTTTCTATAGGAGTGTTTTTATGTACATATATTTCTATAAAAATGTATTCTTATATCTTCATAGTGTTTTGACCCCAGTTTGGGAGTTAACAGTTTGCCCATAGCTGGGACCCTAACAGATGCTACCACTCCGGGTCAGAGGTGGTTCCATACTCAATCAGAGACTTTGCTGGCGGATGCAGTTTACCGTCATAGCCAGGACCAGGGGTGAATAGTAATAACTAAAATAGAATATTTACTAATATAAAAAAAATCTCAAAAAGCAGATGTTTTGAAGTAAATAGTACAGCCTCGATAAGGCAAATAATCTAAGCCAGACAAATTAAATACGAAACTCCAGGTGAGTCAAAAAGCCCGTCGGATTTCAGTTCAGATTATTTCTAACAGACGTCACGGCGAGTAGCCTTAGCAAGAATTAATATTATAACCTAGAGAAACTTCTTCTTCTTCTATGTGCCCTGTCCCCTCAGGACGTAGGCGATCATGGCTCTCCACGTCTCCCTATCCCTTGTGGCTCTTAGTATGTTTGCTCCTGTTGCTCCTGGGAACCCCCGTTCTGTCATCCACCTGATCAGGCCCTGCAAATATGTTATCCGCTGCCTTCCTCTGTCTCTCCTTCCTTCTATCTGTCCAGTCAGTATCAGGTTCTCCAGGCTTTCCTTCCTCATTGCATGTCCCAGGAACTGCAGTTGTCTCATCCTGATGCTCAGCATCAATTTCCTTTTTGTTGCCATTCTTTCTAACACCTCGTCGTTGCTTGTATGCTCAGTCCACGATATCCGTAGCATCCACCTGTACAACCAAATTTCGGCCGCTTCCAGTTTTGTTCTCATTTTCGATTATATTGTCCAGCATTCACTGCCGTATTGAAGAACTGACATCACGTAGCAGTCTAGCACTCTTTTCTTCGTTTCTATTGAGATTTTCCTGTGTGTTAGTATTTTGCTCATCTTCTGGAACGCGTCCTTTGCCATGCCAATTCGCCTTCGGATCTCCGTGTCGCACTT
Source organism: Ascarosepion bandense (assembly GCA_037127315.1). Lineage (NCBI taxonomy): Eukaryota > Metazoa > Mollusca > Cephalopoda > Sepiida > Sepiidae > Ascarosepion > Ascarosepion bandense. Next base: position 650,315 of record JBBBDQ010028443.1, read on the forward strand.
TCCATCTCCTGTTAGAACACTTCCTAGGTACTTAAATTCTTGGACTTGTTTGATTCTGTTATCCCCTACCTGTATTTGGCATTTTGGGTTGTATCTTTTGCTGATGACCATGCACTCAGTTTTCTTAAAGTTTATTTGTAGTCCCTTCTTGTCACTCTCCACTGCTACTTTCTGTATGAGATCTTGTAGTTTCCTTTCCGTGTCCGAAATCAGCACTGTATCATCCGCATACCTATGTTGTTCAGGTTGTGGCCTCCAATAACAAATCCTGGCGTGTCATCTAGGGTCCTTAAAATATTCTCGCTGTATAGGTTGAACAAATCCGGTGAAAAGACACATCCTTGTCTTATGCCTTTTTCTATCTTTGTGTATCTACTGAGGTCGTTACCTGTCCGTATGCAGGCCGTTTGCTGCCATTAGAGATTCTTGATTATTCTTATGGCTTTGCCGAAAATGTCGAAGTTGCTATAGAAACTACTTATAACAGATATAAAATATGTGCTTTTTTTGGAAAGACTCTCGAATACCCAGGCCGTTAGATGTCATTACACTCTAGAAAATAGGAATATCCACCCAAATACATGTATCCATTATATATAATGTTTATACTATTAAGTTATTCCTTTGCAAGTCCTCGTACCCCTTGAAATAGACAGTATCTAGATTTCATCTTAAAACTTTTCTTTAAGCAATAATTACTAGACTGTTTTTAATGACAACTGAATCTAGATCCTTTGAGAAAACAGTCCAATAATCTACCATTGTGTATGGAGTGTTGCAAGCGAGTGTAACCTGCCAATATTGATGGCAATGCAATAGTTTTTAGCCTGGTTGTGTAAGGTGATTAATCAAAATAGAAAAACTGATTCAAAATCAAAATCGTTGTGTCTCGGTCGATTTTGAATCTTGACACCACTCCAGAGATTTTTTCAAACGAGATTGTATTATTATTTCAAGAGAAGAGCAATCCCCAGACATTGCTTTTAATACCCAACTACTGCTCACTTTTCGTCTTCACTTGCTATTGGTAGGGCACTTGCTACTTGTAGGTTTCATGAGTAAAACAAAAAAAAAAGGTTTCGATTCCTTCATCATAATAATTACAAGCAAGCGCTAATCATCAAAAATAGAATTTTCATCTTAAACGCTGTCCAAAAAATCTTTGAAACTTTCCAGACATCCCTGAATCGGATTCTTCAAAACTCTTGTTGGTTATCGAGATAGCTTGGTTTCAGGCCATTCCATAAATTTCATTGTAACAGTGAGACAGAAAGGATTACCTTGACATTTATGTAATTCTAAGAAACCAAGAATAGAATTCTAATCTGCTAAATAATACCAATCCTTCTGTATGGCAGTGGAAGCTGGGAAATCTTTTCACAGATAAAGGTGAAGAGTGAGGCAACAGAGATCTGGCTCTGCAGAAGGATGCTGAGAATACGGATGGTTGGTTGATTGCTTTGTTTTTATGGCATATCAACCTCGGCGAGTCATTTATTGCCAACTAAATTTTTATTTATTTATTGCTGGTAATACCTTTTTTTCTTTCACAATTTATTTTTGTTTTTATATAAGTTTTGTGTCTAATAATACTTTTTTTTCTTTTTGAGTATCAAGATTCATTAGGATTTGTTTTTAAGGGCAGGGTCTCCAAGTCCTACCCTGTTATTTAACCCATAACTTGAGGGAAGGGACGGACTAATACCTTTCCAAAGGGTACCAGTGCTTAGGTGAATGCAGGGTATTCAACTGGAATTCGAACTCGGCTCACCGATTTCTCTTTCCGATCCGATATCCACTATACGCTTACAGCATCTTGTATTCCCAAGCGGTCACCCATCTAAGTACTGACCAGGCTCAACGTTGCTTAACTTCGGTGATCGAGCGAGAACAGGTATATTCAACGTGAGATAGCCGTAAGCCGAATACGGGTAGAGCACGTAAGAAACGTAGAAGTTTGAAGTAAAAATGAGGAAAAAGACACGTATTTAAAATCACAAATATACGATTCGAAATTCTTGAATGCATAATAAGAAAAGAGTCGATCCCCACTGGGTTTCCCATACTTTTGACTTTGGGCCACATCTAGTCAGTTCTTAGAATATCATCATATTGAGGAAAGAGGACTTGGAGAATATAATTTGACACTCACATGATATATTGAAGGAGAGAAGTAAACAGTAAATAACTGTGTTAAGAAGCTTTTACAAATGACTTTCAAAACAGAACCTAGGTGATATAGTAAAGACCGTTACTTAGGGCTACGAAGGATAAAAAGTTGTGGAGAGCCATGATCACTCACACACTGAAGAAACCCAGCACATAATAGAATTTTTTGAGTTTTTTATCTCCTAACTCAGATCCAAGAAGTATATAGTTCGATGTCTTCAAAATAAATCCCTTTGTGCGTCGTGGTGCAGTGGATATCGGCTCGGAAAGAGAAATCGGGCAGCCGTGTTCGAATTCCAGTTGAATTCCCTGCATTCACTTACGCACAAATACCCTTGGGAAAGGTATTAATCCGTCTCTTCCCCCCAGTTATGAGTTAAATAACAGAACAGATTTAGTTCTATACACTTGGTGGGCAACCAGTCTACCGCAGAAAGGAATGGCAATCTATTGCGGGATAATCTTCTGCCCAGGCAGTCATGTCTCGAAAGAGACATGATCGCCTAAGCGTTATCACGTATGGCACTTAAACTGACTGAAGCATTTATTTGAAGTAAATAAGCTTATTTGGGAGGGGGGTACAAATAGCGGAGTATTCACTGAATATGGAACTCGCAAAAATATAAACAGACAAGACTAACTGTCTCTATATGGCAAGCAACACTTGTAGTCAATATCAACCGTTTCCTTATAAAGAAACATTCGACATTTATTTATTAAGTAGTTAGCATTACTGTCGCTTGAAAATTACAAAATCTTTCTCTAAAAAAGCCTTTCAGGAAAACAGACCTCTCATGTCTAGTAACTGTTTAACCTTTTCTAGTACTGAGGGAGACTTCCTTCCTAACCTTTTGTTTAATGTAATATGGAATGCCATATTTTTTCGAGTTATATATATTATCTATTTTAGTTGTTGCTACCACTGTTGAATGTCTTCAAGCGATGTGTTTTTTTTTATATTTTATAAAGCTTTGTTCCTTATACGAGATCTTACAGTCGTTTTCGAAATCCACAACGTTATTTCGCTTAAAACTCTTTCTAATTATTGGGAAACCGTTTTTATATGGCTGATAGAATTGTGTTAGACGCCATGCATCACCACCCGCATGAACATCCCGATCTTACGAAAATGTTTCAAAATATGACAAAGTTTTCAGATTAAATTGAAAAATATTAAGGTCTTGGTTGACAGTTGGCGGGTTCTTTTCTGTCGAGAAAACAGAATACGCGTTTCTACGGAATCGACTCCCGCTCAGATGCTGGCTTAAGTTTCAGGTCTCTCACATGAATGTCACGGAACAAATTTGCTAATTATAACATGTCGTAAGTCATAGCTGTGTCAAGGGCAAACAAAACCCAAGCATTATAATGCTATACGTATGTTTTAGGTTTTCAGGGCACTGTCGATTTGTTTTGTTTTTTGTTTTGTTTGTTTTTTGAAGCATATAAACATATTTGTTGGTTATCTAAAGCCGAAAGAAATCCTTTTTTTGCAAGAGATGATTATTGTATTAACAATTTCTTTGGGACAATGATGAATTTCAGATAAAAATCTTTCTATTTCCACCCATAAACGGGGAAGAGTGAAGAACGATGGATTCATACCTTTTCCAATATTTATTTGTATAAAAATACAAATTGTGGCACAAAGCCGAAAAGGGGAGGGGTAGAGGGTGGTACTCACTGAACTATCCTATACCTACCTAAAGACTATCACGACCCAGTCACACATTACAATTTACACATTCACCACAAGGACCCATCCATCATCTCCCAATTCTTCATACACCACAATACCACAAATTTGCAAGGGGCACTTAAAAAAAGATTCATACCTTTCTCAATGGTTCATTACCGGCTTGCACTTTGATTCCATTTGATAGAGTCTTTTAGAAAACAAAAGCCTTGACATACACACGGCGGTTAATCATGCCAGAAAAACTCTGAATCATATTCACATCCGTTCACACTACCTAATGATCACTGGTAGCTCTGGATCCTTTACTCGCTACGACTACGCGAAAAGACACCAGATAAAATAAAACCTGCAATGAAGAATGTGTCCACGGTTTCAATAAAAGGGCAGTACACCGTCAATTCAAATTTATTACGTGAGTAGTATTTAAATGTCACAATTTGTATCTCGGAATCTTTGTAGAGATTTTAATTTTTGGAAAGACTTCATGAACCAACATTCTAGTTTATCTTCTGCATTCGGCGGTCCTAATAAAAGCTTATCTATTTTGTGTTCCAGTGCTTTTAGCTTACCATCTGCGATGATGGATATACCGACATTATTTTCAAACTTTGATCCTAACTGCAAACCTATTTCTACGAAATGTTAGGTATTTACAACTACCGATAAATACTTTATTAAAACTGAAGTTAATAAAATACTATGAGATGGAATAATTCATGAAAACACGTCTCCTTGGAGTTCTCAAACTTTAGTTGTTGATAATGAAGGACATAAAAAGAGATTAAGTGTGAATTATAATAGAACTATTAATAGTTTTACTTAAGTCATTCGATGCTTACCCCCTACTACGAATGGACCATCTGGATTTGAAAATCTCTAAATATAAAATTTATTTTTCTTTGGATTGGAAGAGTGCATATCAATTTTCAACCCCACCCGAAAGTGCGATAGTTTAGGTTTTTTTTATTTTTAGTTTTAACGATATTTAAAAATAGCTAAGATATGCATGATCATTGGTCCCACTTTCTATTTTTTGTCCTCACTTTTCTTGGTTTAATTCCCCAACACATCCCCCTTTAGGGACTAGAGATGTTAGTTCCCTGGTAGATGCGAGGCATTTTTTGTTTTGAGTGAGTTTATTTTCGTATTTGTTGTTGTTGTTGTTGTTGTTGTGTGTGTGTGTGTGTGTGCGTGCGTGCTTGTGTTTATAACTGTTTGGTATCTGCGAGCCCCCGCTAGAATTTCGCCCAGCTAACTAATGTTTCTGTCACGATTAGAGATTGTGGGGTTTTTATTACTGACATCAATTTAGTTTAGTTTTTGTATATATTTTAATTCATTGTATGAAAATCATTGGGGTTATCAATTTTTAAAAGTTATCCTTCCCCACCCACAGACAAATTGTACACATGGGTTTAGTTAGATTTTCAGAGTGTATTGCGACATTATGGTGTTTGTAGCAAGAATGGTACGTAAGAATGTGATGTTTTGGTGCAAGGGATATTGTATTGTCTGCTTGAGTCAGTGAGTGAGGCTAGCTAAGTTAATGTAAGACAGAAAAAGACCAGACATTCTCCATCCCCCTTTGACCTTGTGCCGCATTTTTTTTTTTGTATTATCAAAATTAAATACTGAAGAGTGCATATCAAGTATCAATTCAAGGGGAAGACGAACCATAACGTGTTTGACTTTAATGGTAAATTATACTAATTAAGTCGTATTACATTTGGTATCACTAACGGTGTATCTTGCTTCCAACGCATAATAGACAACATTAGTAAGATAAATATCTTGCACGGAACATACGCTTATGTAGATAACATAGTTGTAGCTGGTAAAACTCAAGATGAGCACGATAAAAAATTCTTGAGGTAGCCAAACTACATAATCTTACATTCAACGACATTCTGACCGACCATGTTCACTTAAAGAACTACTTATCCCTTATGGTAAAGCTGGCCTTCGAAGGGTCCTTGGTTTATTGTTTTTTATTCTTAATCGATATCAATGTTTTCGGATATGGACAAACTCTTAATTATGACTGATTTGTTTCCTCTAAATCGAGTTAATGGAAGCATTCCAAAAATTTAAAAAGTAAATCGAAAATACCTTACTTCACGTTATTGAAAAAAACATACCCCCTGGAAGTTGAGATGGATGCCTCGGATACGGCAATTGTCACTGCTTTGAATCAGGCTGTTCATCCAGTGGCTTCTGGTTCTCGTGAACGGGGCTAGCCTTGATTTTAATAACATCGGGGTGGATTCATGTGGAACCCTCTCCTGGTTAAGGTAGTTCCTTTTTGTGTACCTAGTTAATGGGCATGAATGTGATTCCTAGCCTGTCCCCAGAATTGTCTTTTGTTATGATCCAGGTCGAGATTCCCTTTCCCCCAGTTTTTTTCCCCTGGGTTAGGATTATACTTTCCCCATCCATTTTGTTTTCTCCTTTCCAATCCCTGTAGAAAGAATGCCGCTTGATTTTGTCCTATGGGCAGAATACAGCGGCCTCTTTGTTTTGTAGGATGGTTGGGTTCAACTGTCATCATGATTTCTGTTTGTATCTTTTGAAAAACAAATTTTGTTTTGTGGATTTATGTCTTGCCCTCCCCACATATCATTTCATGATATATTGTTAAAATATATTTTTGTATGTATTGTTCAGAATTAAATTTTTATGCTCATTTGGCTTCTTTAGGTCCCTAGTACGTTTGAGGTATTTTGTTATATGAAGGATGGAACGATGGACAAGTTATTGTGGTGGATGAGAAAATTGTAAAGTATGTTTGAGTCGTGAGTCGAATTAGCTAATAAGATAGGTACTAAAGACCAAACTGAGTGTTTGCCCACCCCCAAATCGGCCTTGTGCCACAATTGCACATTTTATACAATAAATATTGTTCATCCAGTGGCTTTCTTCTCACGATCACTAACGCCGACCGAACAATACTATGCTTCAATTAAAAAGGCGGATTAAGTTTTACAAAAACTGTAAAAAGGTGGTCACCCTACTTATCTGGTCGACATTTTACGGACCAGCAGGGGGTAAACTTTCTCATTTCTATTCTAAGAAGTTGCGTCAGTCATTCACTAATTTGGATATAGCGGTAGCGTCGATAAACCCCCTTACAATCCCTAAGAGAATGGTCAGTGTGAATCATACAATAGAATTAGCGGAAAGCGAGTCACACTTGCTTTGACATCGAGAAATTTACAAGAATCTCAGTGGGAAATTATTCCACCCGCAGTGATGCATAACATGAGACCTCTGCTCTGTACCGCAACTTATCTGGTCAACATTTTACGGACCAGCAAGTGGTAAACCTTTTCGTTTCTATTCGAAGAAGCTGCGTCAGTCATTCACTATGAGATCTCTGCTGTGTACCGCAGCATATCTGGTTGACATTTTACGAACCAGCAGGTGGTAAACTCATGTTTAATACAGAGAGACCAGGACATATGTTTAAACGATAAAATCCAGATTTGGAGAGTGGGACTATAATTATGAAGTTACTTGTAGACCAGGTACGGATGATGTACCTGCTGATACACGCTCACTGGATTCTTTGGTACTATTCTACTCAAAGAAAAGTTGTATGAGCTCTACGATCTTCTTTGTTCCCCTATAACTAGAAATAAAACCGTAACGATATCCAGAAATCTTTTTAAAAATAAATAGCATTACCTTTTTTCCAATTTGAACTCTTCTGGATTTATCCACCTTTTGCTTTATAGCATATATATATATATATATATATATATATATATATGCATGCATGCATTATATATAGATGCGTGTCATGGGGGTCAGGGAATGCCATACCTGATGGGCCATAAGGTTGCATCAAGGTTGGTTTTTCTCAGGCGAGCAATTTCCGAAGACTCATTGCTTAGGGGGATAGTGAGGGACATGTTCCCTAGCCTTACTATCACTCCCCCCATCTCGAGGCGGTGCCGTAAGCCTCAAGGGCGATCGAGTTTTCTCCTCGAATGTCTGACGGCCCTGCGGGCCATTCCACGGTCCAGTGACCTTTCACGGCCTAGGAGAGTCTTCTATCGTGGGTTAGTGGAGGGCGTCGCCAAGGATCCATTACGTGATGTGCTGCGCTTGTCGGAGGATGAGTTTCGCTCGTTCTGGTCTTGGGCGCCAGGTAGTGATTATCTCAGCAACTCTGAGTTTTCGCTCACCTGGCGATTAGCTCGGAATCGCTTGCCTCTCAATGACAAGGCCTTCATATGGGGCCTGGCGGATTTGCCAGATTGTGAACGCTGCAACCTTGTCTTGGAAGAAACAGCTTCGCACGCCTTCTACCATTGTTCGCGGGTTCGCCCTCTATGGGACCGGGTCGGCGAGTTGACTGCTCGTATCGAGCCGCGAGAGCTTGTGCTCATTGATCGTGCATTCGCCTGCGACAATGTGTCGCCCCCGTTTTCTGGGATGAAGCGTATGGTGTTTCTGTCGCTGCTAGCCACGGCTCGAATGGTGATTTGGACGACGCGAATGGAGGAAGTCTTGCGAGGTCAACGTCTTTCACATCAGGATCTGATCTGCTATTTTGAGCTGATGCTCAAAATAAATATTAGAACTGATTGGAAACGTTTGACTTCGACAGACTTCAGCAAAAGGTGGGTATATGTAGCCAGTCTGGTTCGCTTGAACGGGGCTAGTCTTGATTTTCTCTTTTAGATCTGCTGGTTGCATCGGGGTGGATTCCTGTGGAACCCTCCCCTTTTTGTGTACCTAGTTAAAGTGAATGAATGTGTTCCTAGCCTGTACCCAGCTTTCTCTTTTGTTATGATCCCATTCGAGATTCCCAACCTCCCCAGTTTGTTTTGGCCTCCTTTTATCTCGTCTGGTTCAGCCTTTCATTGTCCCATTCCATAAATTTTTTACCCCCCGCCCCACTCCCCTAGTGAGTGTGCTTCTTGATTTCGCCGTTTGGTGGAATACAGCGGCCACTTTTTTTCTGGGATGGACGGTTCTTACTAACATTGATTATTTTAGTTCAAAAATTTGTTGTATTTTTAGTTTATTTTGGGTTCATTCCCCTCCCATCATTTCATTTTTCATTAAATATTTTATGATATTGTACATATATTACCTTGTACATTTATTTTATATTGTATATAAATACATTTTTATTGTCATGGGTTATTCTCCCCACTTTTTAGGTGTCCCTTGTAAGTTTCTGGCATTGTGGTGTATGAAGGAGTGGGAGTTGATGGATGGGTTCTTGTGCAAATTGTAATGAGTGAATGGGTCGTGATAGTGATTAGCTAGGTATAAGATAGTTCAGTGAGTACCAACCTTTCCCCCTCCCCTTTTAGGCCTTGTGCCACATTTTTTTGTATTTTTTACAAAAAATAGAGTATGCATTATATATAGATGAGATATATATATATATATATACCTTACTTTGTGGAATACGTAAAAAAAATGTATGTGACTACTATCCTGTTTCTACAAGCTGAAAATCACCTTTCTACAAACCTGAAAAAAGTTGGCCTGATAAAGGTTATACAACCAATGGACAGAATCAGCATTGAATTTAAGGAACCTCTTTCTTTTAACTCGAAGAACTGTTATATGTTAACAGTAATAGACTCTAAGTTTCCATTTATTTGCCCTAATATGACAACTAGTGTAGTAATTAAATGCTTAACTCAGATTTTTACCTTTTCAGGACTCCTTCCTACATTAGCTCCAACCGGGCTTCCTTGTTTCTATTCTAAGAAGCTGCGTCAATCAATCACTAATTTAGGTATAGCTGTAGAGTCGATAAACCCCTTACAACCCCCAAGAGAATGGTTAGTGTGAATGATACAATGGAATTATCGAAAAGCGCGTCACACTGGCTTTGACATTTAGAATTCTACAAGAATCTCAGTGGGAACCTATTATACCCGCAGCGCTGCATACCATGAGATCTCTACTCTGTACCGCGACTAACACTACACCTCGCGAATGAATATTTTCATATTAAAACCGGTCACCAAATGATCATTTCTTGCTGCCTGGTCTGGTTCTTTTATGTCGTAATATCCGTGCTAATAAGTACGAACATTTAGTCAATGATGTTCAGCTGTTAGAAGCCAATTCTTAAATATTTCCATGTAAGATTTAATGATGGACGTGCGTATGTGAGCATCACTTTGCCCCATTTGAGAATAATTAAGATCGGGAAGTACCAGAAATTAAAGAACCAGACACTCTTGCGGAAAAGATCAATACAGAAATGGCGGAACCTAAGTATGATATCCATTCTAAACCACCAATTTTTGAAGATTTAGTGACGCTAAGACGATCATTGAATAAAACCGTAACGATATCCAGAATTTTTTTTTTTTTAATAAATAGCATTAACTTTTTATCAATTTGAACTCTTCTGGAATTATCCACCCTTTGCTGTATTACATATATACATATCTATTACTTGTATTCTTCGTATTCTTATTTGATCTTAGCCCCGTCGTGGGCCACTGTATATTAAAGCCTTCGTGAAGATACTTCCTTAGTTCATTGAATACTGCTGCCATATTTGGTCCGTTGCTCCTGCTATCCACCTAGGTGTCTTTGACAAAATCCATCAGAAAAACTGTAATGTAATAGATCCCGACTTGGCAGCTCAGATTCAGTCACTTTCTCACCGGCGCAATGTGGCTTCCTTGCGTCTCTTCTACAAATACTTTCACGGCTTCTGCTCCGATGAACTTAGTTCACTGGTGCCTCCTATATATAAATTTACTCGGGCCACAATATTAGCAACTAGGTCCCACCCTTTTACTGTGAAACCAATAAAATGTAAACGCAAATGCTACTCCATCAGCTTCTTCTCTCGCACTTCCTGCCTGTGGAATTCCCTTCCATTTACTTGCCTTCCCGACAGCTACAATCTCCAAGAATTTAAATGTAAAATCAATAGTCGTCTCCTATCTCACTAACCTGCATCCTCTCTCTCTCTCTCTCTCTCTCTCATGCTTCTTTCTCCGTCCACTTCACTCTCATCAGTATCCTCATCCTTCTTTTACCCACTTCCTGACACTCCCTATAACCTGTCACTCTTTCTCATAACTTTCCTCTTATGTAACCCCCTGCAAAACAGTGGTAGTAAAATGCCTTGCTTGGGGCGATATGATTATTAAAAAAAAAACGTTCTGTTCCATATTAAACTACGTATTCAGTAAAGTGGTCAGCGCCTAAATTACTAAGGCAGAGAAAAAAATACACACTTGACAACGTTAATTCATATGAAAGAAACTCCTTAGTCGTAAATCGAGTCTCTCGATTACGCGATCGTCAGACTTGAGTGTTCGAGATCACTTGAGAGCGAAACTCTGGTTATGACTACGTCCATTTTTTATAGGAATTAACCTTAAATACGATTGATATAAAATACCCAGACAAAGCATGTATGATAGAATATGTGAAAACCTGTTCTGTGTTGAAAATAGTTATTTATTGATGTTTCACTCCACTCAGATCAGCAGAATCACGACAAATTGTTAAAAAATGTCGGATAAACTTGGTAATGTAGAATTAGTAGATAGCAACAGGCCGAAATTAAATGTAGTTGAACTTAATATTTATTTGCGTAAAAATACACAAATTGTGGCACAAAGCCGAAAAGAGGGGTGGGTAGAGGGTGGTCTTCAGTATCTATCCTATACCTAGCTAAACACTCTATTTTGTATAAATACAAAATTATGGCACAAGGCCTAAAAGGGGAGGGGTAGAGGTTGGTTCTCGCTTAACTATCCTATACCTAGCTAAACACTATCACGACCCAGTCAGTCATTACAATTTGCACATTTACCACAAGAACTTATCCATCATCTCACAATCCTTTACACACCACATATTTACAAGGGACACCCAAAAAACGGGGAAATAAGCCCATGACAATATATATATATATATATATATATATATATATATATATATATATATATATATAATAGATGAACTTGATAGACTAACCCAGGTAGGTGGTTTTATATAACAGCCTGGAAGATTCCACTTTACTATCAACGCAAATCTATTCTGTAGGTTTTGATTGGCTGATAATTCCTTTGTGGATATTGTGCTCAATAAATATCAGCACAATATCCGCCTTATGACTGCTCAAGTGTGGGATATGTATTGAGTTACAACCCTGGACGCTAGTTGGAAACATCCATGCGAAGGTGAGTCTCACACTCTTAATTGTTCAGGTAACATGGCAACTAAAACATTTTTGCAGTTAATGATTTTCTTAAATATATCAATGAGATTTGTACATGAGAAAGAGGTTAAAATAGGAACTAGACACTCTATCTGCATTCGTAAGGCCATATCATGTTGAAACATAGGTTCCCATATAATCGCTGAAGTTAAGCAACATCGAGTCTGGTCAGAACCTACATGATTAACTACTTGGGAAAAGTAGGTACTGCTGCCACAGCTGGTCGGGTGCACCTGCTATTCTCCTCGGGGTTCTTGGCAAAATACAACGGAGAGTCTGTAATATGATCGATACCGACTTGGCAGACCGCCTACAGTCTCTCTCTCACCGGCGCGACGTAGCTTCCCTGTGTCTCTTCTATAAATACTCTCACGGCTTCTACTCCGATGAACTTAGATCACTGGTGCCCCCTAGGTACGAATTTGCACGGGATACTAGATTAGCAACTAGATCCCACCCTTTTACAGTGAAACCGATAAAATGTAACAGCAATTTCTACTCCAACAGTTTCTTTTCTCGCACTTCCGACTGTGAAATTCCCTTCCACATGATTGCTTCCCCGGCAGCTACAATCTCCAGGCGTTTAAATGTAAGGTCAATAGATACCTCCTAACACACTAACTCGCATCCATTCTTTCAAACACTCTTCCCATCTACTCAGCCTCGGTATCCTTACCTATCTATCACCCTCCTTCTGACATTTCCTATATCTAACCACTCTTTCTCTTTACCTTCCCCTATATAACCCCATGAGCAATAGTGGCAGTGGAATGCCTTGTTTGGGGTGAAATGATTAAAAAAAATGGTGCTGTAAGTGATCTGTCTAATGGATAATGGTTTGAAATTGTTACTCTAAGAACAATTTTCCGTTGACATACTTATATTCACTTATGCTACAGATTCTTCCGGAAATTTTTAAATCCACCTCTTTTTTTTACTCCAGCTATGGATTATTTAGTAAGACATGTATAACTAAACCATTTTAAACCGTAGAAAACGAATCAATCCAGTTGTAAAACATTTACCTGCCCCTAGATATTATTTTAAATCAATTGCCCACATTATATTCGGAAAGGGATAGGTTTTTTGTATTTATTAATTCAATAGATTTTTTTTCTATTTACATGTTATTTTCAGTCCGATTGAGGAAAATAAATAAATTATTTAATAAATAAACGGAGCGTCTACTCAATTACGAGGGTAACCACCCGAAAGAAACGTTTATTAATTTATAATTTCAGTCCCCCACTGACCATAACTGTTTAACTTGTATTTTTCATTCGATTCAGTCAATTATATGAGCATATATACAGCGTTACATAGACACGTATAGGTAGAAATAAGAACTATACCCACTTCTCACTCTAACCCAAGAGTCGGCAACCTACGGCCTGCGGGCCGGATCCGTCCCGCAAAGGCATTTTGACCGGCCCGCGAGCCTGATTACCAATGACTATTTTTAACATGAGAGATGAGGCTTTCGAATTCAACAAAAGGCCTGCTGTTATCTTCCTCTGATCCACCCAACCGAATTTGAATACTATGACCGCAAAAACACGATCAAAACCCAATCACCTCCATTTCTGCGTAAAAGAAAAATGAACATAAAACAGACTGAGAGCCGATTTGACCGAACGACCGGCGATTAAGTGAAAGGGGCCAGGAAAGAGACTTACATGCGAGGTAGCAGAAATCTAAAGACAGTTAAACATACGCGCATTATACATAGATGCCTCATGAATGTGTGGATGATACCGCATGTGTACGTACGTAAGTGTATATGTTTGCAACTGTACTCGTATGTATGGGTATATGTGTTTCGTTTTTGTTTTATGTGTGTGTGTGTGTGTGGTACAATTTCAATAACCGTTTCAAACTTACGTCATAATTTCGTCCATTTCACTTCGGCTGATTTTTTTTTCACTTTGAAGTATTTTGACGTTCCTTGAAGAAAAGTAATTTTTGTTAGGTGTTTTTTTAATTTTAGATTTTGTTTTTTTTTTTTTTTTTTTTTTTCAATGTTTATTTTCATTATGGTTTTAAATATTTAGGTTGACAGGGGTCTGCATAAGTAATTTTCCTTAATTTTTCATTAATAGCCTTCGTCCAGCCCGTGACCCGTCATTATAACACGATCCGGCCTGCGGAGTCGAATGAGTTGCCGACCCCTACTCTAAACTAAGGAATAATAGCAGTAATTATTAAATGATCATCATTAGGAAAGGGAGTGGAAGACGAAACGGATGTTCTCATTCAGCCTTGCTAAAAAGATAAGATTTTGAATTCTCAGATTCACAGACTTTTAGCAAGAATATCGGCTTCTGCTTAGTGTAATCATCTCCCCTGAAAAACATCGAAATGTTTTTACCTGAAGCTCAGTGACAGTTCAACACAAGTAAGAATATCGTTTTCTTTATGAGATATATGTATGAACCTTCTTTTATCAACTGAAGCAACCATCTTTAGTATCTCTGAAAAGTTTATACCTCCTTCCCAAACACACGTATGAACGTTTTATATCGAGCACTGTTTTAAATTAATGTTTTGGACGTTGAAAGAATTCTTCATTCTGTATTCACTTGGAGATATATATATATATATATATATATATATATATATTTTGCATGCGCACATATTTTCCCCCACCGCTATAGAATATTGCTTGTTGGACTGTTGAATATATTAAAATTAATTTCTATTGTTTAAATTCTTAGTTGTTCCTTCATTCCGTTGTTGCTGATCATTTATTTTTTCGCTCATATATTCCTCTATCATTCGTCGACATAAAATACAATTAATACAACCTGAGCTAATCCGAACATCATTACAAATTTTATTTTAAACGTTGAAACCAGGACCTTTTCCAGAATCCTAATAAAATTGATTCAACCCTTTACATCTATGCAACAAAATTCTGAGCTTGTCCGGGATTCGTAACATAATTAGGAACTGTTTCCGTGTTCGTAACAATAAGAAAATTGCTATTCGTATGTGACAGACCTGTCTTTTGGTGACTGGGAAAGCCTCGAATTCTTTTGATAGAAGCCACACAAAATTAAGATACCCCCTACCATCACCACCCATTCCATGTGAAGAATAATCGTAAGTTCTCGGCCTTGGAATCCATAATTAATTTCAGAGTCGTTGTCATTTGCCATAGCCCCATTGATATTAATTCAGTTTCGTAAGTAAAAAAATATCTATTTTATATCTTGGAAAAAATAATCAAATTGTTATACGCAAGTAACGTACAATACATTTTGACTTTTTAATTCTTCCACACATAGAAACCTCTTATATTTTAATGGCTTTACTGCCTTGCTTGGGGTGAAATAAAGGAAGCGGTGTAATATAAATATTAAACAGACAAAACCCACGTATTTTTTTCCTTATAAAGAGTAGCCTTTTTTTCGGCTAACAACTCATCAGAAGAATTGTTGGCTATTAGTAAAATTATAACAAGAATCGCAGACGGATAGACAAACCGGGAGGAAACTAAGAACTGCGATAAAAATGCAATATTAAAAAAGGATTAGAAAAAAAATAAGAGGGGATATAAAAAAGAAACAGAATTAATATTTTCGATGAGTATAAAAAGAAAAACAAAACTCATAAACCATCCAGTGAAGAAATAAATTTATCTTTCTTTCGACACAAATACGGTCGGTTTAATTTTATATATACTACTTTTAAAGTGTGCAGATGTTTTGCCGGCCGTGCTTTGCCCAAAATACAAAAACTATGAATTTGTATATATCTTAAATGATGGAACGATGAAAAGTTCTGAGCCTGACCAAGAAAAGATTACAAAATAAATCTTATATTGCATCATTGTGTTAAATCTCTAAAGCTGTTTGGTTCGACATTTTTGCAACACCGACCGTATACTTTGGCAGCATTTATAGATTTAAACAGAATTTATTAAAGACAAGGAATTTGCTTCTGACGAGTCGTTTCTTAATTTTTTAATGATTTTTCTCTTGTTTATGAACAATAGAAAATAAATACATAGAAAATCATTACGTTGTTGTTTATTTCGTAACAGTAAAATCCGTTTATAATATTCTTGTCCTAGTAATTTGGAAATTGTGCAGTATAACGTTTTTTTAAATATGGATCGCCTCGACTACATTATTTCTTTTGCGTGTCGTGTCCGTTCAAAACATAGATCATGGATCTCCACAACTTGTTTTCTCTTGTACTACTTAAATTGTCTTTTTGATATCTCTTCTAAATCCTGTTCTGCCACCCATTTACACAAGCTTGCTAGAAAGCTTATGCTTTGTTTTCCTCTGTTCTTCTTGTCTTTAATCTTCCATGTAAGTATCGAATTTTTCTAGTCTTTTTTCTTTAAATTCCATTGAGATTTTAATTTTTTTCTTTCTGATAAGTATGTTTAATTTTAGTTTCCATTTTGTCTAAGAGTTCGTCACGACTCACATAATCCTCAGCATCCGTCTGTAGAACCATATTTCTGTTGCTTTAATTCACTTTGGTATTCGGTATAAATGAGAACTGATATTACTTTACAGTTTAAGTACTCTGTTCTTTGTTTCTAAAGAAAATTTCCTATTTCTTAATACTTTGCTTGGCTTTAAGAAGGCATCTTTCGTTATCCCGATGCGCGTTCAGATTTCGGTGTCTCAGGTATTTAAGAATACAATATCTCATCAGGTCGTTAATAATGATGGTACCTGATGACATTGTTCTTTAAATGTCGAAACAAAATGTTCAAATTTGTAGTAGATTGTAGTTTGTACATGTTCTAAATTATGTGTAATAAATATTCATTGCTCTATTTTTTATATTGAGCACTGTTTTAAATTAATCTTTTAAACGTTTCAAATATTTTCTTCGTTCTTTATTCATTTGTATATATATATATATATATATATATATATATATATATATATATATATAATAGAAAGTTTGAAGTAGTCCAGGGTGTCGTTATATATAATGATTAAGGGGAGTGTGATAGCACATACTGCCCTAGGGTCATATTTGTCAAGTACTTTCGACCGTCTAAAATGATATAATTAAAATTGTGAATATCTGTGTAACTACATAACCCGGACAAAAGAAATTAAATAAGCTTCATTTTGAACAGTAAAAGATTTATTCATCCAAATTTGAAAAACATATTCAAAAGGATGCAGATTTTATAACCGATTTTACAACGCTTCACAAATGTACAATATGCGCACAACCTGTGACATGACACCTATCAAGTTGGTTGACCAGCACATGCCATTCACACTGTAGCATGTTTTGCGTAACATTCTCCACTAACTCAGTGGTTTTCTGCTTAAATTCATCTAGGCTGATAGCAAGAGTGGGGATATAAACTTGTTTTTCCAGATAGCCTAATAGAAAAAAAATCATCAGGTGTCAAGTCAGGTGAATGCGGTGGCTATTTCAACATTACTTTGTCATTATTACTGGTATGCCGTTTTCCTAGTAGAATTTCATTTAGATAGGTCCTTGGCGTGACGGTAAACTGCATCCGGCAGCAAGATCTCTGACTGGGAGGTTGTGAGGAGTATGCAACCACCAATTGCCGTTGTTCCCAGGTCCACTCTGACCCGGAGTGGTAGCTAGCACCTGTTAGGGTCCCAGCTATGGGCAAATAGTTAACCCCCAAACTGGGGTCAAAACACTATAAAAGTATAAAAATATACTTTTATAGAAAAAAAATATATATGCGTTGTGGTGCAGTGGATATCGACTCGGAACGACAAATCAGAATTCGAATTCCAGTTGAATTCCTTGCATTCAGTAACACACAAATATCCTTGGAGAAAGGTATTGATCCGTCTCTTTCCTCCAGTTATGGGTTAAATAAGACAGATTGGGTTCTATAGCCTTGGCTGGCAACCACTCTACCGCAGAAAGCAATAGCAACCTACTGCGGGATAATCTTCTGCACAGTCAGTCATGTCTCTTTCAAGACATGAACGCCCAAAACGTGTATCACGTATGGCACTGACTGACATATATATAAAAATGACTTTTATAGAAAAATATGCATTTTCAAAGAAAAAATTAACATAACACATTTTTGAAGAAAAAAAAATTATTCTCAGTAAAACATTTTTGAATACAAAACTAGAAGACATTTCAGTATTCTAAAATAAAAAAGAAAACACAAAGAATTTTCATTAATATCTGACTAAATCAACCTTCTCAGTATAACCAAACATTAAAAAAACAAAAAATACCTCAAAACCCCACCTATTTGGCATTGAATAGCCCACAAAGATTGATATGATGTTAAACAAAACTGAAACTCCCATTTAAGTATGTCCGCTCAATTAACTTAGTTTTTGAACATTTTAAAAAAAATTGAGACCCTTTGAGTAAGAATTAGATATGTTATTAACAATGGAACACTGATCATCAATTAAAGTTACACCACTACTAACCATGGGTATATCATACCCGATTAAAAAATATCAAAAATTATCAAATATAAATCTTTATTTGAAATATTTTACATGCAGGCACTTGAAACTTTGTACTTTGAGTTAACATTGATAGGAACTGAAAAATATTATTTAGGTAAGAAAATCAGGGACTGAAAATTGTAATTGAAATTACGTCATTTGTTGCAGTGGATATCGGCTCGGGACGAGAAATAGGGGAGTCGAGTTCGAATTTAATTGGAATTTCTTGCGTTCACTTCCGCGTAAATACTCTCGGGAAAGGTATTCATCCGTCTCTTCCCTCTAGTTATGGGCTAAATAACAGGACAAATTGTTTTCTATAGCTTTGGCTGGCAACCAGTCTAAAGCTGAAAATAATGGCAACCTAATGAGGGATAATCTTCTAGGCAGTCAGTCTCTTTCGAGACATGATCGCCCAAGTGTGTATGGCACTTAACTGACTATATACTCTTGGTTAGTGTTCTCGGGTTAAAATAGAAAATGATGACATTTTTGTGTTGTGGGGACGCTCTGCATAGTTTAAAATGTTATATTTATCGGCGAACGATGCTATATATCCGATAAAGTTAAAGTGGGACTGCCTGGTTAACAGTCAGTTTCCCGCTTTAAGCAAACTTCTGAATCATGCAGTGTTGATCTTTGTCCATAATTATAAAATAAACCAAGCTGCTTATAAAGCAACCAAGGGTAACACTAGCAGCACAAAACCTGTCAAATTAACAAAAAATCTTGACAAGACAGTGGAAAAAAGATAATCTACAGCAAGAGAGGAAAAAAGAAATAGGGTAAAAAAGATAGATACTCTTTCTTCGGAAAGAGTAAACTACAAGACCTCCTACAGAAGGTAGCGGTGGAGAGTGACAAAAAAGGACTACAAATAAAATTTAAGAAAACTGAATGCATGGTCATCAGCAAAAGGTGCAACCCAAAATGCCAAATACAGTTGGGGGATACCAGAATAAAGCAAGTACAAAAATTTAAATACCTAGGAAGTGTTCTAACAGAAGATGGAAAGTGCGACACAGAGATCCGAAGGCGAATTGGGATGGCAAAGGACGCGTTCCGGAAGCTGAGTAAAGTACTAACACAGGAAAATTTCACTAGAAACAAAGAAAAGACTGCTGGATTGCTATGTGATGTCAGTTCTTCAATACGGCAGTGAATGCTGGACAATATCATCGAAAATGAGGACAAAACTGGAAGCAGCGGAAATGTGGTTCTAGAGAAGGATCTCTGCGGATATCGTGGACCGAGCATGCAAGCAATTAGGTGTTGGAAAGAATGGCAACGAAAAGGAAATTAATACTGAGCACCAGGAAGAGACAACTGAAGTTCCTGGGGCACGCAATGAGGAAGGAGAGCCTGGAGAACATGATACTGACTGGCCAAATAGAAGGAAAGAGACAGAGGAAGGCAGCGGATAACATATTTGCAGGGCCTGATCAGGTGGATGACGGAACGGGGGTTGCCAGGAGTAACAGGAGCAAGCATACTAGGAGCCACAAGGGATAGGGAGACGTGGAGGACCATGATCGCCTACGTCCTGAAGGGACAGGGCACATAGAACTCTTTCTTCTTCTATGTGCCATGTCCCTTCAGGACGATGGCTATCATGGACATCCACATCCTCCTATCGCTTGTATCTCTTAATTTTCTCTTGGTATCTCTCCCAAACCCTTCTCTGCTATCCACTTGCTTAAGCCCATCAAGTATGCCGCTCGTTGCTTTTACCTGTTTTTCTTTCCTTATCTCGGTCCTGTGAGTATCAGATTCTCCAAGCCCTCCTTCCTCATTATGTGCCCCAGAAATTTCAGCTGTCTCTTTGTGATGTTATGTTTTTTTCCCCTTCCATCCTCTCTAAAATCTTGTCCTTGCTCACATGTTTCGTCCATGGTGTCCTCAGTATCTTTCTGTAGAACCAAATTTCGGTTGCTTCAAGTCTTTCATTCCTTTTTGAGGAGATTGTCCAAGATAGATATCTACCTAGGCAAAAACAACGTGCCCGGTGCCTATAACAAATAGACAAAAACAGAGTAGTAGCACTAACGAACCGAATAAGGTCCAATTTACGGCTCAGTTTCTCGTAAAGACAAAATTGTTTTATATCTTTTGATGGTCCCGTTTCGAGAAACTAAGTAGTGATTTAGAACTGGTTTCTTTGTTTTGTTGGTTAATGTTATATATATATATATATATATATATATTGTGTGTGTGTGTGTGTCAGGGTTTTTATAAGTCCCTATATTTATGAGACAAGAGTCTTAACAACGCGGATAAAGACTTTGTGGAATAAAACTTAGTAAATTTCAGTTACTCTTTTCTTTTTCTTTTTTTTTAATTGGAGTAAATAGTTCCTACTATCGCCCGATCTCACACTCCACCCCCTTCTTTTGATCAAGAGTAGAGGTGATCGCCTTGTTTCTTGTTCAGGAAGGGGTTTCCGGTTCATCCTCCTTCTTCGGTCTTAGTGTTAGTTCAGCTGGAAGCTGTTTGCAGTTACAGAGTATGGTGGCAACGTCTTTACATTCTGAGGGTAGCAGGTTGGCAGTTTCCTGGTTTCTGCTTCCGACCGGTAATTAGGAGCCCGAACTCTTGCGTAGCGTCCTGAGAGGCTGCTCTGATCAACAGTTGAATAATACCGGGGTTCTTGTAGTGCCATATCGCGCATGGACGGGAGTCCCTACATGAACGTTCAGTGGGCAACCCCGAGGCAACATTGTTGTAGGCCGCGCCAGTCTCCATCCTTCACATGCTGCAAACAAGTGACCGACTGACTCTATTCTAAGACCTCTCCTTAACTGAATCACTATGGAAAAAAGCAAACATAATAGCAAAGCTAAACCAGCTAGTCTGAAAACGCCCAAACTCGTCTGCATCTCTTACACTAACATACGTGATATCCGCACTAACTTCTTCAGCGTTGATTCATTCCTTCACACTAATTCACCTGATATCTTGGCCCTATGTGAAACTAACCTTAACCCTTCTATCCCCACTTCGGAGTTTGACGTTCCTGGCTACCTTCCCCTTTTCAGGAAGGACTCCAATGTTCATATGCATGGGCTTGGTGTGTATGTCAGCGAACACCTTCCTCTAGCTAGGGCGACATCCCTTGAATCCCCGGATCATTCTTTCATGTGCTTCCGCCTCTCACTTCTAAGCTCGATTAGCTATCTCTTCTTTCTCTACCGCTCGCCTTTCTCCCCTGACTGTTCGTTACTTGACAGTATCTCTGACAATATTGACAAAGCCATTTCTTCCCATCCCTCTGCCCATATATTCGTGTTTGGTGACTTTAACGCCCACCACACTAAGTGGCTGAAGAACTGTCACCGACGCTGCTGGTGTCCACACCATGAATTTTTCAATCACCCAATCCCTTACGCAAGTGGTGAACTTCCCCACGCGTTTCTCCGACAATCCTAACGGAAAGGATTCACTGCTAGACCTCTGCTTCACTTCCATCCCAGACTCTTGCACTACCAGACAACTCTACCCACTCGGTAACTCTGACCACACCGTAGTTTCCGTCAACATTTCACTCCCACCCAACCCAAGAAACCCAGACAAGTAGAATATCCTACTGCTACCAAAGAGCAGACTGGGATTCGTTCCGAGACTTCCTCTGTGACGTCCCATGGAACAACGTTTTTAGTCTTCCCATCGAAGAATGTGCATCCGAGGTCTCCTCCTGGGTTAAGGCTGGCATCGATGCTTTCATCCCTGCTAGGAAATTTCAGCTTAAATCTCATTCGTCTCCATGGTTCTCGCCCGCTTGCTCGGCCGCCATTGCCCTCCGGAATCATTTCTTCCGACTCTATCGTAGCTACGCGTCGGACCAAAACAGACGCCTTTTCGCTTCAACTCGTAATAAGTGTAAAAAGATACTTAAAGAAGCTAAGATGTTATATGCTGCCAGAATGAAGCAACGCATAGCATCCTCTAAGTTCGGCACCAAAGACTACTGGCGACTCTGTAAAAGAGTACTTAACAAGAGCAAGTCCACAATACCCCCACTAATAAACAAATTTGAGGTCCTCACCTCCCCAGCGGACAAGGCTGAATGCTTTGCCCGCAGATTCTCTAATCGTTCGAGACTGGGCTTGTCTGGAGTTTCTACACCCGACTTCCCACCTAGAACTGATGCTCAACTGAATGACGTCCATATTACAAACTCGCTTGTCTCTAAAATAATCTCAAAACTTGATCCTCACAAAGCGAGCGGAGGGGACGGAATCCCAATCATAGTCTTAAAGAAATGTGCCCCCCGAACTTTCCTCTGTACTTTCTAAGCTCTACAAAGTCTGCCTATCTGCTTCCTGCTTTCCTGCCTGTTGGAAATCTTCCTCTGTAGTCCCTATATTTAAAAACACTGGAGAACCCTCGGACCCCGCAAATTACCGCCCTATCTTCCGCCTTCCGATCTTTGGCAAAGTGTTCGAAGCTATTATCAACGCCGAGGTAGTTCAGCATCTCACAGCACACAGGCTCCTCTCGGACAAGCAGTATGGTTTCCGCTTCACCAGGTCTACTGCTGATATGCTAACGACCATCACCGAGTACATATATCAGGCACTCGACAGGAAAGGTGAAGCGCGAAGCGTTGCCTTGGATATCTCTAAAGCGTTCGACAGAGTCTGGCATGCTGGCCTTCTATGCAAACTGCGGAGCTATGGTATAGCTGGACAATTGTTTGAACTAATCCAGTCATTCCTATCTAACCGCACATTGAAAGTGGTATTAAACGGACATGCCTCCCAGAACTACGATACGAACGCGGGTGTCCCTCAAGGCTTGGAAAGGACCTCCAATCCGTAGTGGACTGGAGTAAGAAATGGCTCGTAAATTTTAATGCTTCTAAAACGAAGCTACTATCAATTAATCATCATAGACAATCGCACCTACCTTCTATTAGCATGGACCAGGCCTGCCTACCAGAGAGTAAAACACTACGCTTCCTTGGTCTCACACTTTCAGCAGACCTCAAGTGGAATGACTATATCGAATCCATTGGTAATCCGCTGCTATGAAAGTCGGTTCTCTGTGCAGGGACCGGAAATTCTTTCCGCCTGAATCTATCCTGCACATTTATAAATCTACCATCCGCCCGTG
This sequence comes from Ascarosepion bandense, assembly GCA_037127315.1. Classification (NCBI taxonomy): domain Eukaryota; kingdom Metazoa; phylum Mollusca; class Cephalopoda; order Sepiida; family Sepiidae; genus Ascarosepion; species Ascarosepion bandense. Next base: position 673,962 of record JBBBDQ010028443.1, read on the forward strand.
CATTGAATACTGTTGCCATATCTGGTCGGGTGCCCCTGCTATTCTCCTTGGGCTTCTCAACAAGGTACAGCGGAGGGTCTGTAATGTGATCGATACCGACTTAGCAGACCGCCTGCAGTCTCTCTCTCACCGGCGCGACGTCGCTTCTCTGTGTCTCTTCTATAAATACTTTCACGGCTTCTGCTCCGATGAATTTAGATCACTGGTGCCCCCTAGGTTCGAATTTGCACGAGATACTAGATTAGCAACTAGATCCTATCCTTTTAAAGTGAAACCGATAAAATGCAACTGCAACTTCTACTCCAATAGTTTCTTTTCTCGCACTTCCCGGCTGTGGAATTCCCTTCCACATGACTGCTTCCTCGACGGCTACAATCTCCAGGAGTTTAAATGTAAGGTCAATAGACACCTCCTAACAAACTAACTCGCTTCCATTCTTTCAAACACTCTTCCCACCCACCCAACTATCTATCACCCTCCTTCTGACATTTCTTATATTTAACCACTCTTTCTATTTACCTTCCCCTATGTAGCCCCAAGCGCAATAGTGGCAGTGGAATGCCTTGCTTGGGGTGAAATGATTAAAATATATATATTTACACTTTTGTAACTCCTCATCTCAGAAACTCAGGAGTAAATAAATCAATAATGTAAAGTTTCACGTTTTATTTTCGGAGGAGAATTGAAAGCGTGAGATTGGCCATCGCCATATAAAGTTTATTTTTATGCCTACACTATGTACATGATAAAGTGCTAAAAGTAAGAAACCCGTCGTGGCGGACAAACATAATCTCGCTGCTGACCTTGAACGGGATCTACACCCTGTGGTGAATTGGGGCAAGAAGTGGCTTGTCAATTTCAATGCGTCTAAGACCAAGCTGTTGTCTGTCAATCATCACAGGCAACCTCACCTGCCTCCCATAAGCATGGACCAAGCGATTCTCCCTAAGAGCAATACACTGCGCCTCCTCGGCCTTACCCTCTCTTCTGATCTCAAATGGAACCACTACATCGAGTCCATAGCTAAATCCACTGCTAAAAAGTGTCGGGCCAGCATGTTTTTTTTCCGCCAGAATCCATCCTGCATATATACAAGTCAACCATTCGTCCGTGCATGGAGTACTGCTACCATATATGGTCAGGCGCCCCTGCCGTTCACCTCAGTGTTCTCGACAGGCTCCAAAGGAGAATCAGTAATGTGATAGTTACTGACTTGGCGGCTCGACTACAGCCACTTCCCCACAGACGAAATGTGGCCTCCCTTTGTCTGTTCTATAAATACTTTCATGGCTTCTGCTCGGACGAGCTTAAGTCACTGGTGCCTCATCAACAGGTGTTTACTCGTGCAACCAGATTGGCAAGTGGGTCCCACCCATTCACAGTTAGGTTAGCCAAATGCAGGCGACAATTCTACTCCTGCAGCTTCTTCTCTCGCACTTCCCGCCTGTGGAACTCGCTCCCATATTATTGCTTTCCTGACGGCTACAACCTCCAGGAATTTAAATGCAATGTTAATACTATATCTATTAACCACTTGACTCTAGTTCTTTCCCCACCCCGTATATCCTTTCCTTTCTCTCCACCTTTGAAACTGTCATCACACCTGCATTCTCATCTTTCTATTGCTCCTTTCTAACTGTTTCGTCTTCCTCTTCACTCTCTTCTAATTAATCTTTTTACATTTATGTAGCCCCCTGCACATCAGTGGCATTACCGCCTTGCTCGGGGTAAAACGATTAAAAAAAATTGCTCGCCTGCGTCAAGCACCTATAACAAAATCAGATGTCATATTGCCTCGTTTCTCGAAATGAGTCTAGCCGATATCAGAAGAAATATTTATAAAAGCGAAGAAACAAAGTGAATTGATACGAATAGTTTTACTTTCGAAGATTAAATAAAATTTAAACGTAAATTTACCGTATGTCTCGATCAAGGCTTTTTAAACTCGGTTATGTTTTATATTTCGGTACGTTTCTTTATTTCTTGCCTCCATTTTACCCACATATATACATTATTGATTCGCGGATAGATCAGATGAAAGTTTACATCCATTTACGACAGTCTCTTCCATCTCAGCATGAGAGATTCGCCAGCTTTACAGCCTGGGAGGGTAAGACTTGAGAATGAATCGTTTGGGGAAAGAAGAAATTATCCATAGGCCAGAGTATAGGTCAAACAAAGATGTATTTTCCTCGTATATTAACGATGTGTATAAGCAATAGGTCAATGCCATTGTCTGAATAGACATATACAATTATCTTTGTCATTTTTATCTTTTTTATCACTCTTCCTGTCTTCTCTTTCCTTGAACATCTAACAAAAGCATAGGTCAATTCATATTACTACATAAATATTATATATATATATATATATATATATATATATATAATGTCAAGTGTTATTCGGCAAGTCAATGTTTATGCAATAAAATTCAAATCAGCCAACAGATCTCGGTGAAATTATCAAGATATATTAGCAATATATCGTGTTAGTTTCAGCTTATATCCAATCCTGTTAAAAAATGTTATGTTTTGTTGGGTGTGAGACCATATAAAAAAATTAGGTTTTATCATGTGAATAAAGTGCTTTATAAAATTTATTTATAAGTTCATCCTGAAAATATATAGGCAAAACAAGCATATACTTCATAAAAACAAAGTTAGCCAGCGTTCTTTTATAAATTATTTTTTATTATCTGAGATATGGGTTCCTTAAAATTCTATAACCTTCAACAATCTAACTACCATTGATTCTATAACATTTATACTGTTTAGACATTAATATTTCTTACAGTATATTTTATTTTCCATGTCACATCTTTGATGGGATAATCTATCTAATATAGCTGTATATATATATGTATATATATATATATATTTATCATTGAAAATAACACTTGTGGAATCGGGTGTCATGTACTACTTCACCCAACTTCTTTCTGAATTTCTGAGATCAGGACTAACATTTGCATGTGGACTAATATCTTCATCTTCGTTGTTATATTTATAGGTGAATAGTTGTTGTTATCTCATCGTTTCGGAACAAGAGCCGATTGAATAGGATTTTAAATTTGGTGACAATAATTTGAAGTTCAATCACTGAGACGGGCAGCGTATATTTCGACTTCGTAGAAACTAAACGAAAGTACAAATGAAACGAGAAACATTGATATGTCCCGGAAAGGGATATATATATATATATATATATATATATATAAATAACCGGGTAGGACAATCTAGCAAGCAGACGTAATGGACGGTACTCGTCGTATGCAGTATCCTGAGACGTAGGCGTAGTCAATAGACGTAGAATAATAGTAGTAGACCTGTAGACCTCTGGTCGTAGAGCTCTAGCGATAGACCTCCATTCGCCTGTATTTATGGCTGACAACAGCCAATCACATTACTGTGAGGGAGAACCAAAGTGTATGCATATTCATTATATATTCGTTACATCAACTATCTACTTAGTAGATTAAATAGAAGCTTGAATTCGAAATTCATGTATGTTACCTAGATCGGAATACATATGACGAAGGCCGGATGGTATAATGATAGAAACCTGTGGTACAGCCCTTTCTTTTCAGGACTGGCACAGAAGTTCGTACAGAGGAAGTAGTAAGCTAATCTTGCAGTGCTTGATTAGATCAGAATTCCATGTGGTTGGAGCTTTCTCTGTGGCCAAGCTGTCGATGGCCTCGCTGAGTTCCTCGATCGTCGGCTCAGTGTCGAGCTCTTCCACGACAGGTAGGCGCTCAGTGGCATCAAGGGCTGCAGTCGTTACCACATTCTCTTGAGAGTAGCGGTTGGCATAGTGCCCCACCCATCTCTTCCTCTTTTGTCTGTGATGTCTACTCCATTGGTGGATTTGAGGAGAACTGTCTTTTTCTGCACTGGTTCCGTTGCTGTTTTTATGCCATCATACATTTCTCTGATATTGCTGCTGTCTGAATTTTTTCACTGAGTACTCCAGTACTCATTGGCACAACGTCTGGCAGTCTGCTGAGCTTTGCTCTTAGCTGCCCGAAGGATCTGAAGGTTTCTCTTGTTGGGTGATCGCTTGTACTCCGCTAGAGCGGCGCACTTGGCTTTAATGATGGGCGTCATCTCGGTTGACTTTGACTCAAACCAGGTCTTTCTCTCAAAGGTGGCCAAGGTGCATGATGTCCCGTAAAGTAGCCCACTTTTCTGTGGAAGTGTCCCCAATTTGTGAGGCTTTCGGTTCACTCTCAAATCTCTCAGCAAACTGCTCCACAAGTTTTAGTTGTCTAATCTTTTTGACATCAATGCGAGGATTCCCTTGCTTCTTGCAATGATGTATTCGGCTGGAGTTTGATCTTGCAGTACACTAGGGAGTGGTCTGTGTCACAGTCCGTGCTGTGATAAGAGCAAGTGTGAAGAATGTTCTTAATGGCCGTTCATCTGACAAGGATTAAATCTGGTGCCAGTGCCCTGAGCGGGGTGTCGCCAAGAGACTTGTGCTGGGGCTTGGTTTTGAAGAAAGAGTTGGTTATGCACATGTTGTGGTATGTGCATAACTCGAGTAGTCTCTGGCCATTGTTGTTTGTCTTGCTGACACCAAACTGTCCAAGACACAAGGACCACGTGTCTCGATCAGCACTCACTCTGGCATTGAAGTCGCCTAAGAAAACAAGCTCTTCCATGTTTGGGATGCTGCTGATGATGGCTGCAAGTTTGTCGTAGAACTCGTTTTTGGAGTCCGGTGTGGCAGAGAGTGTCAGGGCATAGATACTGACGAGGGTAACAGGACCTACTGTGGTGTTGAGGCGGAGGGTGAGAAGTCGTTCAGAACCGTTACTACCTGGTTCAACCATATTCAGGAGGCTGTTCCTAACTGCGAAGACCACACCGTGTTGGCGAGGTTCGTTTGTCTGCCAGAAAAACATGTAGTCTTTCTCTTTCAATGATCCAGAGTCTGCCATATGTGTCTCCTGCAGTTTAGCAGTGCTCACGTGAAGTCTCTTGAGCTCGTCATTGATAACTGCAGTTTTCCTGGAGTCACTGATATCCTGAAGCTATTTAGCTAGGACGGTCAGCATAATCCGGACGTTCCAACAGCCCATTTTCAGAGCTGGTTTCCTTTTGAGATTTCTTGTTGCTTGGTGCAAATGTTACGGTCTTCTTATCGGATGTTTCCTAATCTCCATGCACCCAATGAAGAAGGCAGACCGTAGCGGGACAACACCTTGCTAGCTGGGGTCTGTCCAGTTTGAGGCGGGCGTTACCTGTCTAGTGAGATTGAATAATCTTTCCCACTGACGACAACGCCCCCTGGCGCCGATGTCCTACTTTAATCGAGCGGTAGCTTATAACTGGTAAGTGTCGTTCTCCGTGTTGTGTCAACTTCAAGGGCGAAGCTGGAGTATCCTCTACTAGTTTTGAGTTTTAGTACATCATCATCATCACCCTACGGCCTCGGCCGAGATCGAACTCATTACACCCTTCCAGTATTCCCTATTTCTCATAGCTCCTGTAAGGTCTTCCTTGGCGATAGATGTATCTCTATGTATCCTGTCTGGAAAGGTTAACTTACGAGATGATGGGTCCCTCCATAATACAAACGATGAAACAATTCATCTGTGGCACGTGCGCAATGCCCAGCAAACTGGACACGTCTCTTTTGAACTAAGGTTGATACTCTTGGTAGGTCTCCATATATCATTTCTAGAGTTGGGTGGTTTCGCCATGAAAGATGAAGTACTCTTCTGAGAAGACGAGTATAACATCCATCTAAACGGCGCTGTTGTTTTGCTGAAAGAGTCCAGGTTTCAGATCCATAGAGTACGATTGGTTCAATAAGTGCGCGAGAAACTTGGATTTTGATCTTACGATCAAAATTGGATTTCCAGATCTTATCCATTTTGTTACAAGCAGTCCATGCTATGCCATTCCTGATATCAGTCTTTTTCAGAATTCTTTATGTGTGATCCTAAATGTTTGTAGCCTTGGACGCTTTTTTTCGAGAGAGTTTTAATTTCATGATTGCTGCGAATGTTAATTGGTGCAGTATGGTCGGAGGCAAGCCTGGGCAATGTGATATGGAGGACGGGCTGTATCCCATGTATCATGTCCCCCCTCTCTACGTCACTGATTAGACCAAAAGAACGAAAGGGTCGTTACAATTTGGGACCAGTGTTGTCGCAGGAGTTGCCAGAACTAGTCGAATACAACAGTGAACTGCATTAGGGACTCTGACTCTTGATTTTTACCTTGATGTTTACTCCTCAAGCCTTTTCCACGACTGGATATGGCTACATGGCAGCGGAGGTTTGAAATGAGGGTTTTCCCTCCGCTAGGTGAAATGCCTTCCCAGGCTGACAAGCTTCACCTCGCTATAAGCGAGGCAGTATATACCAAACAATATTCTCCTATCATTAACCTTACATTATTTAACAGTGGAAATAGTTTTGAATCTTTTTTAAACCAATAGACAGACGCTCACGTGATGCCCGGTCGCGCATCGTGTGATAGCCTTAAAGAAGTTTCCTCTTCATAAACACAAAAATTATATTATAGTCAAGCATGAGGACATGACAACACCGGAAAATTAACATTTTTGAAAATGGCCACTGAAGTAGCTGAAGGCATTGGAAAGTCGAAAATTTTGGAACATTTTTACACTCCTTATCTCCATCAAAAAGGAAACATGTAAGAATACTGGAAAACTTAAATCAAAAATTAATAAAATCTTCCTTGTTGGTCGTTTTTAACGACACACACACACACACGTGTGTGTGTGTGTGTGTGTGTGTGTGTGTGAACTTATCGTTATACTCGTTTCGAAAAACCCTCCGAGTACATACTCGGAAGGAAAAAATGGTGATAAAAAGGAACGAGCTAAGCACTTGAACATCAGTCAAAGTACGCAGCCCAAAGGAAAAACACTCGAGACGAGTAACCTAAAACAAAAAAGCGCTCAATACTCAAGTAGAGCAAACAAAGTAAATAACTCACCTAGAGGGCCAACGAACCTACCAAGGTTTCACCAAATTGGATCTTCAGGGAAAGTTGGCCCCCTAGAGAGACATCTTTCCCTGAAGATCAAATTTGGTGAAACCTTGGTAGGTTCGTTGGCTCTCTAGGTTAGTTATTTACTATATATATATATATATATATATATATATATATATATATATCCACAGGCATGTATAATACATTTCTGGACTGTTGATTAATTTCTTTGTCTTAATTGTTTTTGTAAGTGTATAGTGACTTTATGACCATCCTGTATTAAACATGTTATCTTTCGGTCTTTATTCTCCGGACTTATCAAAACGTCTGCCCTTAACGATAAAATATGACACTCTAAAAATACTATATCATTAGTATTAAATCAATCTCTTCCGTCTAATGCAACTTTTTTATAAAGAACTATTCAGTAGTAAGCAAACAATAACTTTTCTAATCACTTAGTAAACGACTTGCTTACACAAGCATTCACAGTCCATAAAAGACCTGATTTAAACAAAAATATCAACTTATTTGACTATAACCAGATGCACTGCAATGACATAAAAGATGAAAATAGAATTCATAGATGTAAAACCATCACAAATATAACCACCTCTCCATTGTATCCTAGAATAAAAACTGCCAACATTTTTACCAATAACACTTCTCAACAAAAACTGTTACGCACAAGTTCTCTGTTTCTGTTGATTATATATATATATATATATATATATATATATATATATATATATATATATATCTGGTTGTAAATAATCTGCGATAGGTTGATAAGCCGTAAAAAAATGAATGGCTGAATCAATCAGACTTATGAAGATAGAACACGGGTGCCCGAGTAGGATATTTTCTGAACCGATCCAATGAAGCAACTATTTTTTAACCATCTTTTTCGATGGAAAGAATATCCGCGTTCCACTTGCTATTGGAACTTTATCCCCAGTAGTAGTTGAAACGTTTCAAGTTCACAAAAGTTCTTTAAATCAAGTGTTCCTACGCCAAATCTACGGGGGCTTGACGACACCGACTACCTCCGGGGCAAAGGCGTAAGATCTGCCCACAAAATGGTCCACCTACCAAACAGACCGACAGGGTCGATTATAAACGCATTTATCTGCATTTCAAGGCATTGCAAACTCTCATTGATTAAATCCTGAAGAAATTTTAATAATTTTCGGCAGAGGATTTTGCAATCAGCATTTCAAATTTAGTTCCTGCTGATTCTAATTAAACAGTTGTGACCTTCTTCATGAGACCATAATTAATTTATTTATTTATTCATTTAATTCATGTCTTCATTCAGTAACCAAGAAAAGCTCTCTTCTCTATTCATAACGGAATCCAGGCATTACATTTATCCACCCGGACTTCGGGAAATAAAGCAGACTTAGCTTAGTGATTATAAGAAAGGTTGGTAAAGAAAGAAGTCTTAAAACTAACAAAGTCTATTTAAAAAAATAAAAAAAAATGGCAGTTGTCGTCCGTAAACTTACATAGTCGCTGTAATGGATAATGGCTCGGAATTGTTAATGGGGGAGCCGAGTTCGAATTCCAATTAGGTTTCTTATATTCACTTACGCACAAATAATATTAAGAACGATATGAATACACGTCTTTTTTCCCCCTCTCAGCTATGGCTAAATTTGATAAACTTGTATCACTAAATCACCATTATCTAAAAAAAATCTTTACAATTTAAAAATATTTTCTGGTTTTAAATAACCTGCAAAAGTGATAGGCTGTAGAAAACGAACTATTGAATTCTTAAAGAACAAATTAAGTAAATTGTTTATATATATATATATATTCTGCTTTCGCTCATGCGCGTTGCTTGTTTTGGGGAGAAAAAAAAACACCATGATGCAATTCACTTCACCAGAAATTTGGAAACGGCACGTTGTTTTGGTTGCCATTTCAAGATGTTTTTGTTAAATTTTGGTAAATATATCTATTAGATATGAGATGTTAGTATTATTTTAATTTTTGCGTAATTTAGACAATTTATCCATCGCACCCTGTTTGTGTGTGTGTGTTTGTGGGTAAATAAGATACCCCAGGCAACACTAGGCAAGACGACTGAAATAAAATAAAAATTAAGAAAGGTAGCCCGTCACAGGCAGTCTGCTGCCTGGCTCGCGAATATTAAGTTCTGTCTTCGGGCAGAGAACGACTCAGTCGGGGCTCGGTCCGGGGACCGAGACTCCACTGAGAAAAATAAACAGGTTTTGTGCCCGAAGGAGACTGGGCAAATTTTGACAGTTAGTCAGAATGAACGCGTTCGGGTTCTTCATGTTAAATTCAAACTTGTGTCACATCTCTTTTAGTGGGAGGGACACGCGTAAATACCAAATCCGTTTTAGTAAGTCGAGGAGAATTTATAATGTCGTCACGCCGAGTAGCCTAAGTAAAACATAATATTATAACTGCTAGGAGCGAGTTTTAATTGTATGTGTGAGAGAGAAAGAGAGAATTGATTAGTTGGATTCAGTCAGTGCCATCCGTGAAACACGCTTGGGCGATCATGTCTCTTTCGAGACTGGGCAGAAGATTATCCCGCAGTAGGTTGCCATTGCTTTCTGCGGTAGACTGGTTGCCGACCAAGGCTATAGAATCCAATCTGTCCTGTTATTTGACCCATAACTGGAGGGAAGAGATGGATTAATACCTTTCGCAAGGGTATTTGCGCGTATATGATTGCAATGAATTCAACTGGAATTCGAACTCGGCTCATCCGCTTTCTCGTTCCGAGTCGATATGCACTGGACTACAAAGGACAAAAATCACGACGAATTAATAAATCCTGTTTTTAAAGTCTAGTAAAAAATGTAGACATCGCTCCAGTATACACTCGTTTCAAAAGTGTAGTCATTAATTTGAACTAAAATTCAGGAAATAAGTGTTAATTATTATGATCCTGTTTCCTATTTACACACATAATTCTGGTTTCTTTTGCTTGTTCTGTGAAACTCTTCAAGAAAACTCTATGATAATAACCTTTAATGTGCAAAGTATTATTATTATTTTGTCATTTTTCATCATATTTCGATTTCTGCTATGGTCTCACTACCTACCAAGTCTGCGAGACGACCTAAGGCAGGTCGTGGTGTGTTGTTATGGCTCCATTTCATGTTTTTTTGTATCTCCCTAACATCCCTAGCGTTACATAGATAAAGTTCTCCTTAGTGTGTGGGCTGTACTTAAGAAACTTCTTTTGAATATCTTTTAAGCTGGGGTTTCCAGGGATTCTTTCAATGTGTTGTTTTGTTCCATTTTATATCATTCCAAGTGCACCTACTATCACTAGCACGATTCTTGTTTTCAATTTCCACATTTTTTTCTATTTCAGTTTCCAGGTTTCTATATTTTGACAGATTTTCGAATTCTTTGGTAGCTATGTTACAATCCGCTGGACAAGCCATATCGATTAATAGGCAAGTTTTTTTCTTTCTGGTTTTTAACAATAATGTCCGGCCTATTTGCTTCAATTTTTCTCTCTGTGTAGATGGTGTAATCCCATAGAATGGTTACATCATCTATTTCTGTAACCGGACCTGGGTGATGCTCATACCAGTGTTTGTTTACATATTTTCCATGGTGTTTGCACATTGTCCAATGCAAATATCTCTTAAGCTGGGGTTTCAAGGGATTCTTTCAATGTGTTGTTTTGTTCCATTTTTTTTATCATTCCAAGTGCACCTGCTATCACTGGCACGACTCTTGTTTTCAATTTCCACATTTTTTCTATTTCAATTATTTATATTTTTCGAATTCCTTCGTTGCTATGTTACAATCCGCTATAATAATAATTATAATAATATAATAATTATATAATAATAATAATTATATAATAATAATTATATAATAATATAATATAATAATAATTATTATATAATAATAATTATTATTATATAATAATAATTATTATTATTATATAATAATAATTATTATATAATAATAATTATTATTATTATTATTATATAATAATTATTAAGAGATGAAAAAAGAAAAGCGACTAATTAATATTATAGGATGCAAAATCCTATATTTTACAGCGAATAGGGGAAGTTCAATGAGGTAGAAAACGACCACTCATAAAATCGGATCAGAATCACTAAAAACAATTCTTGTACATATTACTAAAAAAAAAATTGTATCCAAAATAAATTAAGTGGTTCTGGTAGCCAATTAGACAAAAATACCATATGAACTTTCAATTACTCGTGTTAATGGTTATTGGTGCAAAACAAAGTTTTGTGTTCAGAGCCAATCACGGGATTGAATTAGATATTTATGCATGTTTTCGGTGGCAGTCAGTCAATCAGGCAGAGAGCCAGCCGGACAGTAACGAAACAACAACAACAACGGACAACTAGACACTTCATCTGTCTATTCAAAAAATAACGGTTCTTCTTATCATTCATTTCTTCGTTTGTTTTTTTAACACAATCATATTTCGTTTAACAAACTAAACTTACTACCAATACACACACACATATATATATATACATATATATATATATATATATATATATGTGTGTGTGTGTGTGTTTGAGCCAAAAGCTTACAACCAACTTAATAAAAAATTATCCAAATGTTGGAGAATTTGTCTTTATTTTCACCTGAAATTAAGGCCAAAATACGATGTTTAGAACGGCTCATGATTAAACATAATAGACATTCATTCTCTGGTATATTTAATAGTATATGCTTACAAAAAATATATATACACAAATGTGCGTTGTGGTGCAGGGAATATCATATCGGAACGAGAAATCGAGGAGCCGATTTCGAATTCTAGTTGAATTCTTTGCATTCACTTACGAAAAAATACCCTTGGGAAAGGTATCAATTTCTCTTCCCTCCAGTTATGGGTTAAATAATAGGACAGATTGGGTTCTATATCCTTGGCTGGCAACCGGTCAACTGCAGAAAGCAATGGCAACCTACTGCGGGATAATCTTCTACCCATTCAGTCATGTCTCTTTCGAGACATGATCGCCCAAAGCGTGAATCACGTATGGCACTTAACTGAGTGATATATATATATATATATATATATAACTGACTCTTCACAGCAAGTGGGAAAAGAAAAAGCAACGAACTCTTAACTTTGAGATTTTGAAGATATTTTACAAACATAACAAATAAGAGACTTAAAAAAAAACAATTTCTTTATTATATATATATATATATAATCGTGTTGCCCCAAGCAAGGCAATTTTATTGCCACTGTTGTGCAGGGGATTACATAGGAGGAATGTTGAGGAGTTATAGGTTGCAGGGGGTGTCAGGAAGAGAGTAGGAGAGGGAAGAGATTACTGATGAGAGTGGGGTGGATGTAGAAAAGCATGAGAGAGAGGATGGAAGTTAGTGAGACAGGAGATGACTATTCACTTTACATTTAAATTTATGAAATATATTATTTTTTCTATTTTTCTATAAAACATTTCTTTCCGTGTTGCGTTTATTAAAATTTCTGTTGAATTTGTGGACCGGATACTCGGCATTTTCGAATATCACCAAGGCTAATGCATTTACATACGCGTAAATACCCTTCTGAAAGATATGAGTCTGTCGGTTCTCCCTCCAGCTATGAGTTAAATAGCAGGACAGGTTGTGTTCTATAGCCTTGGTTAGCAACCAGTCTATCGCAGAAAGTAATGACAACCTACTGCGGGAAAATTTTCTGCCCAATCAGTTATGTCTCTTTCGAGACATAATCGCCCAAGCGTGTATCACGTGTAGCAATTAATTGATACTGACCCCCAAAAATTGGAGACTAAGTTGGCTATAAAATGACTTGCATATTAATTTTGTGTCGAGGTCCCCCCCCCCCCCACCGATAAATATCGAAAATCGGATTATAGAAGTAGTGGTCCGATTTTAATCAAATTTGATACACTCATAGACAAAGACATAAGAAACGATATTCAGAAGTTTTCAAGGTTGCAGTTCTTACAATAGTGCATAAAATCGATTATATATATATATATATATATATATATATATATAAAAGGCAAGATATTTGTGTGTGTGTGTCTGTTTATCTGCCTGTATGTCAGCCCTTTTATTTTAGTTTTTGCTTCGGGTTTGGCTCTAAGTATGTATAATTGTAGTTCTTAGTCTCAGCCATGATACCATTTACTCAGAGGACTTGTTTAGCGTTCAAAATTCAGTTTACGATGAAAAATCTTATTTGATATCGATACCAGGAAATTAAAATTTGACTTACATCTATTCATTTTTCTTTCAGTCTATGGTTTCGCTTTAACTCGAAACAACTATTGCTTTTTTAGTCTTTTGTGCCAAAGTCCAAAGAGTCTGAGCTCCAGGACCATGGATTAGTTTTAAAACTTTCATTACACCCGAGCAACGCCGGGCAATACTGCTAGTCACATATAATTTAACACACACCAAAAAAAAAAAAACATGGATGTACATTGCATTGCAGTGAATATCGGCTCGGAATGAGAATTCGAAGAGCCGTGTTCGAATTCTAGTTGAATTTGTTGCATTCACTTACGCGCAAATAACCTTGAGAATTGAAGTAATCAATCTCTTCTCCCTCATCTAGGAGTTAAATATCGGAACACATTTGGGTCCTATAACCTTGATTGGCAACCCGTCTATCTACCCGGAGGATAAAGGGGTTTGCATAGAAAGACAACTTATAAAATCATCGTCGACCCCCTCCTCGACGGCGGCGAAGGGGTCGTCGATGGAAACGATGGGGTTAAGAAGAAAAAACAAAACACATCTTTAAATTTATCCCCAACATATAAATACATGAAAAGGAATATCTTCTCAACTCATTATCTTGTGTTTTCTGGTACATGTCTTCCCAATTCTTTTTCAGCATTAACCTGGGAAATCTTCATTTACAATTTGGAGCTAGATAGTTAAATTGTTATGGTTTTTCTTTTACTACTTCAGCCAAAAGCCTACACTCATATTAGTAGTAACCCCACTTCTATTTGACATACATTACTTGATTGAGTCAATAGGCACAAGATAACAGATAAATAGCCACGATATTTCACAATAGCAAAAAAAAATAACACAAGAAAAGCTGGGACAGGAAAGAATTCAACAAAGAAATATGGAAAACAAAAATCTCCCATTAAGAATTTCAAATAGAGATAAACGAAAGACGAGATTGGAGAAACTGAATATTCAAAAAACTGAGACTATTTACTATTTCAGTGTAATGTTAATAATCTGTTAAGAATTCGTGAAGAAAATTTTCAGACGTAAAATAACTGTTTATTCTTTTCTGGATCTCGTCAAATTAACATCGGTCAAATCTAAAGTATATAGTTTCGGGTTTTTCTTTCTTTATTTTTAATTTTTGGATCTTCGAAGTATTTTGCCTCTTCTCTCGTGAGTCGGGATATTATATAAATAGTCATGCAGTCGTCTTTCATGAGTATATCAGAAGTTCAGCATGACAGTGGATAATGTTTTGCGACTCAGGTCTGGCTGACCATCAAGAGTCAGTTCTTCTTCCCTGCGTGTCCGGTACAACATCAGATATTAAACAATCTAAGAAGTGTTGGAATGTCTTAAATTCAACCAGCCAAACAATCAATTTCTGTTAATGGAACCTAAACTGGAAGTGGATATCTGTTTAGACAGATTCTGCACGTGGTGGTTTTACAATACAATATTCTTGTGAAAACGCAACGTATGCAATACAATATTCTTGTGAAAACCCAAAGACGAAAACTCCTTCACAATATCCATGGAGTTATGATTTTGGGGAGAAACACAGACTATAACTGACTAAAAATATGAAAATCTTTAAGTATTTCTGGTATGAGAAATTATTTCTTAGGCTATTTATATTCGGTTTATTGTCCTCATTTTCTTTCTGTTGGTATCACTACGTTTCGGCTGCTATGCCCTCCGGCATTCTTCAGGTGTTCTGAACTAAGCTTTTATTTAATCTACGGAGCTATACTGTTCTCATTTCACTGTTCTTGTTTAGGGATATTGTCTATTTTTTTTATTTAGTATTGTTCAGTTATTTCTCGTTCGTTTCCACTGAGTATAACCACTGTCACAAATTCCCAAACCAACGCTCTTGTCCACTCGGCCATTGTCTCGTAGGACAATTTGCTGTAGTAAACTTAAACTTAACTTAGCTGCTGAATAGGTTACAATTGCTGCTGCAATGTTTTTTATTACAGCTGCGGTTGAAGAGTTTCTGTCAATAAAATAAAAACTAGACGAAATATTGTGATAGCAACAAAGATAAGGATACTAGTCCGAATATAAATATCGCAATTATTTACACTATTTACATTGTTCGGACTGTTGTCCTCATCTTTGTTGCCATAGTCACGACGTTTCAGGCGACTGGAATTGTAACTGAACCCCCACTTTTTTGTTCACCGGGGTAAATTGTTCTTGTTTAACGAGTTATGTTAACCTTCGCATCATAACTCGTATAATGAGACCGACTCACTGGATGTCTCAGTTATTACTTTATAACAAAATAAATTAACTTTAATATTTCCCAATATATTTGATTATTCACGAATTTACATTTTACAGTTTCGTGTGCAATTGGAAATGCATCGTTGTTAATTCTATTTTCTCTCACGATATACAAACGAACCAGACGTTCGATTCGGCCAGCGAGAACCCGGCTCTAAATCACACTCGATTTAACCGTCTTTCTATCACTCAGACTGCCGACTCTTAACTTCCACCCATTGTCCATATCTGTTCACGATGTGCGGATACCTGACTGTTTCTGTGCATCACCAGTACCGATCTAACTTACCCATTCAACTGTGAATCTACGTATATAAAACTCCAACTGGAATTTCCTACCTTCTGGTCAAGTGGTATTTGATCCCAAAAGTTTTTAATTCATTTATTTACTTTATTTCTTTTTTATTACTTCTATAGAACGGGTAGTTGCGTCGAGGATCTTAAGTTTAGGATTTACTGCTGGTCATAAAACACCAAACACCGCAGATATAATCATTAATCATGCACTTGACTTCTCAGATATTTTAATCACAGCCGGGTCTCGTTGTGCCAAAGTGTAGTAACTAACTGGCTAGTTTCACAAACCGTTATGACTGTAGTGAGTTTGACTTATGGTGATACCGAGCAGAAGCGATGGACCGGATGTTAGCGCTTTCACGACCAAAATGCAAATGACCAAAAGTCGTCCGTGTGCCGCCGGCTCCACGCAGATGTTCCAGTTGAAAACTAAAAATTAATTAAATATTAAATTTCCAGTTCACGAACCTACGCGAATTTTATTTACCAGCCAATGGGAAACCCAGAATCAGATACAAGTGTGAAATCCCAAATGAACTGCTGTGGTCCAAAAAGAAGATATAAAAAGCGTATATAGAAAGTAGCGACAGGCAGACCGACTCGAGGAGAAGAGAGTAATTAGTATCTATATTATCCATATTGCCATTAACATTTTAACGTCCGTTGTACTCATATTCAAGTATCACATTAATTCAAAAAAACCAAATCTGCTGAGCGCATTTATATTTTGCGGAAAGTTCAAAATGAACATTCCTCCCGGTCAACGCACCCACAATTTAAGTATCGAATTCTCTTTGTCAGCCTTCTATTGCCACTATAAAGTGGTTTACCGCGACATGATTTGAATACGCAACCTTCTGATCTGGAGTCAGACGCGCATACCCCCACTATAGATTCTCATGAGATGTTCTGATCTTCTAGATTTAAACCAAACTAGATTAAGTATTATGGCGGATTTTTTTTTTATATATAAAAATTTATCATTTTTATCGCGATTTACTAAGCGTAGCTTAGATGTAGCACAAAGTCAAAAATATGGACCTCCCAGTGAGGGTCGAATCCACTTTACAGTCGTATTCGATCTATTATATGCAATGCGATTCAAATCGACTCTAACGTTGGTAAGACTAATGGCTGGGTACTCTTGTTTTTCGGCCACACCCGTCTGCTAGGGCACTTACACTAATCCTTGTCGCAGATACCTGCTGAAGCCTGGGGAACTCCCTTCCATATATTTGCTTTCCTGATGGCTACAACCTCCAGGAATTTAAATGCAAAGTCAATTCCCATCTCTTATCCACTTAACTCCAGCCCTTTCTACATCACCCCGTGTATCTTGTTCTTTTCTTTTCTCTCTACCTTCGCAACTGTTTTCACTCTTGCCTTCCCATCCTTCTCTTGCCCTTTCTCTTTCGCCCCCTGTAGCTGGTTCGTCTTTGTCTTCACTCTCATCCTGCCTAATACTTCAACTCTCTTATGTAACCCCCTAAACATCAGTGGTGTTAACGCCTTGCTTGGGGTGAAATGATTTTAAAAAAATTAAGTGCAATTCTAGGTTGGTGGCAAGGCCTCATCATTTTACATCTATCGCAAGTTCTATGCTCATAGGTTCCTCTCTCGCACTTCTTACTAAGTAACAAATATTTGGGAATTAAGAAATTGATTTATACCGTTCTCAAGGGTATTTTACGTGTAAGTGAATATGACAAACCCAGCAGGAATTAGAACTCGACTCTTCAATTAACAATTATTAGCCATTATACATTACTCCACGCGTAAACCCAAGCTGGTATTCACAAGCGGTTACCTATCTAGGTACTAACCAGGTTCAACGTTGTTTAACTTGCGTGATCGTGTTAGAGCCGGTGTCTCAACGTGATATGGGTGTAAGCCTAATTGACGGTGGTTCGTGAAATCATATATTCAAAGTAATATCACTAACAGTAGCTTGCAAGGCTAGAACGATATCAAGAAATAATACTGGTAAGTCACGAATAAATATCAATGTCCATAAGAATTTTGATGTAGAATATGCTATTAATATTGAGAGTTAATGATATTTTGATAGCAGTAATAATATAATGATTTTTATGTTGTTACCGATAGTAATCATAAAAGCAACAAAGACGATCTGATGCCAAGGTTCTCATGGCTTCTGATCTTAATTGATTACACATATATTGTCATGGTGAATTAAGATAGGCTACACTAAATATTAGGGGTGCAATTAATTTTAGATATATCTATGCACCAAGTGGACTCGTGAATAGTCTGTAGAGAAAAAGCATGAATCCTTTTCTTTTCACCTCCTAACTAGAGGTTAAATAACAGGGTAAACTAAGATACCTAACTCAATATAGAAACCAGCCTAAGAGACGTAAAATTTTGAAATTCGAACTGTGGAGAGGCTAACAAGTAACTGCACCACTATATTTTTCAAGATTGCGTGATAATCATCTCCATGATAATAAAGAGCGTTGTGTGCATATATATATATATATATATATATATATATATATATATAGAAAAGATTTTAGATTTATTACAATGGGTAATACATATTTCACCGCATATTGCGGCTCGTCAGACCCAAATGGTACAACAGTTGATCCTCAAAATATCCACCCACAAAAAATATTTTACATAGACGCTCACATGTCCATATTTACAATAGAGATTTGTAACGGTTATTTACGAAAAATCCCTCGCTCATTTAAAAAGAACCTCAAATAATAGCAAAAGCAAGGATAAAGAAAAAGTAGACGATTGATTAATGGAAAGGAGAGAGAAAAAACAGAAAAAAAACAAAAAAATGAAGAGAAAGAAAGAAGAAAAAAGAGAAAAAGGACATAGTTAAAAAGAACATAAACAATATCCAGAGACATAAATGTTAACTCCATGTATCGAAATAGCGTCTCTAAAAACCCGTCTGCTTTCTTAGAAACACGTGACCTGGAAAATTTAAATTTAGTTTCAAACATAATTGGATATATTTACGGTACAAAAATAAATTGTACATCTTAATTTTAATACCATTTGAAAAAATAACTATTCTTACTATTTCAAAAATTCATATTAATTTGAAAAATTCAGTTAAAACATAAAAATTATAATTAAAAATGTAGAAAAGAGAGAAAGAAAAAAAGAAAAAGAGAGCAAGATGGAACAGAATTTAAAATAATTAAAAATAAACGTCCGAGATCGAAACCGACGTTTAATTACACCAATATTCATTCTTAGAAACGTGACATGGGATTTACTCTTAAATTAAAATATACCGACTATGGGGTATATTAATGGTGAAAAATAAATCATAAATCATACATCCTAATATAAATTAAAATATAACCACTAGTAGTAAATTATTCTAACTATAGTTAAAATAACTCCTTGTAAGAAAAATAAATAAAATATTGAAATACAATCTTAAAAAAAACATCTTAAATAATAATACAAATAATATATATATATATACACACACACACACACACACACACACACACACACACACACACACACACCTGTATCAAATAAAATTTCTCTAAGACGTTAATAATAATACTGATTTTATCAAAACCGTAAATAAAAAATCCTTTAAAAAATAATAAAATAATAGTAAGAGTAGGTATTTAAAAAAAAAAATAGTAAGAGTAGTTGTTTTTTCAAATTGTATTAAAATTATGACGAACAATTTATTTTTGTACCGTAAATATATCCAGTTATATTTGAAACTAAATTTCAAACTTAATTTTTCCACATCACGTTTTTCTAAGAAAGCAGACGGGTTGTTAGAGACGCTATTTCGATACATGGAGTTAACTTTTATGTCTCTGGATATTGTTTATGTTCTTTTAGTGTAACTGTTTGTCCTTTCTTTTCTCCTTTTTTTTCTCTTCTTCCTTTCTCTTCATTTTTTTCTTTTTTTCTCTTTTTTCCAATCAATCGTCTACTTTTTCTTTATCTTTGCTTTTTTCTATTGTTTGAGGTTCTTTTAAATGAGCGAAGAATTTTTCGTAATTAACCGATATGCGGTGAAATATGTATGACCCATTGTAATAAATCTAAAATATTTTCTAAATTATATTACTCTGTTAAATTAAATAAATAAATAAATTTAACATTGAGTTCTTTTGGGTTTGTCTCAATCAGAATTTACCTGGAAAGTATACCGAGTGTGCTACGTTTTATTTATATATATATATATATATATATATATATATATATTGGTATGAACATTACCACCTCGCCAGGCAGTCTAACGAGGTGCTAATTAGTTAGTATCGAAATACAATGGCACTTGTGTTGCAATAAATTGTTTTTATTATAAAGACTTATAATAAAATATTACTATATATAATGTTGCATTAAGTATCAAGCACTCTAAAAAATAAGTCACAGTGAACCGCTAACCGTACTTTGTACTACGTCTAAGATATATGGCCGGGTGTCGGAAGGGTTCGTTTTTTTGTTATTGTTTTGTTTGAAGGATGAGGTAGTCATAACCACTTAGAAGTCATATTTAGATACTTGTGAACACTAGTAACTGACAAACCTTTGAGGAGGACTGGGTTAGACGACGTTAGGGTGTTTCGAACTCTGCCCCATCTTTAAGGTTATGCGTTACCTCTTTCAAAGCGTCTCTCTTTATTGATCCCATTTTTCTTTGATGGATGCACTGTGTGAGTATATCAGGTTTCGTGTAGAATAAAAAGTGTGAAAGGCAGTTAACGTTTTGCTTGAAGTGTAGATTTATTTTTGTTATTATACATGTTATGATACATTAAGTGTCCATAATGGTATTTGTAATGCTACACGTGTTTCGAGTCAAAAGTTGACTCATCAGGCGAATAAACTTGTGACTTTTTTACGTATCGAGATTCGTTTGCTTTTCTGATGGCCAAGGTATCGTGTATAAATAGATAAGTCAAGTGGTGACCACCAAATTAAGGTTGAAATTTAGTTTCAAATATAATTGGATATATTTACGGTACAAAAATAAATTGTTCATCATAATTTTAATACAATTTGAAAAAATAACTACTCTTACTATTATTTTTTAAATACCTACTCTTACTATTATTTTATTTTTTAAAGGATTTTTTATTTACGGTTTTGATAGAATCAGTATTATTATTAACGTCTTAGAGAAATTTTATTTTATACAGGTGTGTATATATATATATATATATATATATCGCTCATTCAGTGAAATGAATTAGAGCGCTCTAGCTAGTGAGCGCGTATAATGATATGCGCTAAAAAGTCTGCCTACTTCCACCGGACGCCCATAAACCAGGGGTAGAGTCGCCGACTGACGCTATTTCGGTCGGGTTTCAATCCTGAGTAAAAAAGCAATCGGAGTCTAACCGTACTGATGAGCTGTGATACGGCGAAACAGATCTGTCTGCGGATGACAATATATATATATATATATATATATATATATATATATAATATAATTTTTATTATTTAAGATGTTTTTTCTTTAGATTGTATTTCAATATTTTATTTATTTTTTCTGACAAGGAGTTATTATTTTAACTATATTTATAATAAATTACTACTAGTGGTTATATTTGGGCGGTTTTTCAAATTAGTACGTTAAGTTTCTTCTGGCCTAGGTATCGTGTGTAAATAGATAAACAGATAAATCAATTGATGACCACCAGTTTGAAGAGATTGTGGGGTTGGGGTTTTTCACATTAGCACGTTGACTTTCTTCTGGCGGCGCCTTCCTTATTGAGAAATTTTTCACTGACTTGCGAAATTGATTTAAAATTGTTTTCCATCGGCCATATGGTTCTTTTTATTGTTCTTTTTTTTTCCACAGGTTTTGTGTATATATACCCCAGTACTACTTTGTTGACGTTGACATGCTGCACCCTGACTAAATAAAAATCTACCCGCTATATCCATTTAAGACTGGCTGTGATAGCGTGCTGCTTTCTCAGTAAATAAAAAAAAATGTACCCGGTATACCTTTATTAGACAGCGTGCCATGATGGGTGTCTCGGGTTTCGTATATTTATATTCCAGCCTCACTTTGTTAAAATGCTACTCACTGACAGTATAAAATTGTACCTGCTACACCCTTATCAAATAGGTTGTCATGATAGCTACTTTCTTCTTCTTTTTCTTCTATGTGCCTTGTTCCTTCAAGACGTAGGCGATCATGGCCTTCCACGTTTCCCTATCCCTGGTGCTTCTGAGCACGCCTTCTCCTGTTACACCGTGCAATCCTCGCTCTGTCATCCACCTGATCAGGTCCTTCAAATATGTTATCCGTTGCTTTACCCTGTCTCTTTTTCCCTTTAACTGGCCTGTTAGTATCAGATTCTCCAAGCCCTCCTTCCTCCTTGCGTGTCCCAGGAACTTAAGCTGTCTCTTCCTGATGCTCAGTATTAATTTCCTTTTTGTTTCCACCTTATCATTGCTCACATGCTCGATATTCGCAGTATCCTTCTGTAGAACTACATTTCAGTTGCTTCAAGTTTTCCTTCATCTTTGATGGTATTGTCCAGGATTCACTGCCATATTGAAGGACGGACAGCACGTAGCAATCGAGTATTCTCTTCCTAGTTTCTAGCGAAATTGTCCTGTTTCTTAATACTTTCCTCAACTTCTGGAATGCTTCCTTCGCCATGCCAATTTGCCTTGGGACCTCTGTGTCGCACATTTCATCTTCTGTTATAACACTTCCCAGGTACTTAAATATTTGTACCGGCTTGATTCTGGTATTCCCGACCTGTATTTGGCATATTGGGCTGCTCTTTTTACTGATGACCATGCATTCAGTTTTCGTGCAGTTTATTTCTAGTCCTTTTTTGTTACTTTCTTCAGCTACCTTCTGTAGGAAGTCTTGTAGTTTCCTTTCTGTGTCTGCTATCAGCACTATATCATCTGCGTACCTTAGGTTGTTTAAATTGTGGCCTCCGATTACGAATCCAGGTATAACTTCTAGCGTCCTCAAAATATTCTCGCTGTACAAGTTAAACAGATCCGGTAATAGCTACATAAGGTTTCGTTTACAGTGGAACCTTGAGATACGAATTTAATTCGTTCCATGACAGCCGTCGCATCTCAAAAAAATCGTATCTCGAAGCAATTATTACCACTTAAATTAAAAGAAACCGAATTAATCCGTTCCAAGGGTAAGAAATTTACCCAAAATATCCTAAAATTATACTTAAAATTATTTTATATATAACTAAAATCATATGCCGTATAGTAATTATAGAGTAAAAACACCAATATGTATATATTATAATAATAAATCTTAATAAAAACAATGAAATGTTGAGCTGTACTCACCAGTTGAGCGAGCGCCAATAGCAAACGGGATGCATGCCGGGACAGGGGGAGGGAGAGAAGCTAGGCTACCACAAGCAACGGGGTTACTATGGGCAAGATAAACATGGGGGAGGGGAGAGAAGCTAGGCTACCACCCACACACGAGACTAGAAAGGCCAAGATAAACGCAAATGAGTTTTTAAGCTTTTAATTTTTTAGGTTTTTTTCCTTAAGCACCTAACAATGAAGAAAAATTTTAGATTTGTTACTAGGAGCGAATGGGATGCAACTTCTTTATCACATCCTTTTTTTGTTTGAGAATGGTTGATATGGTCGAAATGCTTCGACCATATTCAGTGGCCAAGTCAGCGATTCTCACACCACGTTCATGCTTCCATATTATCTTATCCACTGAGATCATTTTCTTTAGCTTTTTCTTATTCCCATCCTTATCCTTAGATTTAGGACCCATGATTCACACAATAAAAGTTAATAAATGTTCGCATACTCACAGCGTCAATATGTTCACTGTAAGACACGCCGACAAACGAACTGGCAGGAGGAAATTGTATAAGAGAAATGCAGCATTTCACAAAAAGTAACAAGTTATAAAATGAAAGCAAAGAAACAAATTGTAAAAAATGTATCTCTCTGATCTTGCTCTTTTTCTTTCTTTCATTCTTTTTAAGTTAAAACTATTGTCTATAAATCCCACTTCGCTTAATCAGTGAGACAGAGACAGTGTATTAGGGGAGAGGGGTTCTAAATGACTTTGATCTGCTTTGTTACAGTTTCTTAACGTTTTTTTTTTTTTTTTAATAATCTAGGATTTTTTTGTATCAGTGCAGAAACTGAACTTTAAAATACTTCTTTTAGGTCTTAAAAGGAAAAATAATTAGAAATATTTTTGAGGAATAAAATTTTAAAAAAATAACAAGGTCATGTTTTATTTATTTATTAGAATATTTACAAAAACACAAAAGACAGTTTTTAAGTATTTATATAAAAAAAAAGAAATGATTAATTTAAATGGAAAATGATTACATAAAAAACGGGATTTCGTTTCAAAACAACAATTCCGTGATTCATCGCGGAAATCGGGGTCTCTACATATGACAACGAGGAGGATTGATGCCACTGTGAAGAACAGTTTACAGCATCATACTTGTAGGCAAAATAAAAATACTGCGAGTGATTAGAAAATCAAAAGTAAAGGTTGATCCTTTTACTTTTATAATTGAAAAAATCGTTTGAGGAGTCTATCGACCCCTTGGAGAGCCCCATCGACCCCCAGGGGTCAATATCGATCACTTTGCCGACCCCTGGGCTCGCCGAACGAACAAACGAATGAATGCTCGGCTAGCCGAACGAACACACTGCCATCCACCGATGGCGTTCCGCGATTTTTGACTTTTTGAAACGTCGATCGTCGTATCTCAAAGCGTAAATCTAGCGAAAATTTTCGTCGTATCTCAAAAAAATCGTATGTTGGGGGCATTCGTATCTCAAGGTTCCACTGTATTTATACCCAGCGTCATTTGTATTAAAAATAAATTACTTTGTATTTCTAAAACCTAAACGTTTTGTTAAATACCAGTAACATTATCATGTCATATTTTTCCAAATTAAAAAAGGTTGTCCTAGACTTACATGAATCACAAAGTTATGAGAGGAAATAAAGGCAATAATATATGTAATTAGAATGTGTAGAGACATTTTTATTGATAATTAATTAGGGTTAACTGACAATATTTCAGCATCTAAATTCCACAGAAGTGTCCAGCCATTGTCTTCAAATTAGTTTAGCTGTGACTGAAGTTGGCTTTGAAGGGTGGCTCGTCCTTTGATGTAAATGGTCGTCAGACTCCGATCAAAAAGTTGAATGGCAGTGAAGAGGCCTTTTTGCCAAAACCTCTTAGCTCAAAGAGACGTAAACGATTCATGATTTTTTCTCTCCTAATAACACGACTGCTAAGTAAACATACGCCGACTCTGATGAAATTCGAAATTGGTTTGCCGACTCTCTCTTCCGCATCAATAACCATTACGTAACCTTTCACCTCCCGATTGTGTCTTGTGTCTTTGTGAAGAGAAATATGTGCTGAAATATTAGATGGCTTTTTGAAATGACACAGAATCAAAAAAGGAGAAAGAATTCAGAATAGATTTATTGAATATTAGGTTGATGACAAAAGTGCGATGACTAAATTGTCAAATTGGGCAAAAATAAAAGTAACTGACATCTCATTTTTAACATGTATTTACGAAAACTATATATATATAAAAAAAAAATACTGAAATATATTTCCAGTGTAAATTTTTTCAATAAAATCGCCGTTGGCTTCAAACACGGCCTCTAGACGACCTCCTGAATCTCTTCTGGATGATTCTCCTTCATTAAGTTGGTGAACGCTGCTATAATCGCTGCCTTCAGTTCATGTTTGTTGAGTTTTGTTTAACGGCATATCAACACCTCTGTGGGTTACTTAATGCCAAAAAGGTGGGGGTTTAAGGCATTTTTTAATGTTCTGTTACAGTAAGAAGGTGATTTTAGTCAGATTTTGATATTTTTTTTTTAATTTTAGAAAACTGAAGATGTCTTCTCGTTTTGTATTCAAAAATGTATTGCAGGTAATGTTTTTTTCTTTCAAAACTGTATTATGGCAATAATCTTTTTCTTTCAAAAATATGTTATGGTAATAATTTTTTCCTTCAAAAATATATACATTTCTATACAAGTCTATTTTTATACTTTCATAGTGTTTTGCCCCAGTTTGGAGGTTAACTATTTGTCCATAGCTGGGACCATATCAAGTGCTACCACTCCGGGTCAGGGTGGATCTGGGAACAACAGGAACTAAGAGGTGGTCCCTTTGCTCTTTACAACCTTCCAATCAGAGGCCGGATGCATTTTGCAGTCATTCTCCGGACCGTCTTACAAGGCGTTTTGTTGGCTCATCTGCACCCGACACATAATAATCAATGGATGTTGCATTCTGGGGAGTTAGGCTAAGGGGAGATGTGGTCGCACAAATTGACGCCCATGACTGCATTCACCTAATAGTGTAACATGGTGCAGAGTCATGTTGTCAGATATAGGGTTGTTATGGTTTATAAAATGGCGAGTGTTCTAAAAATAGAAAAAGATAGACACGCTGACGCCAAGAATTCAAAATTGGGCGGCAAAATAAGGTACCGTTTCTTTTGGTAGCAGTAAGAAGTAGGAGTTCAGGAGAGTAGTTTTGTGTAGGAGATTTGAAAAGGGGAAGACGCTAGTCAGTTGACTACTAGAGTCCAGAAGGGATAGGCTCGTTTACTACTAGCGTCCCACAATGAAGAGAATTTAGCTAGTCTGCTCCTGTATCCGCACAAAATTTAAAGGTTGTAACTTGGTGTAAAAACCTAAAGTTTATACCAAAAATAAACATCATTAATTCAAGTTTGTGTTATCTTCTAATTATACCAAAACCAAGCAACACAACAGGGTCTTTCAACAGCCAACCTCTTGACCAAAAGCAGCACTAACTCTTCAATGCAATTGATGTAATTCTCAGTGTTGAATCTGAGGCCCTATGGGAAGATGAATGGAAGCATTATGTCGTCATCACTAGTGATCACTCTAAATATTATGATTTTAACTGGAGATATCATCTAACACTTTTCGGGACCTTTGAACTGTCCTCTGATTTACACCTAAACATTCTGAAATGTTTGTATTGGAATTACCGGCACGAATGCCAATCAGTATAACATATCTTTTTCAAATTTTCCTGTCTGTTGGAAGTCCTCTTCTGTGGCTCCAATATGAACCCTCGGACCCCGCAAATTAACGCCCTATCAGCCTTCTTCCGATCTTTGGCAAAGTTTTCGAAGCCATTATCAACGCCGAGGTCGTTCAACATCTCACAGCCCACATGCTACTCTCGGACAAGCAATATGGCTTCCGCTTCACCAGGTCTACTGCTGATATACTAACGACCATCACCGAGTATATATACCAGGCTCTCGACAAGAATGGTGAAGCCCGAACCGTCGCCCTAGACATTTCTAAAGCGTTCGACATAGTATGGCATGCCGGCCTTCTACGGAAACTGCGAAGCTACGGCATAACTGGACTTTTGTTGGACCTAATCCAGTCATTCCTCTCTAACCGCACTCTGAAGGTGGTATTAAACGGACATGCCTCTCAGAACTATCCTACAAACGCGTGTGTCCCCCAAGGCTCTATCCTAGGTCCTACGCTCTTTCTAATCTATATCAATGCCATAAGATCCCAAGTAGGTATGTACGCCTATGACACCACAGTTTACTCTCGCCTCGATCAAAAATCTGGTGATGGTGACAAGGCGAAACTCGCTACCGAGCTTGAAAAAGACCTCCAATCCGTGGTGGATTGGGGTTAGAAATGGCTTGTAAAATTCAATTCCCCCAAAACGAAGCTGCTGTCAATTAACCACCACAGACAACCGCACTCCCCCCACCATTAGCATGAAACAGGCCTGCCTCCCAGAGAGTAAAGCACTACGCCTGCTCGGCCTGACACTCTCAGCGGACCTCAAGTGGAATGACTACGTCGAATCCATTGCTAAATCCGCTGCTATGAAAGTCGGCTCTCTGTGCAGGGCCCGGAAATTCTTTCCGCCTGAATCTATCCTGAAATTATATAAATCTACCGTCCGCCCGTGTATTGAATACTGCTGTCACATCTGGTCGGTTGCCCCTGCTATCCTCCTCGAGCTTCTTGACAAAATACAGCGGAGAATCTGTAATGTGATCGATACCGACTTAGCTGACCGCCTGCAGTCACTCTCTCACCGGCGTGACGTTGCTTCCCTGTGCCTCTTCTATAAGTACTTTCACGGCTTCTGCTCCGATGGACTTAAATTACTGGTGCCCCCTAGGTGTGAATTTGCACGAGATACTAGATTGGCAACTAGGTCCCACGCCTTTACAATGAAACCGACGAAATATAACCGCAATTTCTACTCCAACAGCTTCTTTTCTCGCACTTCCCGCCTGTGGAATTCCCTTCCGCATGATTGCTTCCCCGACAGCTACAATCTCCAGGAGTCTAAATGTAAGGTCAATAGACACCTAACACACTAACTCGCACCCATTCCCTCCAACACTCTTCCTACGTACCTCCTAACTCGTCTATCACCCTCCCTCTGACATTTCCTATACCCAATCGCTCTATGTAACCCCCTGCGCTATAGTGGACTGCCTTGCTTGGGGTGATATGATTAAAAACAAAATTATCCCTCCTGTCACACACATGGAGTGAGAGACAATAGAAAAGCAGCGTCGGCTCAGTACATTCTCTTTACTACCAGTTATAATATCTATTGCCGTGTGTTTACTCATTAACAGGGTCTTTTTTTTTTTTTTTTTTTTTTTGCAATAATTGTGTCATCGCGTAATGAATATATATATATATATATATATATATATATATATATATATATATATGTGTGTGTTTATAAATTCAGATAAAATTTAGAGGAGAAATACCCATTTTCAAAATGTCAGATTAAGACATGCATTGTAAACTCCGTGTAAACAAAGAATGAGCAAAAATTCTAATGCCTGAGTTTTGGTCTAGTAAAGGGATTGTGGGATATTGGCTTTTATAGGGTTAAGCTAGCAGAATCTTAGTAGTAATTTCTTCTATGGTAGTAGAAGCTATGTGGCTTGACCATTCGGTTAGTAGTAGTAGGTAGGGATAAGGTAACTGCTTAGCCAAAACCTTCTTGTGACTAAATGAAAGAATAAGATAGTTATTGCAATTTATATTTCCATGACGACACATACTAATGATCTTTCTACGTTTATTCAGAAGTACAATCTGATATTGAAATTTCATATTTCAATTTTTTTCTGTTAAACCTAGATTACATTGGTCTTTTAAGTTATTAGGTGTCTTGGTCTTGCCTATCAGCGTCCACTTTATCTGTAGATTTTTGTTATTTTCTTTTAATTCCCAGTATTTTCGGGAAAGGGCTGTTTGATATCTTAAATTAGGGTTAGTGAAGGAGTGACTGTGTGCATAATGCCGTTGCTTTCAATTTCCCGTCGGAATTTCGATATAAACTTTGACTTGGCAGACAGGCTGCAGTCTTTCTCTCACCGGCGCGACGTGGCTTCCCTGTGTCTCTTCTATAATTACTTTCACGGCTTCTGCTCCGATGAACTTAGTTCACTGGTGCCCCCTAGGTACGAATTTGCACGAGATACTAGATTAGCAACTAGATCCCACCCTTTTACAGTGAAACCGATAAAATGTAACCGCAATTTCTACTCCAACAGTTTCTTTTCTCGTACTTCCCGACTGTGGAATTCCCTTCCACATGATTGCTTCCCCGGCGGCTAAAATCTCCAGGAGTTTAAATGTAAGGTCAATAGACACCTCTTAACACACTAACTCTTATCCATTCTTTCAAACACTTTTCCCATCTACCCAACCCCCAGCCTCGGTATCCTTACCCATCTATCACCCTCCCTCTACCATTTCCGATATCTAACCACTCTTTACCTTCTCCTATATAACCCCATGCGCAATAGTGCCATTGGAATGCCTGGCTTGGGGTGAAATGATTAAAAAAAAAAAATGATAGATCACATTTGCAAATCTACATTTACCCTATACATAACTCATCCACAGACAGTGTATATGTTCCCTCCTGTCACGCTCAGGATAACCTGTGAGGAAACGGCTAATAATCCTCTCAAATATCTTGCCGTCATTTTTTTACGGCAACGGCGCACACGTTTATTAAATGATTTATGTTAGTCTGGGAAAAATAGAATGGAATTAATAAATAAATTTAATGCGTACCTTCTACAATCATTCACACATTTCAAAACAATTACGAAAAACAAAAATCACCCTCAAAATAAAAAGCATCTCACAGTTACCAGAGATCTGTTATCCGTGTCACCTAAATGAGGAGGAAGAGAGATTTTTTTTTTAATCATATCACCCCGAGCAAGGCGGTAACGCCACTGAAGCGCAGGGGGCTACGTAAGAGTAAAAAGATTTGAAAAGAGAAAGCCGGAAACCACATCCTAAGCAGGAAACAAGGGATGAGCCTCTTAACCTGTGCAATAGACGTGGGTGGAGTGTGAACCGGGCGATAGTTAAGTCTATCTACTCCAATTTGTCTATCTACTCCAATTAAACTAAAGCTAAAATGGGAGGCAAAAATAAAGGGACCGATAACCATCCATACCCTAGATAAGTTAAATTCAGTGGATTGACGCAAACGGAAAACATTCTTTAACACTGGGCTGAGATGACACGTGTTTAATCATGAAACCAATATCCCAAATCAGTGGTTCCCAACTACTGTGCCGCGGTACATTAGTGCGCCGCAGAATGGTTACTGGTGAGCCGCGAAGAGATAATAGGTGAAAGACATTTAATTTCATTTTGTTTAATGAAGACATTTAATTTCTTAATCAAGATGACAGCGCGCAATTTAAAATTGCTGAATTTCAGGAATCTAAACGATTCGCGCATCGTAATTGGTAAGCGTTGTTCGGCTTTATATCATCTATATATCTCGTTTACAATATTAACAGATTCTTGGTAGATATTCCTTATTTAATATTTAAGTGTTGTAAATTAAGGTTTTAGTAGGACAAATAAAAAACATGATTAAATATGATAAAAATTATCTTAGATTTATTTTTTTCAGCTTTAGATTCAATTCACCCTTAATTATGGACAAGTTTCTCAAAAGAAAAGGCGATGGTGACAAGAATAATTCTACAACTTCATTTAAATAAAACAAAAGTTCATCGGTTGTATAGTGATGATTACTTGAAATTTGGGTTTCGCTGGACTGAAGATACAGATTCCTTCTCCGCTGTGTTGAGTGTGGCCAAACGCTATCTAATGAAGCAATGGTTCCAAGTAAGATGAAAAGACATCTTACTACAAAACATCCTAACCTTGAAACTAAAAATGTCGATTATTTCCAACGGTTTTTAGAATCAAAAAAAACTTTGAGTAGAAAATATTCATTTTTTTTTTTGTGATAGGTGTGCAACGAAAAGTTAAAGAGCTCAATAGTCAGGAATCTCGTAGGCTGTCACTTTGGTCCGGCGCCATCTTTGGTATTCTGTGAGGATGATATAATCTTTTTGTGAATAAATCACGAGAAGTGTTATCTGCACAATCATCTAGCGTGGCCAAGAGTGTGTCCCACAAAAAACTGAACTTTTTTATTTTATAAGCTTTAAAACCCAAGGAAAACATTTTTATCATTGTCCCTTTTGTGCATCGACATTTTTTTTTACGTTAGCTGATACTGAACTTTTCAAGAAGCATTTTTCTGCATCGCGGTCTATCAAAATCCGGTCATCGTTAAACAGATGAGCGTACGTTTTGGCTCACTCGACAAACTCTGCTATTCACGGTTGGGAGCTACAAATAGAAGGGAATTCCTCAGCCCATACACCACTGCCTTCGACAACGTAATTTTCTGTACAACGGAGGGTGGATTTCCTCTTTGAAAGTCTCACCTTTGGAGGGTCTATTTCTTTCTGTTGTCGTTTGGAGAGAACAGCCGCATTGTTTTTGTCTGGTGGATCTACCTTAGCGGCAAATACTTTTTTTTATGGACCGACATCTTGTAAAGATTTTCTTAAAAAAGTTATTCCTTTGTTTACGTAAAGTTTAAATAATTACATTTCAAAAGAAAATAACAATTATAAACAACATACAGCAAATCAAATTGAAAATAAAATTAAGAACAAAATACAAAAATTAAAACTAACTTCCAAAGTAAAAAAAAAATGTCTGCCGTCTAATAAAGTCCGACGACGAAAAAATACGAAACATAAATTCTTCCGAAGCTAAAAAAAATAAAATAAAAAACTGAAAAAGAAAAATTCATACAATAAAAGAAAAATTAATGAAACAAACTTAGACAAAACAGAAATGAAACCTATCACTAAATTGTCCTAAAAAAATGTTTTCACGTATGGTCGACGACTTGTCAAGCAAAAAAATCCACTGCAACGGCTTTTTTTTTTTTATTTATTTAATTTATCTGGCTTAGGTGATTTGTGTTACGGGGAGTGTATTATTGACTCCAAAACATCTACCCCTTTAGGGATTTCTTTTTATTTTGTTTTTTACTATTCATCCTCTTCTCTTTCTGGCGAGTTCGCCACGTACTGGACTTTGTATTTCTTTAGGTTTTATTTCAACCTCTAGTTTTTCCGTACGTTTTCTTCTTCTGGTAAACATACTTGTACATTCAATGAATTCTTGAGGTGTTAGTACAACAAAATTATCATACAGTAGTTGCATATATTCATTACTTATGGGTCTTTCTTCAGTAGACCATTCATTTAACTAATTGCAATGTCATTTGTGTTCTCATTTTTTCTTTCTGCTATATATATCATTTTTCCAATGTGTGACATTATTACACATTATTATCATCTTCCCTCATTTTTTTAATCATTTTTACATACTTTTTCGTCAATTTTGTCATCCGCTTTTATTCTTTTTTGAACTGGTAACAACTTGCTGAACAACGATTTAATTTTTTTTCAAACATCAATTCTGTCAGTGATATGCCTGGCGGTGTATTGAGATTTGGCGTTATCCGGTATTCTCTCAGGAATTTTTGTAGTGCTTCTTCGTTTACTTTTTCTTTACATGCTTTCTTCAAAGATCTCTTAAGAGTACCCACAAACAATTCAGCGTGTCTATTTGACCTTACGTGATACAGCAGTGTAGTAATATGTTCAATCGAGAACATTTTACAAAATCTTCAATTGAGTAAGCAGTGAATTGTGTACAGTTATCCGAAACTATGACATCCGAAATACCATATTTTGAAAACTGATTGCGTAAAGAGTTCACTGTAACAACAGCTGTTTTTTTTTTGTTTTTTGCACTTAGAAATTTCAAGCCATTTACTGAAGATATCCACTTCCACAGAATAATTTGATCCGTTTATTGGACCTTAAAAAATTGACTACAGAGTATGTGTCTTTGGCTAAGGTTGCAATTTCGTGGGAGATGATTTTGTTTCCAGCGGACAAATTCTATAGGTTTTTACTACTTTTTCAATGTCTTGATTCATTTTGGTCCGGTATACATAGTTTAAGAAAACCGAATGCATGGTCATCAGCAAAAAGGGCAGTCCAAAATGCCAAATACAGGTGGGGATACTAAAATCAAGCAGGTATAAAAAAAAAATTAAAAACCTGGGAAATGTTCTAACAGAAGACGGAAAGTTCGACACAGATCCAAAAGCGAATTGACATGGCGAAGGAAGCATTCCAGAAGTTGAGGAAAGTATTAAAGAAAAGTCCTGGATTGCTATGTGATGCCAGTTCTACAATATGGCAGTGAATGTTGGACAATATCTTCGAAGATGAAGGAAAAACTTGAAGCAGCTGAAATGTGGTTCTACAGAAGGATGCTGCGAATATCATGGATCGAGCATGTGAGCAATGATGAGGTTTTGGAAAGGATGGAATCGAAAGGGAAATTAATACTGAGCACCAAGCAAGAGACAGCTAAAGTTCCTAGGACATGCAATGAAGAGGGCTTGGAGAACCTGATACTAACAGGCCAGATAGAGGGGAAAATGAAACAGGGTAAAGAAAGCAGCGGATAACATATCTGAAGGACCTGATCAGGTGGATGACGGAACGAGGGTTGCGTGGTGTAACATGGGAAAGCATGCTAAGAGCCACCAGGGATAGGGAGATGTGCAAAGCCATAATCGCCCATGTCCTGAAAGGACAGGGCACATAAAAGAATACATTGCTTCTCACAAGTGATTTTATGATTAAAATCCCCAAGTATCCATTATGAAATCCATTTAATATCCTCTTTTGTCATATACTTGACTAGCAGTACAGCCTGGCGTTGCTCGGGTGTAATGAAAGCTTTAAAACTAATCCATGGTCCTGGAGCTCACTCTTTGGACGTTGGCACGAAAGACTAAAAAGCAATAGTTGTTTCCAGTTAAAGCGAAACCGTAGACTGAAAGAAAAATGAATGGATGTAAGTCAAATTTTGATTTCCTGGTATAGATATCAAATAAGTTTTTTTCGTCGTAAACTGAATTTTGAAGGCTAAATAAGTCCTCTGAGTAAATGGTATCATGGCTGAGACTAAGAACTACAAATACAGACATACAAGCAGATAAACAGACACACACACAAACATCTTGCTTTTTATATATATATTTTCTGCACTATTGTAAGAACTGAAACCTTGAAACTTCTGGATATTGTTTCTTATGTTTTTGTCTATGAGCGTATCAAATTTGATTAAAATCAGACCACTCCTTCTATAACCCGATTTTTTTGATAATCGATTTGCGATATTTATCGGGGGTACTGCGACACAAAACCTAGCTAAGAA
The DNA here is from genome assembly GCA_037127315.1 of Ascarosepion bandense. NCBI lineage: Eukaryota > Metazoa > Mollusca > Cephalopoda > Sepiida > Sepiidae > Ascarosepion > Ascarosepion bandense. Next base: position 708,432 of record JBBBDQ010028443.1, read on the forward strand.
CACTTGCAGACGCTTATAGTACAACTGTGTGTAAATTAAGAAAATCGGTTCAGCCGTTTCGAGGTCTACAGGGAATGGACACACATACTCACACGCATAAAAGTTCCATTTTATAAATAAGTTTAGATATTTCTACTCTTGTGCAAACATCAATACTCCGACACATAACGAATAACCGTTCAAGTCTTTCTTGCTTTCTCATGGTCGATTTTTTATTATTTTCGCAATAGACATGTCTTATGCTTTTAAATTTATTTCTCCCATGGTAACTGGTAGTTTGCGTTGTAAATTGCATAATATATTTGTAATTACTATTTCACTTTTTAATGCAGCAATAACAGTGTCCTCAAACGGTTTAGTATTTTTTGTATAAATTTTAATAACCCATATACATGTCCTAAAATCGTTATTTAATAAGATGACATCCCAACGTTATAATCTATTTGCTGTATGTTTGCGAATTCCGTTTGTCGAATCATAAATTGATTCGAGAGATCTGGGGGTCTGTATACAACTGAAATCACTTTTCATGTATAAATTCGTGAAAATTTTAACTACAAATATTATCTCTAATGCCTCTTTTTCGATCTAGCTGTAGATTTATTCTGCTTGTATTAGCGAATTCGAAGCATGTATGGCAGATCTCATCATATTAATATAGAATTACTGTTTCTATACCAGAATGACCAGCATCTAAAGTCAATACGATTTCTGATTTTAGATCGAGGTGCGCTAACGATCAGTCTCAGTCATCAGCCAAGTTCCACTTTTCGCCTTTTCTAAGCAAATTTTTCAGTGGAGCTCTCAAATTCTGCATAAGAAGTATATAACTTCAATAACAATTTGATAGTTCCAGAAATTTTTTAACTATTTCACTCCAAGCAAGGCTCTACCGCCACTGATGTACAGAGAGCTACGTAAGAGTTAGTTTTAGGCAGGAGAAGGGTTAAGATAAAGACGAACCAGCTACAGGGGGTGAAAGAGAAAGGGCAAGAGAAGGATGTGAGCTCAGAAGTGAAGACAGTTGCTAAGGTAGAGAGAAAGGAAAAGAACAAGATATACGGGGTGATGTGGAAAGGGCTGGAGTTCATTGGATAAGAGATTGAAATTTACTTTGAACTTAAATTCCTGGAGGTTATAGCGTCAGGAAAGCAAGTATATGAAAGTGAGTTCCACAGGCGGAAGCTCGAGAAAAAAAACTGCTGGAATAGAATTGTCGCCTTCATTTGGCTGATCTAATTGTAAAAGGGTGAGACCTTGTTGCCAGTCTGGTTGCCCGAGTAAATTCTTGTGGAGAGAGCACCAGTGACCTAAGTTGTATTTATTTTTGTAAAAATACAAAAAATGTGGCACAAGGCCGAAATTGGGGATGGGGAAGGCTGGTCATCGTCTGTCTTAGTTTAACTTAGCTATTCACTTTCGTCGACCCTGACATACTTATAATAATCCTTGCACCATAATACCACATTTTTACTTACCATTCTTACCACGTTCACCATAATACCTCGGCTGCTCTATGTTGTCCTACTTAACTCCCATATTTACAATATTCAGTGGAGGGCATGGGCAGAAAATAACATTAAAATATCCCCAATGGTTTTATACAGTGACAAAAAGATATATACAAGAAACTAAATAAAATCGTATTAGTAATAAAAGCCCCCCACTACTCTAATATTGTGACAGCAAAATCACTTCCCCGGACGAAATATAATGCGTGGCTTTAGAAATATAATACCACTTATCCGGTCAGCAATCACTCACACAATCACTCACACATTTAAACGCCATAACAAAAACGAAAAGCACACTTGAGAAGTAACGAAAGACGCCACGCATCCACCGGAGAACTAACATTGTTGAACACCTAAGGTGGGAAGGGGTGGGGAATTAAACAAAAAGAACAACTGGGGCCAAAGAAAAAAGTGGGGCCAATGAGCAATCATAACCTAGCTAAGTTAACTTTAAAGAGGAAAACAGAAAATCAAATACTTCCTATTCTAAACTAACAGGGAAGGGGTGCACATGTTGTGCCCAGCACACCCAAAATCCTGATGCATAACCAGCATCAAACAACCACTCCAGGTCAGCACCTTTCACTCGACAGAGACGCGCAAGACTCACCCACCTTTTGCCAAATTCAGATGGAGTGAGTCGTTTCCTTTCCGTCCTGATCTTGACTTTAAGCTGATGCTTAAAGAACAAGATCAGTTGGGAAGAGGTAAACTTCTCATCCCCATAGAATTCCTTCTGTCGCGTCGTCCAAATCACGATTCGCATAACACCTAGTAAGCAAAAGAGCACATAGTGCTCAGCCCTAGATAACGGAGGCACGACATTGCTGCAAACAGAACTAGCCTCAAGGACAAAGAACTTTCCACGCAGCATACGGACCATGAGATCTTCAAGGAACTTACATAGCGGCGCAACAACACTGCAGTGGAAGAAGGCATGTTCGACGGATTCCGCCGACAGCCCACAACGCACGCAGGTTGATTTCGGTCTTAGGCCCGCTACATGAAGTTTCTTGCCTACCCAGAGAGCCTTTCGGATCATCAGCCAGGTGAGTGATGCCTCATCATTAGTGAGACATTTCAACCCAGGCGCCCAAGGCCATATGGAGCGAGCCTCCTGCTTCGTAAGCCCGAGCTCGCCAATCAGTTCATCTTGAACGGCCCCCCTAACTAACACCCGATATAATGCCCTAAGGGACAACGATTGGGCGTTGGAGAGGCCATCCGTAGCCCGCAAGAGAAACTGGAGAGCCAAACGACATTCTTTATAGAAGGAGCATTCGCCACGAGGAATACGGCGGGCCTCTTCCTCCGACAAATGCACACTTCTCAAGGATGGAAAGTTTTTATGGACGTCCTCTTGAACGAGGGCGCCGTTCTCATCCGCCAGCATACACATTCGATCCAGGAATCTAATGCGAAGCGTGTGTTGACGAATCTCAACTCTAGGCATGCCCAGACCGCCCTCAGATGGATGAAGGTAACAGATCTCGCGACGCACCTTGGGAGCCTTGCCTTCTCGCCAAAGGAAAGAGAACAAGAGCTGAATCAATCCCAAATGAATGGCACACGGGAGAGGAAGTACGGAGAGTCGGTAAAGGAAAATCGGGTAGATGTGCGAGGCACATACTTCCGCCCTCCCCTTTAAGGAAAGATTCCTCCGAGTCCACAGACGAACTGCGCCCTCGGCCTTCTCTCGAACCTCCGACCAATTCATTTCCAACTGGAGATCAGGACCGAAAAAGACGCCGAGAATCTTGATCGGCCCGTCCGTCCAGAGGAAAGGTCCGGGAAGAGAAACTCCCTTCCACGCACCCAATCGCAAGCCAACAGACTTATCGCGATTGATCTTGGCCCCTGTCACCGTCTCATAGCATCTGATTTCTTTGCTAACTTCGTCAATCTCGGCTTTGCTCGACACAAAAACCGAAACGTCGTCAGCATAGGCGGAGTACCTGGCCGAGGTGGTAGCACCAGGTAGGGAAATTCCGCGAAGGACCGGATTCGCCTTTAACTTGCGAAGGAAAGGCTCCAACGCAAGAACGTAAAGCAAAGGCGAAAGTGGACAACCTTGACGAATGGAGCGAGATAATGCGAAAGGCTTCGATCTTACCCCATTCACTTCCACCAGCGCACCGGGGGACTCATACAGCAGTCGGATCCAGGAGCGAAAGTACGGCCCGAAACCGGCGGCAGAAAGGACAGATTCCAAGAAGCGATGGTCAACCCTATCGAATGCCTTGGACTGATCCAAATTGATCAGCGCGGCTTCAGTGTCGGTTTTCTCGATGATCAGGCGTACCAAATGAAGGTTGTCCTGAATAGTCCTGCCCTTCACAGCACAAGTCTGCTCGGGGCCAATCAGACTAGAGAGGACAGCCTGCAAACGGCCGGCCAAGATCTTGGCAAAAATCTTTAAGTCAGTATTTAACATCGTTAAAGGCCGATAATTATCTATGCCACCCCCACCGTCCTTGCTCTTGCGAAGCACCTTGATTACACCCCTGGTGAAGCGACGAGGTATAGACCCCTGCTCCATCCAGTTGTTATAAACAAGAGCCAGCAGAGGAACAAAAACGGACGACTGCCTCAAGTACAGTTCGTAGGGAAGACCATCCAATCCTGGAGTTTTGTCCCGGCCAATCAATTTCAGCGCATCCCAGATTTCCGACTCTGTTATGGGCCCCTCGCACCTAGCCGCTTCAGCCGCCGAGAGGCGGGGAAAGTCAGCCAAAGAGGTGTCGAACTGAGCCGAACTCAGACCGGGCTCCCTGGTGAAAAGATCCTGGAAGTAATCACGAAAAGCCCCACATATACCCACGTCTGTAGTCACGGTACGTCCATCCGGCAATGTGATGTCCTTGATATGCCGATTGACTGCTCGCCTAGCTTCTTCTACACGCAATTCTGCGGCCATATTCGTTGCCTCAGAAGACATTCTTTTTAACCTAGCCCTAACTACCAGAGCTTGATCCTTCTTGATAAGCAAGGAGGCCAGCTCGGCCCTAGCTAAGGCTACGTCCCCACTATTACGGGATTTCACTGCCCGATCGACTTTCTTTTCTAATGTCGTTTGCGCCGCTAAATTAGCTAAGTTGAGCCGACGGCTATAGTCGGCAGCAAACGACCTAAGTTTAGATTTTAGAGTGTCCCACCACTTATTCCCAACCACAGCCCCCGTCAGTTCCCGCTTTAGTGTTAGTAACAGCTGGTGCTGGAAATCTTGGCTATCAAATAATGACGCGTTCAATTTCCAGTAACCAGCCAACTTAACCTTAGGCTTATCTAAGTTTACACGAACCCGGACGAGCCTATGATCCGTGTAAACTATCGAATGGAAACTTGGACAACCTAAGAGTCCTACGTCGACTCTCTTAACTAGGACTCGGTCGAGGTAACTGGCGCTTACCTTCGAATCCGAGCTGCCCCTATTAGTCCAAGTCCAGACTACCTCCCGGGGGTGTTCATTCCGGTACTTATCGACAAGATCATTCCTGTCGATAAATTCCTGAAATGGTTTCACATCCGGGTTGTTAGTACCCGATTTTTGTCCTATACGATCTTTCTCAGGGTCAAGGACGGCATTCCAATCCCCCGCTAAAATTACCCGCCTCGATGTTCCAAAGAACGACTCGAGCTGCCGAAACAAAGCAGGACGCTCCCTATGGACATTGGGCGCATAAACCCCAATGAGGCGAAAAGACTTCTCCTTTATGGTAATATCCAGCACACAAATCCTGCCCGCTGGATCCGCGAAGACAAGCGCACACGCCGCATCCAATGACTTGCCCACTAGCCAGGAAACACCTCTAGAACGACCACCAGTGACCTAAGTTCGTCAGAGAAGAAGCCATGAAAATATTTATAGACGAGACAGAGGGAAGCCACGTCCCGCCGATGAGAAAGTGGGTGGAGTCGCGCTGCCAGGTCGGAATCAATCACATTACAAATGCTTGTAACCTAGTAATGTTTGTTTTTTTTGGGGGGGGGCATATTTTAATTGTACTTGCCCTCGACAGATCTGGTTAACGTTTATTTTTATCAATGATTTATCTGAGGTACTTAGTTTTATGTAAAAAAAAAAAATCACTTTTCTTCACTGACTTTTCTCGTATGTTGTAAAAATGTTCACATGTCCGATATGTTGTTCCTTAGATAAATTTTTAAATAATAAATCATCCAGATAAGCCACTGCAAAATCACAATCATCATAGCTTCTTGAAATATAGTTGACGCTATATTTATGCCAAAAGGAAGTCAACTGAACTTATACAATTATGGCGGAGACTTATCTCGCCGAAGCAAGAGAAGGCGGGTTGTCTGCACATGCGTTTGTAGATGTCATGGAACAGCGTGGCGAGCCTATGCAAGGCAGTTTTTGAAATGACAACTGAGGCTGCCACACGACAGAAGTTGCTGTTTCTTGCCAGCGAACAAAGACTCATAAAAAAAGTCAAATTCTGTTTCACGGCAGTTTGGTATTGGCGACTCGTGAAGGATACACCGGTGTTCGATAGAAAGGGCTATTGTTTACGGTGCGCAGGGAATGGAGTCCCAAGTGAAGCAGTGTTCCGGTTTCCACGTGGAGCAATCGGCGAGAACAGTTCCAATCGGCCATTCATTATTCTACCAACCACACTTCGTCAAACAATACAACAATTCCTTGTGTATATTTATTGTCGTTACCTCTGAACATTGTTCTTCAATCTGTATTTGTAAATCAGTCAGTTAAGTGCCATACGTGATACACGTTTGGGCGATTATGTCTCGAAAGAGACATGACTGACTGGGCAGAAGATTATCCCGCAGTAGGTTGCCATTGCTTTCTGCAGTAGATTGGTTGCCGATCAAGGCTATAGAACCCAATTTGTCCTGTTATTTAACCCATAACTGGAAGGAATAGACGAATTAATACCTTTACCAAGGGTATTTGCGCGTAAGTGAATGCAATGAATTCGGCTAGAATTCGAACTCGGCTTCCCGATATCCGAGACGATATCCAATGCACCACAATGCACATACGCTTCAGAAAAATTCATTTTCGTAAAAATTTCCTCTAGGTAGATACGGTGTTGTAAACACTTGTTTAACTGTCAAAAATGTGTCACAAACAAATTATATTATTTTTTTCCTTTGCATCATACACTTCTGGTGCTACCCATTTTGAATTTATAATCTTTTCAATGACACCTATTTTTTCAAATCTGTTTAATTCTTCATTGATTTAATCTAATAATGCAAATGGTACACTACGTTTTGGTTTAAACACTGTCGTTATCACTTGAAAATTCGCTTTGAATTTGGAACACTTGACCAACTTGACCTACTGGATGTGCGTTGTGGTACAGTAGATATCGGCTCGAAATGAGAATCCGGGCAGCCGAGTTCGAATTCCAGTTGAATCCATTGTATTCACTCTCGCGCAAATACCCTTGGGGAAAAGTATTAATCCGTCTCTTCCTTCCAGTTATGGGTTAAATAGCAGGACAGATTGGGTTCTATAGCCTTGATCGGCAACCAGTCTACCCCAGAAAGCAATGGCAACCTACTGCGGGATAATTTTCTGCCCAGTCAGTCATGTCTCTTTTGAGACATGATCGCCCAAACGTGTATCACGTATGGCACTTAACTGACTGACTGACCAGCTTGTCCGACAGAACATCCAAGAAACATTCCTTCATTTAAATTTTCAATTTTTTTTAACTGGTCGCTTACATTTTTACAATAAGATTTTATAGGTAAATCCCACAACTCAAATAATTCAGTTAGTACCGAAAGATTTGTAGTATTTTTAAATCATAAGCTTTGCTTTAGTTTTACAGTGTGAATTTATTTTCTACTTTTCCACACTTCTAGCATTTTGAATTCTTAAAGGAACAGTGGTCTCCGAGATGTAACCTTCCACATCTGAAACAGATTAACTTTCCTTTTTTTCACATTTTCCTTTCGCTTGTACGTGTGCACATTCTTTTTCTTAAGTTTCTGAGGCATGGCTTCTCAGATTTAGGATTATCCGATATTTCCTGTAGTGTAAGTCTATTATTCTGTTCATGTTTCGTTGGAATACTCTGTCTTATTTCTACGTCCTTTTCGCCATTACCATTTGAACGAAAATTAACCCTTTTAACATAACCGGAGTCATTTCGGTAATCTGAATCTTTCACTTTTCTTGTTAACCTTTTTGGCCTCTTGGTTTTTAACTGCCGTCAAGTGGGGGATACTGCATCGAATCAACAGGTGCATCTGCTGCAAGTAAAGTTAGATTACTGCGTCGTACCAGAACACATTTCTCGTCAGAATTCATCTTGCGCATTTACAAATCTATCATTCGACCGTGCGTTAAATATATTGCTGCCATGTTTTGTCTGGTGCTCCTGCTATTCATCTCGAGGTTCCTGACAAAATCCAAAGGGGGTGTAGCACCCCAGCGGACCGTCCTAACAATTTTCTCAGGCGGCCGTTCTCCACGCTGTGATGTTTGCCGGGAGTTTGTTGAAAATGTCGGAGCCTCAAGCTGGGGGTACAAGATTAAACTATAAGGAACACAATTCCACAACTTGGATGAGTTGAAGGGATGCTTTATTTCGTTTAGAGTTAGCCTTTTCGGTTGGGCAGGCGAATGTGACACACAGCTCTAACTCTAATTAATGGAGATCAACAAATCCGAACTGACCGAAACAAGACGAACGGAGATTCTTACTTCAAGCACGCGCCCGGCTGAACTGACTTGAAACTCAACTCTACTCTACTCTGAAAAATTACCTGAATTTATTTAAAATTTATCCAGAAATCCGGAAATGCTTTAGACCACCGCTGATAAACATTGGCGACTGTAAGTCTGAAATTTCAGTTCTTTTTTTTTATCTTAATAAAGCTTCCACCGGAAAATTCTTAATGTGTGGTCAAGATACAGTAAAAGACAGCCTTTGACCGGGTCATTCGAAAGCCCATCCCCTGAACTTTATTTCTTTATCACATTAAATCACTGAGTCAAATATTTACCAGAAGAGTGGTAGGATTTAAAACAGTAATCGGATACCGTTGTCTCTTCCACAATTTTCATCAGAAAAGAAAAAGCGTTTATTTATTTATTTTTCCTCTTCTTTTTCACTTTTGTTAAATATGTTTTTAAACTATTTTCTATTCTTAACCATTTTCTATTTTAATCTATTATAATAAAATACATATATGCCTAGTTATCGTGTCACAGGGGGTCTGTAATATAATCGATCCTGACTTGGCATCTCAAACTTCAGTCACTTTCTTAACAATATCACGTGACTTTCGTTTGTCGTTTTTACATGACAACTGATCAGACGAGATTTTCTCTTACTCTCTAGCCCTGACCTCATGCATATAAACGTGCTACTAAATTGGCATTTAGGTCCCATCCGTTTACCATTAAAATAGCTAAATGCAACCACCACTTCTACTCAAACAATTTTTCTTGTACTTCCCGTCTGATGAAACACCATCTGTTTAGGTCCTGGGTATGATGATAAACTGCATCCGGCAGCAAGGCCTCTGATTTTGAGGTTTTGAGGAGCATGGAACAACTTAATTGCTTTTGTTCCCAGGTACACTCTGACCTGGTGTGGTAGCACCTGTTAGTGTTCAAGCTATGGGCAAATATTTGACCCCACTCAAACTAAGGTTAAAACACTATAAAAATATACAAATAGACCTGTACAGTAAAAATTCAAGGAATACATTTTCGAAGATTTATTGCTGGTAATATTTTTTTTCAAAGAAAAATAATTACAAGCAATACATTTTAGATTAAATAAATATTAGCAGCAATACATTTTTGAAGTAAAAAATATTAGCAGCAATATTTTAGAGAGAAAATATTATCAGCAGTATTTTTAAGGAAAAAATAACAATACATTTTTGAAAGGGAAAAATATTACCAGCTGCACATTTAAGAAAAAAAATATTACCCAGTTTAATGGACATTTTCAAAAGACATCTTCGCTTTTCTAAAAAAAAAATTACGTTTTCATCAAAATCTGACTAGATAAACCTTTTTACTCTAACTGAACTTTAAAAAAAATAACCTAAAGCCCTACTTTTTTGGCATTAAATAACCCCCCACCGAGATCTATATGCCGTTTAAGAAAACTCAAACTCAAATTTTCCGTTTACTTGAAAACAAAATCTTAAATCAAAATGCAACGACAATCACCGTCTTCTATATTCATAAATCCCATTCATCTTTCCTCACTCCTCCCTATACTCAGTCTTTCCTCTCACTTTCACTCATTCAAAAAAAACCCTACGTACGAGTGGCATTCCCGCCTTGCTTGATTAAAAAAGAAGCACCATACTTGAGAAGGGGTTAAAAGAAAATACTCTAATATATTCATGAGAAGATCTACGCTCTTAGAAAATCCCAGAAATCAACACATAATCTTAACATTAATCTGAATACAAATAACAATATCTCGTTTCAAAATTTCAACAAAGGACCTCAGTGATCGCAAGAAAGACGGGGACATGAGTGAATAATCTAAACTTATATAATAAATGAAACTTTGTGTGTCTCTGTGTGTGTCCGTTACCTATAGACTCCGAAATGGCTGAACCGATTTTCTTGAAAATTTACACAGTTGTACTCTAAGCGTCTGCGAGTGTTCTTAGTTAGGATTTGTGTCGAGGTACCTCCGATAAATATCGAAAATCGATAATCAAAAAAATCGGGTTATAGAAGGAGTGGTCCGATTTTAATCAAATTTGATACACTCATAGACAGACATAAGAAACGATATTTAGAAGTTTCAAGGTTACAGTTCTTACAATATTGCAGAAAATCGATAATATATATATTATATAAAAGGCAAGATGTTTGTGTGTGTCTGTCTGTTTATCTGCCAGTATGTCTGTATTTTTTTCAGCCCTTTTATTTTAGTTTTTGCTTCGGGTTTGGCTCTAAGTAGGTATAATTGTAGTTCTTAGTCTCAGCCATGATACCATTTACTCAGAGGACTTATTTAGCCTTCAAAATTCAGTTTACGACGAAAACACTTATTTGATATCGATACCAGGAAATCAAAATTTGACTTACATCCATTCATTTTTCTTTCAGTCTACGGTTTCGCTTTAACTGGAAACAACTATTGCTTTTTAGTCTTTCGTGCCAACGTCCAAAGAGTCTGAGCTCCAGGACCATGGATTAGTTTTAAAGCTTTCATTACACCCGAGCAACGCTGGGCTCTACTGCTTGTTAATGTTAAAGATTTTACACATTGTTTATGCAGCGTATGTTTGGAAATACATTGATTTTCATTATTTAGCTATTTTGTAAGTCCAACGACAAATGATTCCTCGTATTCTTTGCATGGTGTCTTACAAAAAAAATCTCCCCGAATATATGTCTTGTATGCAAGATCATTATCACTAAAACAGAAAGAAAAGCGATATGAACAACGCTTCTCAACTTTGGTTGCCCTGGAGGGAGAGAGCGCGTGCTTTATCAAAAATTAATTGTGAAAAAATACTTTTTTCATTGTTTCAGATGAATACACAAAAAGGTACGCATTTCTGTACATCTGCAAGTGTTAGTAAAAGAAATCTACCCACACTTTCGCTCTAACATACATACTTGGTTAAATTAAGACAAAAGGAATAATGTTTTCCTTAGGTCTTTCACACTTTCCCTGATCGCGTATACGACGTCACTTTCGATCGAATTTTCTTTTTACGTTTTGCATTGATGGATCTAGCCTGTTTTTTTTTTCGCCTTGATGACACGACTAACAGTTGAAAGGCTGACACCAACAATATCCACGATTTCTCTGTAAGGCTTACCGGTGTGTTCGTGCAGCGTTACAATTTTGCTTGGAGTAACGTCCATCACAGACTATGGCCGTAGGACAACTAATCGACAGTCGAGACAATAGTGTCTGGGCGTGATAAACATCTGATGCAATCACGGATGATGCAATATTTTCCATGGCCGAAAAACGGAATCATATTACCGCACACCACTGCAAATGACCTAATCTGAGAGAAAAAGAAATCAATTACACTCTCAAACTCCAATGATTCTAAAACTGGCCTTATGTTTGGAGAATGGAAACTTAAGTTGTTTCAATTAATTTGCACAAGAGTATGTGCTTCGGTTTTTCACACTGACTTTTGCTCATGCGTGTTTATAGTTGGTACTATTGTGGTCATGTGATCGAAGTATTAACTTTCTCGCGCCAGTTTTCTTACTGCTGCTACAGTGTAATCATGGCCGCTCTGCGAGCAGTGTGCACCAAGAAGAAACAAAAAGCAATAAACCAATTTCTCTAATCGAAAAACTATGTCAATGGCTGATATTCATCGGAGGTTTTTAACAAAATACGGCGACAGTGCACTACCGCCTGTGGAACTCCTTTTCATTTACTTGCTTCCCTGATAAATACACCCCTCAAAAATTTAAATGCAATGTAAATCATCATTTTCTATCTTCTTGAATCCCGTTCATCTTTAGTCTTTTCTTCGTTCTTCTTTATAAGTCATGGTGCCCTATCTACATTGGAATGAACTCTTCCTCCTTCATAAATACTAATCTGCGAGACTTCCTGAGAAGTAATCGAGACGCAGTGTAACTTGACAGCTCGGACGGACACTTCTATCTGCTGATTAATTACACTCTTATTTTGTAAATATTTTCTGTTATTCCAATACACTGGCTCAACCTACCTTCTTCTTTTTGTGTCTTTCTTACTGGCCCCTAACAGGCCACAACACTATATTCAGTCTTTTCTCTCACTTTCACTCTCTGTAAATCCCCTTCTCAGTATTAGCGTTTCTGATTTCACTGTTGACAATGTGTGTCAAGGGGTTGTAATTCATCGGAGGCTTTTAACATGATATGGTGACAGTGCACTATCACGTAGAAGCGTGTATTAGTGAACTGAGAAGATTAAAAGTGCACCGAAGGACGCCCGTCAACCTCTACCACTGACAGGAAGCGGTAGATGGTAATGACGAACCGGCGAGTATCCATCAACGAAGTGACATGTTTTCTGTAGATTCAAATAACCGTTCTTCCTTCTTTGGTGCACACACTTAGCGGTGCAGCCATGTTTACACTGTAACAGCAGCAAAAAATTGCCATAATTGAGCTCAAACTTCGATCACGTAACCACGTAATAGTACCAACTGTAGAACGCCTGAAGTGAAGAGTGCGACAAGCCTAAAGATATGTTATGATAAAAGTGGGGATAACTTTTTACTTATCTTTATAGAGAGATAAATATATACTGATAGATAATATTGAATAATGTTTATAGGCTCTAAGTGAGGATATGTAAATGGTTTATCGGGCAATATGTAATGATAGTTAATTCTAAACAAGTTTTTTGTGCTCCAAACAGAACATCTCTATTAGTTTTACGGTTCAACATATAATATTTTGTAGGAACATGCAGCTAAAACAAATTTTTCATTGCCTGAGCTAGGAATTGAATTCGTGACTGCACACTTCATTTACGAATTTAATGTTTTATCCACTACGCTATTTTCTCTTGAGTTATGCATCCTCTCCTCTGTAAGCGACGACTTCGAAGGCTGAGTCACGTGCATCGAATGAATGACGACCGTATATCAAAAAACATCATGTACATAGAGCTGGCCATAGAACACTTTCCTGGCAAACTTTCCCACAGTAAGTTCCTAGGATGTCTACAAGAGGAGACCTACGATCAAGTCACGCTAAATCACCGAATTCAAATAGCATCGAAAACGGTCAGTTTTTGGATTGGCTTTTAGATTGAAGGCGATTTAGGAATACCGGGTACTATAAGGAAGTTCCTACAATCTGAAATATGTAACAGCTTTAGATAAGCCTCAAAGAATTGATCAGTCAGTTAAGTGCCATACATGATACACGCTTGGGCAATCATGTCTCTCTCGAGACATGACTGACTAGGTAGAAGATATTCCCGCAGTAGGTTATCACTATTTTCAGCGGTAGACTGGTTGCCAACCAAGGCTATAGAACCTAATCTGCCCTGCTATTTAACCCATAACTGGAAGGAAGAGACGGATTAATACCCTTTCCCAAGGGTATTTGCGCGTAAGTGAATAAGTCGTAGAAAAACAAATCAACCAATTTTCCTAAAGACTGATCTGAAAATCAGTTATCGCTTCAGGTAGCTGGGAACAGACATCCTCAGCGCCTGAGACCATGCCGTTTGATATATAACCCTGAAAGGCGAGAAAAAGCGAAATCAACGGCTAGAAGTCAGGAGACAAAGCATGGAATAGATAGCAGTATCAGGCCTTCGTTCCACATTCCAGTTTAGTGTGCTACACCTGCAAAAGAAACTGCCATTAAGAGATCGGATTGCAAAGCAACTGATCACAAAAAGACTTAATTTTGATCAAGCAGAACCCTAACTTCATCACGTGAGTTAAACAGATATAATAATAATCATTTCTACACGACTGTCCAACAGATCAATTTAATTCCCCAAACTCTTTCCCAGGAATTAAAATGTCAAGTTCATAATCGCCAAAAGATTAACGAATATGATTCATACGTGAAAATGCTTGGCGCACGGAACTGCCGAATGTTTTATATGCTAATAACCAAGATATGGACACTAATTCAATTAGATAGATATATAATTTATGGATAAATGTATAATTTATCAATTGCATGATGATGAGTGTGCTATAAATTTCTTGGCTGCGATCCACTTCCGAGAAATCTGACAAATAAAATTGTTTTTTGAGGTGGGTAGCGGGTTCTTACCATTGGGTTTCAAATAGACGGGTCAAAACGATTCTTTTTTTTTCAACTTCTGTTTTATTTTATTTTATTTATTTATTTTATTTATTTTTATTTTTTTGTGGTGGGGAAATAAAAATTTACACCAGACATTTTTACTCAAACGACTCCTTTTATTAAATATTTAGTAAATTTACTTCTACTCTTTAATATAGGTTTTGAGAATTATAGGATTATACTCTATTTTTATCTGGTCTGACTCTTTTTAAAGATAGTCTGGCAGAAGAAATCAAAGATATATTTGTGTATTTTGTATATATTTTGTACACACTGAAGTTGGTTTAAAAGTAAAGGTGGTCATTTCCATACTTTGATATTTAGTCTTCGCCATTTTGACCTTTCTAATAAGTATACGCACGCACACACACACACACACACACACACACATATATATATATATATATATATATATATATATATACTTTAGTCCAAAACGGAAAAGTAGGAAGGTAAATCCCAAGAACCTGATCCTAATTAATATTAAAAAATGATACTTTTTAATATTTTTAATTTTAATATTTTAAAATGATACTTTTTAATATTAAAAAATGTTCATTCGTCATTTTTGAATTTTGAACATTTATTTTATTTATATATATATATATTTGTGCGAAGAAGTACATGAAAACAGATTATACAATAGTATGTTTTGTGATGGTTGCATTGGATGAACCTGACAGTGTGACAAGAGGTTGTTTCCTTCATAGAAATAATGAGTCACACAATATAGAAGGAAATAAAAGAAAGAGAATCAAAGTTTATGTCTCTCCCTGCAGACAGTCAGTTATGGCTCCCATCATCATGGGTCAGGATTACCGGAGTTCTTGGTGATAATTTAAGATAAAGAGTTTGGTGAGATAAGACAATGTCCCTTCATATTATGTAAAACGTTTTATTGTCAACCTAATTGAAAAGAAATATTCCAAAGAAGTTAAACTAATGGAATAACCTCCACTCAGTCTGTGCGGTTATTAATACAATAAAGATTTGTGGCCTATCATTAAAAGGAAACCTATATGTGAATGCCAACTGTTTAAGTTAAGATCTCTAGAAAACAATAAAAACTGCCGCCAGTCAAAACACTAAAAAAGGTAATAAGATCAGTATTAGAAAAAGGTAATAAGATCAGTATTAGAAAAGACTGAAGATTATATTATGCTAAATTGTAATAATTTCAGGTTTTTTATTTATTAGATTTATTCTTTAAAAAGTAAAATACAGTTACATTTTCTTCAATTATATATTCACCATATTTGAAACGACTTGTTGTCTTTTAGTGATCATCTCTCAGTTGTGTCTCTGTCCGAGGGTAGAAACGTTTCTGGGAAAAATAAAATACTGAAAAATGCCCGTTTCCAGGAAACAATTGCTCAAGACTGCACTACTCCATTGTATTACAGGGGGCGGATCGGTGGTCGACACTGAGGCCAGCACAACCGACAGTTGCGTGGGCAATTTTTGTCCTTATCTTGAATGTACGCGCTCGGGTTCCTTACATGAAACTCGACCTTGTGTCACAACTCGCCCCAGTGGGGTATGGGAGGACAGGGTAAATTAACTTATCAGACATCGAAATATTTTGAGTAAAAATTCGCAGGTTTTGACGTATGAAGGTTTTCAACAAACTCTTCAGTATGGTTTTGCCTTAACAAAGCGTTTTGCAAAGATCGACAGACGTAATGACCGGTTGATACAAGATCGTATGAATATGTCGGGTGGGATTGAACAGGCCGACAGTCTTCCCAAATTATTCTTCCGGGTTCATTCTTTCTGTATGCCTTGACAGGAAGAACATTTCTTCTATTCAGTCAGTTGAGTGCCATACGTGATACACGCTTTGGGCGATCATGTCTCGAAAGAGACATAACTGACTGGGCAGAGGATTATCCCGCAGTAGGTTACCCTTGCTTTCTGTGGTAGACTGGTTGCCAGACAAAGCTATGGAACCTAATCTGTCCTATTATTTAACCCATAACTGGAGGGAAGAGACGGATTAATACCTTTTCCAAGGGTATTTGCGCGTAAGTGACTAAAAGGAATTCAACTGGAATTCGAACTCGGCACCCCGATTTGTCGTTCCGAGTCGATATCCAGTGGATATCGTTGCTATTTCTTCTATTGATGAACGCAAAATGCTTTTCCGCTAAAGGTTAGGGATACGTTGCATCTGTCTGACGATTAAATGGGCATTTATCGCCTCATTTCTTTTTAAGAACTCTCAACAAAATTTACCGCCAAAGATCTCACTAAACACACAACATTTCTTCGATAAAACCCGACCTTTATGACCGGTTCTGGAAATTTCTTTTTGTCAATTCCCTGCCTTTGCGCTGATTATTTTCGTATGTAACCAATTTCTCATGACTCGCTATGATCTGTTTAAGACGGTGTTAGTTAGACCGATACATTCTTCATTCTTCATTACAATTGGTTCCCTAAAACGGAAATTACGTATGACCTAGAGTTACAGAATGTCAAAAGACTAGATAAAAACATAATACAATCAAGATTTATTCTGATATAGGATACTTTGTTGATATGTCTCTGCTTTTGTGACGTGTAACCTTTGGATATATTCATAATCGTTGTTTGATTAATTAAATCTGATACCTATAAAACAATTCGGTCCACCAAGACGAAAAATGTTAAGATCGACAAAGGATAAGGATAAATGGAAGTCCATGATCGCCTACGTCCTGGAAGGCCACACAATACTGTGGATTTCGACTCGGAACAAGAAATCAGAGAACCGAGTTCGAATTCTGACTGAATTCGTTACATTAACTTACGTTCAAATACCCTTGGAAAAGATATAATTCAGTCTCTTCCCTCCATCTATGGGTTAAACAGATTGTGTTCTATAGCCTTTATTGGCAACCAGTCTACAGCAGAATGTAGTGGCAACCTAGTGCGGGAAAATCATTTCCCCAGTCAGTCATATCTCTTTCAAGACATGATCACCCAAGCGTGTATTACATACAGCACTTAACTGAATATAATAGTTTATTTATTACTAACTCCACTTCCGGCAAATGTTTTCTATTCATTTCTAAATCAAAGAACCCCCACCTCCCTTAGGAGACGAAAGTTTGACCGGCACTAAAACTCCACTTTATACTCCGTTCGAATACTACAGCAACATGCATTCAATGCCTTCTTTTTAATGCTGAAAATGGTTACTAACAGCCTCGGCTCTCCTTTCCAACTTTCAATAAATGATTTCTATCTACTCCTCTCATCTTCTACTACTAAAATGTTCTGAGTTGCACGAGCAACGCTGGGCTATGATGCTAGTCTTAATATAAAGTTCAAACGCTGTGACGTTAAAAACCAAGTTCAGGACAACAGTCTAAATAGATCACAACCTAATATGGATCATTTTGCATCTTACGAATACAAACAGAAATCTTATTTCAACGGGCGACGACGAAGAGTTTGTCCAAGAAAATATTTTTCATTTTATTTATTTTCGTATTGTGTTGTTATTTCAGTGGATATCGGCTCTGAATAAGAAGTCAGAGAGCAGAGTTCGAATTCAGTTGAATTCGTTGAATTCACTTACACGCAAATACCTTTGGGAAATGTATTAATCCGTCACATCATCCTTCAGTTATGGGTTAATTAGTAGGACAGATTGGGTTCTATAGCATTGGTTCGCCAGTCTATTACAAAAAGTAATAGCAACCCACTGCGGGAAAATCTTCTGCCTAGTCAATTATGTCTCTTTCGAGACATGATCGTCCAAGTGTGTATCACGTATGGTACTTAACTGACTGATTAATACTGTTTATTTGTATTTCTGGAAGAAGTTTTAATTTACTAGTAGTAGCCATGAAAATTACGGCTCTTCTGTTTGAATCTTGTTTTCTAAATCTTTTTCTTTTTTCTCTTCCTTTTTTCTTGTTATTCTTTTTATTCTTTTATTTCTACTCTTTCCTTCTTTTTTCTTACTTTACTTTCTTTTTTTCTTCCTTTATTTTTTCCCTTCTCTTTTTCTTTTTCTTTGTTCTCTTTCGTCTTTATTTGCTTTTTCTTTCTTTTTTCTCAGTGAAATCAAAGAGTCTTTGATATCGATGAAAACGGATAAGTCCATTATTTATGAAGGTATTGAGAGGGCGTAACGGTCGTGCTAACAATGGAACAAATGGAGGTACAAGCCGAATTACAGTAAGATTTTAATGAAAATGTTACTTTCTTTTAACTCGACTCAAGTAGTTTCAATTACGCAAACTCCAGAAAAGATATGCTTTCTGCAAGAATTCTCTTTTTTAAAATCATTTTAACATTTTCACTGACAAAATGAAAATAAAAAATTTTTTTTTAATGCTGGAATTTATTTACGAATGTTTCTGAAAAGAATGTTTCAAAGTTTAGTTTCAGGTACAAAAAAGCTTTCATCCAGTTATTTATTTATTCATTTATTTTAATTCAGAATATCGACTCATTTATAGTTGCAACTGTCTTCAAGAAGCTTCAGTGCTCGAATTTACACATTTAATTAAATTAATTAGACAGACTTTTACCTTTTTTAAGTCAGAGAACAGTTAGAGTATATATATATATATATATATATATGCAAAGAAATCGTATAACTTGGGTTTAAAATGGATTTTTAAAAATGAGAAATCTTAAAGCTTTTATTTAAGTTTTAATTTCAAGCTTATACATTAAATTTAATATTTCCAATAATACTTTGCTCTATTTCAAATTGAATTTAAAATACGTGAAATAAGTTCCTTTTATTATCAGTAAAACGCTAAAATCGTCCATATTGACAAATCTGTCAACCCAAAAAAAATCTCTTTACTAAAATATCTTTGAAAAAATAAAGTATATTTTTCTGAAACTTTATTTAAGGAAGATTAGCTGATTCAAAATTTAATTAATATTGATTGTAACAAATATTGCTCTTAGTTGAAAAGATCGCATTTTTAACACAGAGGAATATATTTTTATGAGATGTTAACAACTTTCTCGATAGATTTGTTTTGGGCTGTTTTCTAAGAGGGTATAACTGTAACAATTATTTGAAGAATATAATGTGAATGCCTTTTTCATTGAATTTTACGTACTTCGTCTTTATAAACTTACTGACAAAGACGCTTAGAACATCACCAATATTTTTTATTTTATTTTACTATAGTTACTGTAATAATTTTCTGATAATCATTTTTAACTCCCTATCATTCTTTGCCCATTCACTGTTTTTCTTCTTTTCTCACTAAGGAAACAGGAGCTTTATTTATTTACACTTAAATGATATTACTAATTTTAATTACTTATACGTCTTAAATAATATCGCTAATTACTCAAAAATTCTTTATTCTTGAAAAACACAAAATGAAAAATGCTCCAAACCTAAGTTTTATCGTCAAAATGTTTTAACAGGAAAGACTAAATGATTTTTTTATAACTAAATTGTATGTTTGCTCATTTTTAGAAACTTCTTTTGATCAAAAACTTAGTTTTTCTTGTATCAGCGGGTCACCATAAATTTGAATGGAAAATTTTAGCGTTTTTTTACGCTGTAAAATACACTAATTTTGAAATTCTTGAAAAAATCAGATAATTCATAAAGGTTACTTACTTTCAGGATTTATTCAGTATTAAATAATCTTATGTTAGAAATGTTTCTTCTGTAGTAAATCATAGTAAATATATTTTTTGTAAATGTTAACTTCCACTTAATGAAGTTTATAAAATTTCGATAACTTCTTTATGTGTATATTAGTTATAAGAACAAGTCCCCGGAGAATTTAATCATTATATTTTTTTTTTTTTTTTTTTTTTTTGTCAAACAGAAACCTCCCGCCAGTTAAAGAAAATCTACTGTGAATTGTAAAATAAAAATTTAATATTACTAAGACATTATTTAATTTGAAAAGCTTTTAAATACTTTTAGATATATAACTTAAGGATACTAATATTTCTAAAAAGATGCGAATAATGAATTTTAAAATAACTGTTTCACTTTTTTAATTTTTAATTAGAATCTTTGTCTATATTTTTGAGATAAGGTATTGTAAGTATTTTCACTATTTGCATTTTTCAGACTGCTTTCCTCATCTTTATTGTTGAATTCGTTACATTTGCTCATGCACAAACACCGTTAGGAAAGGTATTAATAAGTCGCTTCTCTCTCCAACTATGGGTTAAATAGGACAGTGAATTATATAGCCTTGTTTGGCAACCAGTCTAAAGTAGAAAGTAATGGCAGACTATTGTGGGAAAGTCTTCTGCCCAGTCAGTTAGTCTCGAAAGAGACATGCACGCCCGAGCGTGTATCATGTATGGCTCTTAACTGATTATATTGTTAGTTTGTATTTTGGAGAATTTTTAACTTGCTATTAGTAGCCATGAAAATCATGGCTCTTTTGTTTAAATCTTTTTTTTTTTTTTTTTTTTTTTTTTTTTTAGTCTTTTTTCGTTTCTTTCTTTTCCCCCCTTTCTTTTTCTCCTTTTTTCTTTGCCGCCTTTTTTTTCTTTTTTTTTTCTTTGCCGCCTTTCTTTTCTTTTTTTCTTTGCCACCTTTCTTTTCTTTTTTTTCTTTGCCACCTTTCTTTTCTTTTTTTTTCTTTGCCACCTTTCTTTTGTTTTTTCTTTGCCACCTTTTTCTTTTTTTTTTCTTTGCCACCTTTCTTTTCTTTTTTTTTCTTTGCCATCTTTTTCTTTTCTTTTTTTTCTTTGCCATCTTTTTCTTTTCTTTTTTTTCTTTGCCATCTTTTTCTTTTCTTTTTTTTCTTTGCCATCTTTTTCTTTTCTTTTTTTTCTTTGCCATCTTTTTCTTTTTTTCTTTGCCATCTTTTTCTTTTTTTTCTTTGCCATCTTTTTCTTTTTTTTTCTTTGCCATCTTTTTCTTTTTTTTTCTTTGCCATCTTTTTCTTTTCTTTTTTTTTCTTTGCCATCTTTTTCTTTTTTTCTTTGCCATCTTTTTCTTTTTTTTCTTTGCCATCTTTTTCTTTTTTTTCTTTGCCATCTTTTTCTTTTCTTTTTTTTGCCATCTTTTTCTTTTCTTTTTTTTTGCCACCTTTCTTTTCTTTTTTTTTTCTTTGCCACCTTTCTTTTCTTTTTTTCTTTGCCACCTTTTTCTTTTTTTGCCACCTTTCTTTTCTTGTTTTTCTTTGTCGCCTTTCTTTTCTTGTTTTTTTTTCTTTGTCGCATTTCTTTTCTTGTTTTTTTTTTCTTTTTCTTTTCTTGTTTTTTTTTTCTTTGTCGCATTTCTTTTCTTGTTTTTTTTTTCTTTGTCGCATTTCTTTTCTTGTTTTTTTTTCTTTGTCGCATTTCTTGTTTTTTTTTTCTTTGTCGCATTTCTTTTCTTGTTTTTTTTTCTTTGTCGCATTTCTTGTTTTTTTTTTTCTTTGTCGCATTTCTTTTCTTGTTTTTTTATTCTTTGTCGCATTTCTTTTCTTGTTTTTTTTTTTCTTTGTCGCATTTCTTTTCTTGTTTTTTTTTTCTTTGTCGCATTTCTTTTCTTGTTTTTTTTTTTCTTTGTCGCATTTCTTTTCTTGTTTTTTTTTCTTTGTCGCATTTCTTTTCTTGTTTTTTTCTTTGTCGCATTTCTTTTCTTGTTTTTTTCTTTGTCGCATTTCTTTTCTTGTTTTTTTTTTCTTTGTCGCATTTCTTTACTTGTTTTTTTTTTCTTTGTCGCATTTCTTTTCTTGTTTTTTTTTTCTTTGTCGCATTTCTTGTTTTTTTTTTTCTTTGTCGCATTTCTTTTCTTGTTTTTTTTTTCTTTGTCGCATTTCTTTTCTTGTTTTTTTTTTCTTTGTCGCATTTCTTTTCTGTTTTTTTTTTTCTTTGTCGCATTTCTTTTCTTGTTTTTTTTTCTTTGTCGCATTTCTTTTCTTGTTTTTTTTTTCTTTGTCGCATTTCTTTTCTTGTTTTTTTTTTTCTTTGTCGCATTTCTTTTCTTGTTTTTTTTTTTTCTTTGTCGCATTTCTTTTCTTGTTTTTTTTTTTCTTTGTCGCATTTCTTTTCTTGTTTTTTTTTTCTTTGTCGCATTTCTTTTCTTGTTTTTTTTTTTTCTTTGTCGCATTTCTTTTCTTGTTTTTTTTTTCTTTGTCGCATTTCTTTTCTTGTTTTTTTTTCTTTGTCGCATTTCTTTTCTTGTTTTTTTTTCTTTGTCGCATTTCTTTTCTTGTTTTTTTTTTTTCTTTGTCGCATTTCTTTTCTTGTTTTTTTTTTTCTTTGTCGCATTTCTTTTCTTGTTTTCTTTTATATTCACGACGTTTCACTCGTTGTTCGCTCCGGACATCTTCAGGTGATATGTTAGAATTTCGAGCCAAATCCTTTTAGTCCATTGGGGTAGATTGTTCTAGTTCCACGTGACATGTTTTTTTCTGGATATTTTAATTTCATTTATTTTCTTTAGGTAACTCAACTCAATAGATTTTTATTCACCTCTATTGTAGCCAGGTATTGAACTCTTAACTCTTTTGATCAAGTCACTGGCAACGCTTTATCCACTGGTCTTAACGTTGGTTGACGTAATCCAATGAATCAAGAAATCTGCTACTCACAGGACAGAAAACAATGCATAACATACTTACTGTAGTCGAGTACATTGATGGCTGGACAGGGTTTAAGAGAAATAATGAAAAGACCGAATTTATTAAGAGCTACAAAGGACACTAAATAGTGGAGAGCTTGATTTCCTACGTCCTGTGGTGGACATAAAGAAGAGTCAGTCAGTTAAGTATTACACGATCATGTCTCTTTCCGTACATAACTGACTAGGCAGAAGGAATTGGAAATTCAAGGAACTGAGATTGTCTACATCAGTAAAATCTTAAGGCCTGATAAGAATTAGTTTATTATCATACGTGATACACGCATGTGCGATCATGTCTCTTTCGAGACATGACTGACTAGGTAGAAGATATTCCCGCAGTAGGTTATCACTATTTTCAGCGGTAGACTGGCTGCCAACCAAGGCTACATAACCTAATCTGTCTTGTTATTTAACCCATAGATGGAGGGAGAAGTGATGGATTAATACCTTTCTCAAAGGTATTTGCGTGTAAGTGAATGCAGCATATTTAACTGGATTTCGAACTCGACTCTCTCATTTCTCGTTCTGAAAGAAAACGAATTCTAAAAAAAAAATTTTTTTAATTACTTTCATATTTTTTAGTTTATGAAAATTCTTTCCTGGAGATTAACACTTTTGTTTATCTTTATTTGCTTCAGCTTTGTTTATCAGTTTTAACAGAAATTATTTTTCGTGTGCATTGCCAATGAATTTGACAAAAATGGCGTCATTTTTTTTTTTTTTTTTTTTTTACCTTAATCCAGTTATCCGAAAAATATGTTTACCACGTGAACTACAATAAAAAATATGAAAAAGATATATATCAATAATGGCATGTAATATCTATGCAGGTGTTCCCTGCGACATGAAAACTATTTCAAAGGTTCCACAAGGGTAAATAAATTTTTTAAACACTGATATACAGGGTGCGTAAGGTATTTGAGAACATATACTTACACAAAAATGAGTCTTGGAAACAGATAATGATGTTTTTCTACTGAAAAAGTCGTGAAGATAACAAATATATTGCTTGGTAATTTTATTCGATAAAGTTTTTAGCTTCGATGAATCACTTATATACTAGAATTAAGTGATCTTTTTTCGTATTGGACATTAGACTTTTAGGGAATCTTTAGTGTTATGAGGGTGTTCATTAACCGCTTTCTCAACTATGTTTTATATATAGTAATCTAGTGGATTGGGGTCTGGGGAGCTAAGAGATTAAATGTTAGAAGTTCTGTCATCATAAAAAAATGTCCGTCTTCCATTCCAGCCTTATGGCTTAAACATTGTTTTCAAATTATCTAAGTAGTAGAGTTTACTCTAAGACCTTGTGGAAAAAAACGTAAGGACACATCGCCTGTCATTCGTTGTTTACAACTACTCAAACCATGACAGTTGCAAGAAATTGTATGCAATACTCTCGGAAATTTCGAAGGGTCTGCACATAATCATCTCTAATTTTTTCTCTTTAATTTCTGATGCTAGTCAATTTTTTTGATTGTTTTATTTTGTTGTTTTTTTGTTTGTTTTTTGTCTGTTAACTTTGTAGATAAAAGATCTATCGACTTTTAAAAATCGTGTTATTTCTATATTGCTATCTTCAGGCTTTATAGTCACGATAACTGCATGCCCCTTCATTCTGCCATTGATAATTCTGAAATATCTTCAAATATATTACGCAACATATATATATATATATATATATTCTATAAATACTTTCACGGCTTCTGCTCCGATGAACTTAGATCACTAGTGCCCCCTAAATACGAATTTGAACGAGATACTAGATTAGCAACTAGATCCCACCCTTTTACAGTGAAACCGATAAAATGCAGCCGTAATTTCTACTCCAACAGTTTCTTTCCTCGCACTTCCCGACTATGGAATTCTCTTCCAAACGATTGCTTCCCCAACGGCTACAATCTCCAGGAGTTTAAATGTAAGGTCAATAGACACCTCTTAACACACTAACCTGCTCCCATTTTATCAAGCACTCTTCCCATCTGCCCAACCCTCATCCTCGCTATCCTTACTCATCTGTCATCTTCCTCCTGACATTCCCTATGTCTACACACTCCTTCTCTTTACCTTCCCCTATGTAGCCCCATGCGCAATAGTGGCAGTGGAATGCCTTGCTTGGGGTGAGATGATTAAAAAAAAAACATGTCTATATATATATATATATATATATATTGTAATGTTTGTTACAATGGTTTATAAATTCATAATATCACGACACAAAACTTTTCGCGTTTCGAAGCTATGTGCGCTTCTCATCGGGTGATAAGTTTCAACTTATCACCCGTCGAGAAGCGCACATAGCAGCTTCGAAACGCGAAAACTTTTGTGTAGTGATGATATGAATTTATAAACCATTCTAACAACCATTACAATATAATGCTCTACGTTGTATTGAGCACTCTTTTTATAAAAGTAAATGCATGAACAACAGGTAAAAAAACTACGAGTTCTATAATTTTGTTCCAATTACACATATCTATATATATATATATATATATATATATATATATATAGGATGTTTAAAAAGTAAATCAAACCCATCTACAAAAAGTACACTTCTTGTACACCATTTCTTACTCCAATGTAAGCTGTCTACGTTCCAACCTTCTAAAAATAGAACTATCTTCTTCAGTCACAAATGACCTTTTGTTCTTATCCGAAACGGACTCCATCCAATTGCAGGAGCTCACAATCTTGGGTTTCTCCTCCATTATAACAAAACACAACCACCGTCAAATACTTGTTTCTCTGTTGCAGAGATACAAAAACGAGGATCCTATTCTCCTGTATATATGTTTTTGCGTGGGTCTTATCCATAGTACCACATTCGTTTTTGTTCTGTGTTGGCCTCAGAGTGAAGGGTCTGTAATCTTCAATCGAATATCAGATTGGCAATTTTTCTCGGTTAGTTTTCGTATATGCGGTGACAGGGGTTAGTCTACTCTAACAAAACTCATGAGGATATTTCTCCGTCGCTTATGAACTGAGCCAGAAAGTCGAAGAACCGACCCGAGTCTTGGAAACGACGGGACAACAGGCGAAACTCCTGGATCTGTTTCTCACATCTTGCACTGAGAAAATGCACTGCAAATGTTTTAGCGTAATTGGCACGTTTTATAATTCCCTAATCAGTGTCTAAATTAAATCCAAACCAATGATATTCTCTGTTCCATAACTTTTAGAAGGCGGACTTGAACATCTTTCGGTCCTATATGACGGTAGCTCCTCTTCAAACCTTCTTCAGATGTGTTGCCTCTAAAACTGCTGCCCTAACCCCTGAATGGATCCTTACTTGGGTGCAGGGTTAACAACCCTGCCCCGAAAAAATAGTTTGTTACAGAAACAGCAACAAAAAGTTGCTGCCCTATGCACCATCTGGGTGTGATGGATAAATGATGATGATGATTGCTTCCCTATGCACCATCTGGGTGTGATGGATAAATGATGATGATGATTGCTTCCCTATGCACCATCTGGGTGTGATGGATAAATGATGATGATGATTGCTTCCCTATGCACCATCTGGGTGTGATGGATAAATGATGATGATGATGATTGCTTCCCTATGCACCATCTGGGTGTGATGGATAAATGATGATGATGATTGCTTCCCTATGCACCATCTGGGTGTGATGGATAAATGATGATGATTGCTTCCCTATGCACCATCTGGGTGTGATGGATAAATGATGATGATGATGATGAAACGGTTGTGCGAACTAGGGAACTAATGAAAGGAGGGACATGGACAATTTATTTAGATTATCACATAACTTCAGGCGTACAATCTTACATATATCTTAATGACCATTTTTTGGGCTGTTTGATCCGTACAGAATTTTTATGTGTGTCTCTTTTTACGTGGACCTTCCTAGCGCCACCGAGGCTAAGTAGAAATGGTTGCAAAAATAAAAATGCGTCTTCAAATCATTTCAGAATCTCTATTTCTGATTGATATCGCTTACTTCATGCTGTTAGATATAAAAACGGAAACAAAACATTTTGGGCCCTGTGACACAAAGAAACCAAACCAAAAGGGGGAAAAAAACAACTCACCTAAAATGAATAACAACGCTTCGTCTAAAAAGAAATTCAACCGATTTAAGACTTACATTTGCACCATCACGAATTAAGTATGAAAGGCAAAACACGCCTGAATGTAAAATGGAAGAAAATATGGAACTTTTAAAACCAACATCCAACAAAAAAAAAAAACAAGATTTAAAATTACTGAATAAAATCTCTTTTCATAAGTGGTAAAAAAAGCATTTCAAAGAAAAAACACGGGAAGATAAAAATTCTGTTTTCTATAATGTCATCAAAAAGATTTTAACACCTTGATTCTTAACAAAACACACGTAAGAAGTCTTCGTAAGAAACTAAGCTATTTAATAAAAAGTATCAGTTTATTTTCACACGTTTAACTAATACAGGGTGCGATCGGTAAATTGTCACCGTTCTATATTTTTAATTTTACGCATGCGCGTTGGTTGTTTTTAATTTTATCGACCACATAATAAATTTTCCCATCATCATCAACAAAGATAAAATAGGCGCTTGTTAAAACATCTTCGTGTAAACAGCTTTGAAAAAAAAATCAGCAATTTATACACTTTCCCAGTAACAAAAAGCTGCATAAACTTTAAGGAGACGTTTTTATAATTTCTCTAAAATTATGTCGAGTACAATGTGCGATGAGTAAATTGCCGCCATTTTATATATTTCATTTCACGCGAAATTTCATTTCACAGATTTTGTCAATTGTACAGTATAACAGTCAGCTGCGCACAGTCTGAGAAAAAAAGCACCATGACGTAATTCACCTCGCCAGGAAATTTGGAAACGGCATGCTATACTGCTTGGCATTCGCACCGGAAGCTTCAAGGCAAACATTTTAGAATGTTTGGATGCCAATCTGAGGACAGTATAGAGGATTCGGAAAGATTCGGATGATGACGACGGTAAGGCAGCTCAGAAAACTGACTCTGATCGTTCTAATAAAAAAAGAACTCCCAAAATTGTTGGCGAGAGAGCCTCAGACTTAATGCATTGGCCTGCATCAAGTGCCTTCGGGTGGTAGTGCTGCCCTGGGTCAAGAGGGTTGCTGATATAAGACCCTATGTCTGACAAAAGAATTCTGTACCGTGCTAAACAAGCAGAACACAGTCATGGCTGTCAGACAAGACAATTTCTGCAACCACATCATCTCTATATATGTGACCGCCTAACTCCCCAGACTGGAACCCCCTTTATTATTGTGTGGGGCGCTGTTGAACAAGGGACCAACAATTTTTTGAACGCCAAAGAGTAACAGAAGGCAAGGATTATGGCAGCATTCAGAACGCCAAAGAGTAACAGAAGGCAAGGATTATGGCAGCATTCACCAACTTAAACAAGGAGATTATCCAGAAGAGATGCAGGAGATTCCAAAGTCGTCTAGAGGTCGCTTGAAGCCAATAATGATTTTAGTGAATAAATTTACACTGTAGCATTTTGTTATACTTTTGTGTAATTTTGATAAATATAGCTGTTAATGTGATGTCAATGTTATTTTCATTTTGCAGATGATAATTTATCCCTCACACCACACACAGATATAGATATATATATATATATATATAGTCATCCGCAGACATATCTGTTTAGCTATATCAAAGCTCATCAGTACGGTTAGACATCCGATTGCCTCTTACCCAGGATTGAAACCTGACCGAACTGGTGTCAGTCGGCGATTCTACCTCTGAGTTATGGGCGATCGACAGAAGGAGGTAGACTTTTAGCGTGTGATAGAGATATATATATATATATATATATATATATATATATATATATATATATATATATATATATAAAGAGGTTTTGTAATTCGATATTAGCTCTTGATATAAACGTTATCTTTAGTCTGTATATGTGTTTGAGTAAATATCAAGGTAAAGTAGAGAGAAAATGTGTTATTTAAATGTTATTTTATTCAATGGTTGACGCGTACTCATTCGATAAAGTGATGATTGAAAAGCTACTTTATCTCATGGTTAATGGGGATTCGTCTAAGAAAGTATTATTAAAATATTACTCTCTTTAATGGATGCTGGGTATTCATTCGAGAAAATGGCTTCTATCTTTAATGCTTAGCGGATAATCAACCGAAAAGTTTGTGGTTATAAGCGTAAGAAATGAAGAAAAGACAAGCAAAAAAAGAGTCAAGATCTTTCATCAAAATTCCCTAATGATAATGATTAATTCAAAGAATTGCTTTCGACTCTTATGTACTTCTGTCCACCCTTGAATTCATTTCACCCACAGTCAGTTAATTGCTATACGAGATATGCGCTTGGGCGATCAGAAGATTTTCTGACAGTAGGTTGCTATTTCTTTCTGCATTAGACTGGCTGCCAACCATGGCTATAGAACCTAATCTGTTTTATTCACCGCATAACTGGAAGAAGTGATAGATTCATACCTTTTGCGGGAAAGTGAATGCAACGAATTCAACTGGAATTCGAACTCAGCTCTCCGATTTCTCATTCCAAGCCGGTATCCATTACATAACTTGCATCCCACGAAATACACAATTCTAAATTCGAAAAACTCATGAAAGGATAACTGATTAACTTTTATATCGAACCAAAAAAAGGAAGAATACTTTTATATGCCATGTCCCTTCGAGACTTAGGCGATCGTGGCTCTCTCCAACTATCCCATTTTTGTAACTCTTGTCATACATTTATATACGGTTGTTAGGTAAGTAACTATTTCCCTTCATCCCTTTTGCCGCTGAGTATCAAATTCTCCAATCACTCTTTCTTCATTCTGTTGTAGTGAGCAAAACAAATTCTCAATTTAAAATTCAAATCTGACTCATTGATTTTGTTAGAAAAAAAAAGGAAAAAAAAACGAATTTTCTGGAATTTACAAACTTTGCACACAAAATTCGCAATGTGAAATATTTTTCGGCCAATAGCAAACTAGGAAACACACAAAAAAAAATTCAAATAATCTTTATTTATCAAAAGAAAATTCCTTTTACGTACCCTTTTCGCGACCCGAGGCGAACTTTGTCGTCCAATGAGAAGCCCAGAATTACATCCGGGTGTGAATTCCCAAATGGCATGTTTGGAGCCCCAGAAAACGAAATAAAAAGACGAGACAAGAAGACGGTCGAAGTAGAGAAAATACAAACATAGTTAACTCATCCCTCGACAAACGTCAAGCGATCGTATTGTTATTGCCTCTCTTTTTCTCTCTCACTTCCTTCTTCATCGTTCACCAATCAACTTAATAACCGGCCAGTACCCTAAAGACTGAGCAAATATTTCAAAGACACTCCTACCAAACAAACGCTCACACATACATGCATACGTACGCATAAACTCTTTCCAACAAATTACTACTATGAATATTTTAACAACCCTGTACCAAGCAAAAAACATTACTTTCATTTGTAAAAACCTTAATTGATAAAAACTGTTGTTTCTATATACAATTGATTACTGCACGAAAACTGAATGCATGGTCATCAGTAAAAAGGGCAGCCCAAAATGCCAATTACAGGTCGGGGATACCAGAATCAAGCAGGTACAAAAATTTAAATACCTGGGAAGCGTTATAACAGAAGACGGAAAGTGCGACACAGAGATCCGAAGGCGAATTAGCATGGCGAAGGAAGCATTCCAGAAATTGAGTAAAGTATTAAGAAACAGGAAAATTTCGCTAGAAACAAAGAGGAGAGTACTGGATTGCTATGTGTTGTCAGTTCTTCAATATGGCAGTGAATGCTGGACAATATCATCAAAGATGAAGGAAAATTTGAAGCAATTGAAATGTGGTTCTACAGAAGGATGCTGCGAATATCATGGATCGAGCATGTGAGCAATGATGAGGTCTTGGAAATGATGGAAACAAAAAGAAAATTAATACTGAGCATCAGGAAGAGACAACTGAAGTTCCTGGGACATGCAATGAGGAAGGAGGGCTTGGAGAATCTGATACTAACAGGCCAGATATAGGGGAAAAGAGACAGGGGAAAGCAACGGATAACATATTTGAAGTATCTAATCAGGTGGATGATGGAACGAGGATTGCATAGTGTAACAGGAGAAGGCGTGCTCAGAGCCACCAGGAATAGGAAGACGTGGAAAGCCATGATCGCCTACGTCCTGAAGGGAGAAGGTATATAGAAGAAGACCCCTCTTATAGTGGACTATCTACTAGCAAGGCAAATCAAACTAATCTGTTTCAACACACATACACATCACTATAACGGATAATGTGTCTCAGAAATTTCTAAGTCTGTGTGTTCTTTTTGTTGCCATTTTCATTCAGATTTTTCATTGCTTACGAACTTCATTAATCTTTCTATAACCGCATTTCTGTCGCCTCGAATCTCCTCATCTAAGGAGATCGTCCAGATTTCACTGTCATGCAGGAGGATTAATATAAAACAACAGGTCAACATTCTTTTCTTTTTACACTATTTACAGTGTCCGGACTGTTGTCTTCATCTTTGTCATATTCACGACGTTTCGGCTGTTGCGCATCATGTCTTCCTCAGGTGATATACGTTGGAATTTCGAGCTGAACCTTGAAGAAACGCCGTGAATAGAACAACGATGAGAACAATAGTCCAAATAATGTAAATAGTCTAAAACCTCCACTCCAAAATTTCGACAGATATTCTTTTATTTGATTCTAACGTGAAATTCGTGTTTCCTAGTACATCTTCCCTTATTAAAATTCGCGTTTCCTAGTACACCTTCCCTTATTGAAATACGTGTTTCCTAGTACACCATCCCCTACTGAAATTCGTGTTTCCTAGTACACCTACCCTTATTGAAATTCGTGTTTCCTAGTACATCTTCCCATATTGAAATTCGTGTTTCCTAGTACACCTACCCTTATTGAAATTCGCGTTTCCTAGTACACCTTCCCTTATTGAAATTCGCGTTTCCTAGTACACCTACCCTTATTGAAATTCGCGTTTCCTAGTACACCTTCCCTTATTGAAATTCGCGTTTCCTAGTACACCTTCTCTTATTGAAATTCGCGTTTCCTAGTACACCTTCCCTTATTGAAATTCGCGTTTCCTAGTACACCTTCCCTTATTGAAATTCGCGTTTCCTAGTACACCTTGCCTTATTGAAACATTTCCCAGACACATATATTCGTACATAGATTTTTATAAAATATGCATTAACCTTCCATTTTTCTTTCATGCTATAATAAAACAAAAAGTTATGGCGTATTAATGGAGGCATTTCTTCTCTGTAGGATTTATTTGTGAAAGAGATTTTTCCTTTTTTACTGGCGTCAAATATCAAAAGATTGAAATGAAACTGTATAGGTTTCAACTTCTGATGATGACGATAGTCAACACTCGAGTTACCTTGCCAACAATACTTGCTAGGGTTAAAAATCCAGGCTCAAGTTAAATTGTTTGATAGACAGAAACAAGCACAGAAGCAATATTTTATGGGATAAGAGAATATGTAATCTGCTACAATTTAACTTGAGCTGCTGTGTTTTAGTCCACTTGTATGGCTTTTAATCTACAGACTAGTCTGTCAACTTACATTTGGACTATTCGGCCAACCCTATGAGCAAGTGAATGGCACAAATACAGAGAAAGTAAAATTAAGAGACAAGAATAGGAAGGCGGAGAGAGCTATAAGCAGAATAAGTGAGAGTGATCAACAAATTTTCATTGAAAAAGAACAACATTCTAAGATAGATATAGAAAGATAACAATGCGCTGCGATAGAATGATAGATAGGTAGAGAGAAATGTGGATAGATAGGTAGAGAGAAATAGGCATAGGAAATAGATAGAAATAGATAGATAGATAGAGATAGATGGAGACAGAGATAGATAGATATAGATAGATATAAATAGAGACAGACAGACAGACAGACAGACAGACAGACAGACAGATAGATATAAATAGAGATAGATATAAATAGAGATAGATAGATAAATAGAGATAGACATAAATAGATAGATAGATATAGATAGATAAATAGAGATAGATATAGATAGATAGATAGATACACACAGAGATAGATAGATAGATAGATAGATATAAATAGAGATAGATAGATAGATAGATAAATACATAGATATAGATAGATAGATAGATATAGATAGATAGATAGATACATAGATAGATATAAATAGATAGATAGATAGATAAATAGATAGATACATAGATATAAATAGAGATAGATATAGATAGATATAAAGAGAGATAGATAGATAGATAGATAGATACATAAATAGAGACAGATATAGATATAGATAGATAAATAGAGATAGATAGATATAGATAGATATAAATAGAGATAGATATAGATATAGATAGATAAATAGAGATAGACAGACATAGATAGATATAAATAGAGATAGATATAGATAGATATAGATATAAATAGAGAGACATAGATATAGATATAGATAGATATAAATAGAGAATAATAGATATAGATATAGATAGATATAAATAGATATAGATAGATATAAATAGATATAGATATAGATAGATATAAATAGAGATAGATATAGATATAGATAGATAGAGATAGATATAAATAGAGATAGATATAAATAGAGATAGATATAAATAGATATAAATAGATATAGATAGAGATATAAAATAGATAGATATAGATAGATATAAATAGAGATAGAGACATAGATAGAGATATAAATAGAGAGAGACAGAGAGAGAGGCAAATAGAGATAGATAGATAGAGACATAAATAGAGATAGATACAGACAGAGATATAAATAGAGACAGATAGATAGAGATATAAATAGAGATAGATATAGATAGAGAGATAGAGATAGAGATATAGAGATAGATAGAGATAGAGATATAAATAGAGATAGATAGAGATAGAGATATAAATAGAGATAGATATAGATAGAGATATAAATAGATATAGATATAGATATAAATAGAGATATAGATAGAGATATAAATAGAGATAGATAGAGATATAGATAGAGATATAAATAGAGATAGATAGAGATATAGATAGAGATATAAATAGAGATAGATAGAGATAGATAGAGATATAAATAGAGATAGATAGAGATATAAATAGATAGAGATAGAGATAGATATAGATAGAGATATAAATAGAGATAGATATAGATAGATAGATAGAAATAGAGAGAGAGAGATAGAAATAGATACATATAGATATAGATATAGAGATAGATAGGTAGTGAGAAATAGGCATAGAGAAAAATTGGCATAGATAGTGTAAGTAGGTAGAGATAGATAGCCAGAAATAGAAATAGGCATAGATGCATAGATAGAAATAGGCATAGATAGATAGAACTAGACATAGATAGGGATAGACTTACATTGTCAAAAGGAGATAGATATAAAGAGCTTACATAGATGAATAAAATAAAATTTCTGCGCAGAAATAGTGACGAGCCAGAAATATTAAAAACCAAAGCGGAAGCTGCACTGGCCAAATTAAAAAATCAAACGAACTTTAACTCTATCGAACAACCATCCTAATGAGTCACATAACAAAACTCATTATCCGAATACTAATGAATAGAGCTTGCTCTATAATCAGGCCAGAGATAGACGAACTCTTACTGCTCATGTCCTAAGACATCGAAACAAGGAACGCGATATTTATCCACAGCGCGTTAGAGCAATACAAATGCAGAAGGACGTGTACCAGTGCTTTATAGACAAAGTAAGCCACAAATGTGGCTTACTTTGGGTGTGTAGAATGTGCGTTGTGCTGCATTATATATCGGCTCGGGACGAGAAATCGGGGAGCCGAGTTCGAATTCCAGTTGAATTCATTGCTTTCACTTACTCGCAAATACTCTTGGGAAAGGTATTAATCCGTCAATTACTTCCAGTTATGGCTTAAATAACAGAACAGATTGGGTTCTATAGCCTTGGTCGGCAACCAGTCTACCGCAGAAAGCAATGGCAATCTACTGCGGGATAATCTTCTGTCTTGAAGCTACAAATATATGTTAAAGATGCTTAGAAACCTTGGCATATAGGGGAAAGACATGAGAATAATCAAGAATCTATACTGATAGCAAAACACCTGCATAGGAAATCTGTTAGCAGATATACAAAACTAGAAAGGAAATTAAGACGAGGATGTATCTTATCGGATTTAATAAATCTATACAGCGAGGTAATTCTGATATAGCTAGAAGTTTTTAACAGGATTCATCATTCGCGACAACGCAACAACCTTATATTTTTATCGACTTTTATTAAAACAAAGAAATAATAGTAATAAATACAAACAAGATTTACATTTAGTAGATTCTGTAGAAAAGCAAAACAGAAGCCAAGAACCAACCATTGCGGTAAAAAATATGAAAATAAAAGCCAAGGATAAAACTCTTGAACAGCTGAAACAACGCTGGCAAGACAAACCTCTGCATGGCCAATATCCAGAAAGTGCCAATAAATCCAATGTTGATAAAGTTAATACTCATCGATGGTTACGTGCATCTGGATTAAAGTCTGAGACTGAAGGCTTTATTCTTGCAGCGCAAGACCAAATTCTTTTCACTAGAAACTTTCAGGCAAATATTATACATAATAATATGGATCCAGAATGCAGGTTTTGTGATAAACACCAAGAAACAATAGACCATCTAATCTCAGGCTGTTCTGTAGTTGCCCCAAATGAATATAAAAATCACCACGATAGAGTAGGGCAATATTTCCATTGTCCAATGTGCAAACCCTATGGAAAATTTGTAAACTAACACTGGTATGAACATCACCCAGCACCGGTTACAGAAATAGATGTCACCATTCTATGGGATTACACCATCTACACAGACAGAAAAATTGAAGCAAATAGGCCGGACATTATTATTAAAAATCAGAAAGAGAAAACTTGTCTATTAATTGATATGACTTGTCCAGCGGATTGTATCATAGCAACCAAGGAATTTGAAAAACTGTCAAAATATAAAGACCTGGAAATTGAAATAGAAAAAATGTGGAAATTGAAAACAAGAGTTGTGCCAGTGATAGTAGGTGCACTTGGAATAATAAAAAAATGGAACCAAAAACACATTGAAAGAATCCCTGGAAAAGCCAGCTTAACAGATATACAAAAAAAATGTCTTATTAAGTACAGCCCTCACACTAAGGAAAACTTTGTCTATGTAACGCTAGGGGTGATAGGGAAGAGAGAAAAAACATGAAATGGAGCCATAACAACACGCCACGACCTGCCTTAGGTCTTCCCGCAGAATTGGTTGGTAGTGCGACCATAGCAGAAATCGAAATATGAAAAATGACATAATAATAATAATAATAAAATCGGAAAAGAGTTGTTGCAGATCTCCCATTTCGTTTCTTTCTAACAGAACATGAATGCGATGTCGGTTAGATTTGTCGGCTTTTTCTGAATGCACATTTTATATACGTATTTAATTTTTTTTTTTTCGCTGTGAGGTGGTTTTAAAAAGTATCACACAACGGAAATATATAAATTACAAACAAATCATGTACAAGATAAAATACAAAAAGCGTAAACAAAAACAAAAAAAAAATGGAGGGTGAAGAGCTCGCTTATGGCTTTTCCCAAGTTTATATGCGCGTGAGTGAATGCAGCAAATTTCACTAGAATTCGAACTCTGCTCTCCGATTATTCATTTCGTGCTGATATCCATTGCACCACTCTCACTTCAAACTTTACTGCGCCTGGTATCCCAAGCAGTCACCCATCTAGATACTGACCAGGCAGGACGTTGTTTAACTTCGGTGCTCGTACGGGAACCGGTGCTTCAAATTCAGTCAGTCAGTTATGTGCCATACACGCTTGGGCGATCATGTCTCAAAAGAGACTGACTGGGCAGAAGATTATCCCGCAGTAGATTGCCATTGCTTTCTGTTGTAGACTGGTTGCCAACCGAGACTAGAGAACACAATCTGTTCTGTTATTTAACCTATAACTGGAGGGAAGAGACGGATTAATACCTTTCCCAAGGGTATTTGTGCGTAAGTGAATGCAAGGAATTCAATTGGAATTCGAACTCGGTTCCCCGATTTGTCGTTCCGAGTCGATATCCACTGCACCACAACTCGCATCATGTGGACGTAAACGGTTGTTGCTAGTGTTGTTACTTTTAGTTTGTTTGTTTTGTTTCATTCGCTTATCATTTATTTTTGTCCGCCATTTTTTTTTTCTCATTTCTGGTTTTATTTGTTTATTTGCTTCGTTTTTTTCCCGCACTCATGTGTTTATTCTTATCGGGGTAAAAAGTAGCTGAACATCCAATCAGAAGCAAACTAAATTCCCCTTTCTCTTTGTCAGTTGCTGATCCTATAGATTCAGTTGATATGCATCATTATGTTGTCACAAAGTTTAACCTGAACTGGAAAGGAAAAAAATAGCTGAAAAAAAGAGTGTAAAAGTGTGGTATGTATATATATATATATATATATATATATATATATATACATGTAATTTTCCCTGAAAACATTTTTCGTTTCTTTCTTTCTAGC
Source organism: Ascarosepion bandense (assembly GCA_037127315.1). NCBI lineage: Eukaryota > Metazoa > Mollusca > Cephalopoda > Sepiida > Sepiidae > Ascarosepion > Ascarosepion bandense. The sequence continues at coordinate 745,799 of JBBBDQ010028443.1, forward strand.
CATTAAAGTTAATTCAGCCGAAGTTTCGCTAACTTTCAAACCGACAATCTAACAATAGACTCAAACTTTTGATTGGCTAATTCTTATGCCCATGTGACCAGGGTATTGTTTTATTCCGTCTCTTAACTTTCTCATTACTAGACTCAAATTTAGTCAGCGTACACGGTTTTTGAAACTGCTCTCCAAGATATTTATAGATTATCGTGCGTAAATAAGCCTCCAGAATACAGTAATTGAATTATTTTTCTTCTTTTTTTTTTTTTTTTTTTTTTTTTTTTTTTTTTTTTTTTGCTAAATGTAATGATTTTTAACTCAGTAAGGTATTTCTGTTTTTTTATTTATCTTCCTAAAACCGCAAATTTATTTTTGGCTTTCATTTTTTTTTATTTATCTCTGCTGATTAACTTTTTTACACTTTCCTAAAAAGGAACTCAAGCTTTTCAATTCTATTTCTTAAGTTTTATTTCACAACTTGTTGGCAATTTAGTATGAAAGTTACCAAGCTAGATAATACTTAGGTTTTAGTAAAGTGTTTTAGTAGCATGAGGACTACAGCAACAGAATACCTGTTAGTCAAAATAGTGTCTAGCGATTCAAAAGTTTAAAAAGGTTCAAGATGCAATTCCTACTTTGTGCCATGTTCCTTCATGAAGTGATTAATCATGGATTTCCACTATATCCTGTCTTTTGCTTACACTATTTATATTCGAACATTTGTTAACACAACGTTTAGGGCATTCTGCCGACCGAGCTTTCTCATGTGAATTGAACACTTTATTTAATCTACATAGATAGGCTGTTCTCGTTCTACTGTCAATGTTTGGGGATATCTCGTTTAGTTATTATTTATAGTACTATCTTTTATAACTCTTAGTTTTGTTTAACTGTTTGCTATCTTTTCTAATGCTTGTTATTCTAATTGTTTATACAAGCTTGCGAGTTATTCGCTATTGGTGGCGACAATTTTAACAACGGACGATATACAGATAACACAGTATTGATAGCAGACAGGGTAAAAACAAAATTGCAAAATTTCGAACAGAAAATAGTGAAGGATGGCGAGAAGAAAAGGCTAAGCATAATCAAAAAGAAAACAGAATGCATGGTTGTTAGCAAACGGAACAGCACAATAAATTTGCCCAACAGAAAATCGAAGATCCCAAAATCAAACAAGTACAAAAGTCTGAGAAATGTTTTAACAAAGAACGGTAAGTGCGACAGGGTAGAGATTCCCCCATATACACGGATCATAAACCACTGATATATGCATTACACTAACATATTGACAAATATAATCCACGGAAAATCAAAGATCAAGACGGTCCTGGGCATGACCGTAAACTGCATCCGGCAGCAAGGCCTCTGATTGGGAGGTTGTGAGAAGCATGAAACCACCTATTAATTGCTGTTGTTTCCAGATCTACTCTGACCCGAAGTGGTAGCACTTGTTAGGGTCCCAGCTATGGGCAAATAGTTAAATAGATTATTACCATAACACGTCTTTGAAGGAAAAAAATATTCTCGGCAAAATATTATTGAATACGAAACCAGAAGACATTTTCAGCTTTGTAAAATAAAAAAAAATTAAAACAAATTTTTCATTAAAATCTGACTAAATCCACCTTTTCACTATAACCAAACATTATTAAAAAATACCTTAAAACCCCCCATCTTTTTGGCATTAAATAACCCACAAAGGTTGATATGCCATTAACAAAACTCAAAACCTCAAACTCAAAGATCTGGATTATATTTTCTAATTCTCTTCAGACATCAGATATATGACAAGTCAAGAAAATATAGTGGCAGATGCATTATTACGTGCCACAATTGTTTCTTTAGATTATAGTTCTTTAAACCTCGAATTAATTACTAAAGAACAAACCAGATATTTCACTACAAAAAATACAACAAAGCACCCACTACGTGGTCTATTCAGTGATAGAAAACTTTGCGACATTTCACAAACTCAACTACCACCTTACATACCACCCAATTTGAGACAGCAAATATTCTAACACTTTAATAAATTGCCTCATCCAGGAAAACGTGTAACTGTGAAGTTGATTATTGAAGGTTTTGTCTAACCAAATATGTTAACTGCATTAAAAAAAAAACTTGTTTTTTATGTCTTAAGAACAAGATAAATAAGCACACAAAATCACCTGCAGATATATTCAGCGCACTTGATGCAAGATTCACAAACATACATGCTGATATTGTAGGACCATTACCTTATTTTCAAAAACATACATATATCCTTACTATAATAGATAGGTTTATCCGCAAGTCTGCTGCAATATCGATCAAATATATCACAGCCACAACAATAGCCAAAACTATTCTTACTGATTAAATTTGCAATATTGGGAGTACCATCTGTATTCATGACAGACAGATGATCTTGGTTTTAATCTACATTAATTTGAGATTTTAATCGCCTACTCGGGACTCGACACATAAAAACTACAGCCTATCATCTTTGTGCAAACAGGATGGTAAAATGTTTTCATGGACAGTTAAAGGTAGCTCTAACGATGAAAGAAATCAAAACTAATTATGCAGCAAATTCACTACTGGTATTTTTATCAATCAGAAACCTTGTGAAAGAGGATGTGGATAGTACACCAGTTGAAATTGTTTTCGATACATCATTGAATATATCTGGTCAACACTGTTATAGAATCACGAACAATTCACCTAAAACAACGTTTGTACAAGAATTGAAACAAAGAATGTTATCGTTAACATTCACACCTACACAGAAAGCAAGCAAAAGTGTATATCTACCAAATGACTTTTACGCCTGCATATATATTTAGATGAAATGACGGCGTAAAAACTTTATCTTCAAACTACTCAGGTTTATACCAAGTCATTAGCAGAAAGGATAAGTATTTCCCCCATCATGAGCAATGGATAACATGATAATATTTCTATCAATCAGATTAAACTAGTTTCTGTTGATAATCAATTCACACAACGGTAATAAGCAGAAAAACATGCTCATCCAGAATCAAATATTACTCAAAAGATGAATGAACAAATATCCAGCAAAGCAGATGACACCTCATCGGAAACAATAGCACAGAAGGATGTTATAATAAAACCGGTAGACATTGGCATTGGCCAAAATATTACAAACTATACCTGAGATATGAAATTACTGTTCCCTCTTCTTCTTTTATGTGATGTAGGCAATCATGACCTTCCACGTCTCCCTATCCCTGATAACGTTTAGCACGTTTTCTCCTGTTACACCACCCAAACCCCACTCTGACATCCACATGCTCAGGCCCATCAAATATGTTATCTGCTTCTTTCCCCTGTCTCTTTTTCCCTCAATCTGACCCGTGAGTATCAAATTCTCCAAGCCTTCTTTTCTCATCACATGTCTCAGGAACGTCAGCTGTCTTCTTCTGATGCTCAGTATTAATTTTCTTTTTGTTTCCATCATTTCCAATACCTCGTCATTGCTCACATGCTCGATCCATGATATTCGCAGCATCCTTCTGTAGAACCACATTTCAATTGCTTCAAATTTTCCTTCATCTTTGATGATATTGTCCAGCATTCACTGCCATATTGAAGAACTGACAACACATAGCAATCCAGTACTCTCCTCTTTGTTTCTAGCGAAATTGTCCTGTTTCTTAATACTTTACTCAATTTTTGGAATGCTTCCTTCGCCATGCCAATTCGCCTTCGGATCTCTCCGTCACACTTTCTGTTATAACACTTCCCAAGTATTTAAATTTTTGTACCTGGTTGATTTTAGTATCTCCAACACTCTTAATATTTTTCCTCTTGGTATATCTCCCAAACTCCGCTCTGCTATCCGTTTGCTAAAGCTCATCAAATATACCTCGCACTGCTTTCTCTTCTGTCTCTTTCCCTCCAACCGTCTTGTGAGTATTAAATTCTTTAAACCCTTCTTCCTCATTACACGTACTAAAAACTAAGCTCTCTCTTCATGACTCTATACGTTTTCTTCTCGTTAGCATCCTCTCCAACACGTTGTCTTTGCTCACATGCTCAGTCCATAGTATCCTCAACATCCTTCTGTAGAACCACATTTCTGTTGCTTCGAAATTAAATTAAATTATTATTTTAACTGACACTATCACTGTTTGTAAACAGTTCCAACATGATTCAGAAATGCAGTAAATAAAATTTGGGCATTGGATCGCATAATTTTCCCGCAAATGAAATCTAGGTGAGATTGCAATATTTGGACAGATAAGGTACTACTTAAGTCATGTTGCATGTAGGTAATTTTCCTTCAGGTAGATCACATCATTAGGAAGAATCATGCACGAAGATCACATATTTAAGTAGTACTCTTTCGGATTTTGAAGGTGATTAAGTAGAGATTTTTTTTTTTTTTTTTTTTTTTTTTTTTTTTTTTTTTTTTTTTTGGCGAACCAAGCTCGCCAAATTGCAGATCTATTTCGTGAAACTTATTTATTTATTTTTCTATATAAAAAGATCGATTTAACTCAACTCAAAAGATACTTTTCAACTGCTTACCTGCCCGCCAAACGCTTCGATATTACACTGACTGAGCAACAAACATTAGCTATGTTTAACAAGATCAATTGATTTGTTCGGCTTTGTGTTTTAATTCAAGCCCATATATACAGAATGTCCATAAAGTTCATGTGCATTTCAAATGTATCACAAATACAAATAAAGTTATAAATTTTTTAAGGTGCCCACGAACTTTACGGACACCCTGTATTTGAAATAAAAAGTAAGAAATTTTTCCGAGTGAATATTGCATTAAACTTTTTTTTTTGTAAATAAATTTAAATACAATGTCAATCATTGTCTTGGGTCGTCTTGATTCCTCTTCTTTTATTGTTCTCTCTCCTTAATAATGTTTTACTTTTTTCTTAATCTTTCGCACTCAGTAATCCATTGTGTCTTAGTGGCTTTATTGCTTTGCTAGGAGTGAAAGGAATATTACAAAAGAAAACAATTGTTTCTTCAGGTACAAGTCCTACTATCTTAACTAGTATCTAACATATACATATATATATATACATTTTTTTAATCGTTTCACCCCGAGCAAGGCATTCCACTGCCACTATTGCGCAGGGGGTTACATAGGGTCGGGAAAGTGATGGGAAAAGGATGGTTAGATATAGGAAATGTCAGAAGGAGGGTGATAGACAGGTAAGGGTACCGAGAATGAAAGTTGGCTAGATGGTGAGTGTTTGAGAAAATAGATGCAAGTTAGTGTTTTAGGAGGTGTCTATTTTGTAGCCGTCGGGGAAGCAGGCATGTGGAAGGGAATTCCAAAGGCGGAAAGCGCGAGAAATTAAGCTGTTGGAGTAGAAATTACAGTTACATCTTATCTGTTTCACTGTAATAGGGTGGGACCTAGTTGCTAATCTAGTATCTCGTGTAAATTCGTACCTAGGCAGCACCAATGACCTAAGTTCATCGGAGCAGAAGCCGTGAAAGTACTTGTAGAAGAGGCACAGGGAGGCCACGTCACGCCGGTGAGAGAGTGGTTGCAGCCGGTCCGCCAAAACAGGATCGATCACGTTACAGATTCTCCGTTGTATTTTGTCAAGAAGCCCGAGGAGAGTAATGGCGAAAGAATTCATAGCAAGAGTATTTGCGCGAAAGTGAATGCAACGAATTCGACTGCGATTCGAACTAGGCTCTACCAATTTCTCATTCCGCGCTGCTATCTTTTACACCATCCGCACATCTTCAGTGTGGTCAAGGAATTACCAACATCGACGAAATGCAAAGACATTATTTTAAGCACTCTTAAATGCCGAACAGACCGTTTGTTTTTCGAGGAATTTTGTCGACCTCCCAACTCTGCTTGGGTTGCGGTTACAAATGATTTCCCGATCATCGTTTATTGAATATTTTGAAAAATTCCGACCCCTTCCACCGATTACGAAACATTTGCATGAATCACCTAGGAGTCAGTCAGTTAAGTATGATACGTGAGACACGCACTTGAAAGAGACATGACTGACTTGGCAGAAGATTATCTCGAAGCAGGTTGCCATCACTTTCTGTGGTAGGCTGGTTGCCATACAAGACTATAGAACCCAATTTTCCTCTTATTTGACTCAGAATTGGAATATCCAATGCACCACAACGCACATCCTGGAATACACATGGGACTACATTCTTACAAAACCCTTTTTGCCTCTCTTTCAAAAAGGACTTTCTAAATAGAATGTCCAAACTGTTTTTCCTAATAACGTTAAACTCTCTTCAATTAATACAAAGATCATATATCAGTACACCATGTGTAGGTTCCATATATATAGGTAACTGGGAACCTAGGTGAAGTAACTCTTCCTAGTTCTGTGGTTTAAATCTAATGTTTTAGGTTATTTATAGGCTTCAGCTTAAACTAGTTATTTATCTTTTTGTTCATTCTTTTATCTTTTAATCATTCCATTTTTTGGGTGGATCGGCATCTTTTTGTTCTAAAGTAAGGTAAATAAAATAAAATTTATTACATTTAGGATATAGGAAGGTTCAGGCCACAGAAATAGTCCACTCGACCACGAATGATACTAAGACGCACTAGATTAATTGGTGGCTTCCTCTATGTTGATAGGGGTCGCAGGTTCGAATCCTGCCGAATGACACATTTTCGTAACAAAGATTTATCGTAAATAATCAGGCCAGCATAAACAAATATACTGCTTGATTAAAAACAGATTATGTACTCAAATACGAGTATCGATTAAAAATAATGTTCAAACAAATAATTTCAGCGTGTCGGTTGTTAAACTATTTCGTTAATCTTCGGGTTTTTTCCTTAACATAGTCTTTATTCACACACACAGACACCCACACATAAAAAATGCTGGATTAAACCCCAAACAATTTGAACATATCACTATCTCTTGTCTTCTATCATATTTCCCTTACAATATGAATAATTTGTTCTCAAATCTCATTCGCCTTGTTTGATATAAATACAATTTGTCCTCAAGCCCAAAGACATGACAGATAATTATTAGCAATCTGAATTTTGAAGACCAACAGTCCAATACACTGACTGCGATGCAGGTGACATTTTCATGACAGTCACCACGCCAGAAAAATAAAACTATGATAAATACAAATACCTTAAACCGAAAATCATTTTTATACTTCATATCTAAAACGACAGACCATTTCTACAATTAAATTCTAATTTCATCCCAAGAAATGAAATAAAGACACTAAGACGCAAAAGAGTATTAGAGAATATGAGAAAAAAAAATTAAGGAGAGAGAACAATAAGCGAACAAGAATTAAGTAGAATGTAGATAATGATAAACATTGCAGAAAAATTTTTGAAGATCAAACTTGATTAAAAAGCTGGAAGAGAATTCCACAAACAGAACAAAAGCTATTAGCATAGAATTTACGGTTCAGTTTGTCAATTTCCACTGTAAAATGATGAAACCTTGCCGCCAATCTAGTACTACGCTTAAATTCATAGAGTCGATGTACCATAAAACAAAGTAATATTTAATGTTAAATATTATGAGACAAGGACAAAGGAGCGGATATGAGAAGGCTGGTCTTCAATATTTCTTTTAGAGATCAGCTAGCTAATTTACTGACCCAAACACACTACAGTAGTTTTTACACCAAAACAACACATTCTTACTTACCATTCTTACTACAGTCACCATAATACCTTTAAGTCTCTATGTAGTTCGAACTAGTTCCCATGTGTACATTTTGTCTGGGGAATTAATAAAATTAGAACATTTAAAAACGAAACCCCAAAACAATAGAAGAAAGTTTATCAGAACAATTACTTTGAAAGCATTCATAGAAAAGGCACAGGGAAGCTTCATTATGGTGGTAGGAAAATGACTGAAGTCAAGATATTTTCATGATAGTTGTACTAATAACGTTTCTTCTTTGGTATGTAGACTTTATGAATTTAAACAAACTACTACATTGGAGGCAATGTCTCTTCATTTTACTGTTGATATATAATGATCTATATATATATATATATAAGGCACTCTGTGCGTCTGTGTGTGACTGTTCCCTATGCACGCCTACATTTTTTAAGCTACGCCATTCAAACTTTATAGGGACACATATCTACAAGGAAGCCAGGTCGATACATACTTTTCGAGTTTATGTTCAACAATTTTCCCTTTTGTAACTTTTGGCTAATGGAGTCGATTGTTTACATTTGCTCCTTAAAACATCTAAGATGGTTGCTAAATTACGTCACAGAAATCAAATCACACGTGTCAAACGCGACAAAATTTTTTTTATTAAAAAAATGTTTTGTTTTTTTTTCAAATAAAAACTAAGTATGTAAAAAAAGGTGCCAATGGTTAAATTAATTATTTAAGTTTTTTTTTTCAGATTTAATTTCATACTTCAGAAAATAACATTAAAAAAAATAAAGCTTTTTTTTTTTTTTCGTTAAATATTTTATGCAGAAAATCAACTGTCTGTAATTCGTGTGGCCTTAATGTAACTTTTTCCTCTAAAATTAAATGTCTACATTTTTAAATATTTTACGACTAAAATGTTCTGAGTTGCAGGGGCAACGCTGGGCTAAGATGCTAGTGCTATATAAATATATATATATCACTGTAAACTAATAGTTTCTTCTCTCACATTTCTTGCTTATGAAATCTGATCATCAGAAATTTAAATGCACTTGTTATTTTCTGTCTTAATTCCCGTTCTTTTATTTTTCTCTCTTAATGTTTTCTTTGCATGTTAGTGGCGTTATTGCTTAGGACTAAATGATAATAAAAAAATCAAAGAAACAATTATTTTTATTTACAGAAAATATGTCACAACAATTAGAATATTGTGCAGTTCTTTCTTATTTTATATTAATATGTATCACTCACCTTGGAAAGTCATAACATCCTGTATCTTTTATACTATTTGATTATTATTTGAGATTACCCTTTTAAAGGTCGTCCCTTACTATTGTGCCTAACAATCTACACACTCTATATATAAAATTCTGTGACTTCCATTAGTTAGTCTACCTTTACATTCATTATACTTTCTAAAATAGCCATACATTGACCGATCAAAACCAAATGAAAGTGGGGATAGGGAAAGATGGTCTTCAGTCTGTCTTATCCTAAACTTAAACTAGCCAGAATTACTGACCTAAGCATACCACAGTATTCCTTACACTGAAACAATCCATTCTTACTGCAGCCACCATAATACCTCAAAGTCTCTATGTAGTCTTAACTAGTCCCCGTATGTACAATTTGTCTGGGCTGGGGTGGATAACTATAACAAGATAGAAGAAAATTGATGAAAACAATTACCGTGAAATTATTTATAGAAAAGACAAAGGGAAGATACATTACGGCAGTGGGAATGTGACTGAAGACGAGATACCAGGTCAGGATCAATAACATTGCGGATTCTTCTTTGGATTTTATCAAGAATCTCTAAATATATAGCAGGAGAAGACAGACTGTAAATGGCAGCAATATTCAAAACACGGTCGAATGGTATTTTATCTTTCTTGTTAAACTTGCTTCGGCAACGAAGCTTGCTTGCAGACTGAGCAATCGGTCATGAGAAAGCACTCTTGTTCACCTCTCTGCGTCTGAGCAGAGAGGGGCCCAAACGAGATCCACCGAAGGGTTAAGTCACGCTTGGGTTCATAAAACAAGAGCCCGACCAAGTCTCAAGCTGCGTCTACGGGATATTTATGTCTGGGCGTAAGAGCTCGGAATCCCACATAAATGGGCCTTGTGTCCCACCTGCTTTAGTGAGAAGGCGGCAAGTACCCTTGGTTTAAGAACTAAAGCCTTACATTTTGTCCACTGAACTTTGTCTAATCAAATTAAGCTGAAATAACAATTGAACTAAATAGCTAAGTTCAAATATAATTCATTCATTTACTGTAAAATTTATTAAATGATCCTTCAGTTAAGTGGCATACGTAAAACACGCTTGGGCGATCATGTCTTTTTCGAGACATGACTGACTGGGCAGAAGATTATCCCGCACTAGGTTGCCATTGCTTTCTGCGGTAGACTGGTTGCCGACCAAGGATATAGAACCCAATCTGTCCTGCTATTTAACCCATAACTGGAAGGAAGAGACGGATTAATACCTTTCCCAAGGGTATTTCTGCGTAAGTGAATGCAATGGATTCAACTGGAATTCGAACTCGGCTCCCCGGTTTCTCGTTCCGAGCCGATATCCACTGTACCACAACACACATCCTTACGCTTAATTTTATTCAATGAGTTGCCTTCTAGTTATGTGTTTGGTTTGGTTTGGTTTACTTTGTTTTATGGCCTATCAATTTCAATTGATTATTTAATACCACAAAGATTTTTATAAGTTCGTATGGTTTGTAGATAGTGTTTTATTTATTTTGTTTTTGGCTTATCAACTTTAAACTGGTTATTTAATGACAAGATGTTGGAGTGAACAAAATATGTTTTGGATTTAAAAATTCAAATGCTGACTCATTGATTTTGTTAGAAATAAAAAAATTTTCTCGAATTTACAACTTTTGCTTAACACACACAAAATTTGCGAAATTTCACACCTCGATATGAAATGGTTGTCGTCCAATGGAAAGGTCAGAATCACATCCGGGAGTGAATTCCCTAATGACCTACAAACTATATAAAAAGACTGGACAAGATGACAGTCGCCAGAGAGTTAAGATGACGAACATAATTAACACGTACCCTTGACAAACATCAAGCGATCGCTATTATTGTCTCTATCTTTCTTTCTTACCTCCTTCCTTTTCACCGTTCACCCTGAACGATAACGCCAAGGACACTTCAACCCAATAAACGCTCATACATACATACATACATACATACATACATACATACATACGTTCCTGTCTACAGCCACACAAGTTACTACTACGAACTCTTGATACCCTTAAATTCTTAATACTGTTTCTCATTCACACATTCCAATCTCCAACCTTCTAATGATAGCGACTAATTCTATGTTGTAGGGAGTTTTGTTATGTTTACACAAGGTTAATTCAAAATAGACATTAACGATCTCCCTACTGCTTCAGTGGTGAACTCCGACGACTGAAAAGAACAGGCAGTGGAAGAATCACTTCTTCAGTGTTAAGGATGGCCCATTAGTTATAGATGTTGGTTAATTCAAGTGACTTGTCCCAAAGAGTTGTGATTTCAATACCAGACTACAGCAATGGTGAACAAGTAACTTAGAGAGTCCGGTTAGAGGGAGATAATTCTTGACTACCAAAAGAGGGTTCGCACAAGGAATGAGAATGATATAACCCCAGTGATCGCAATAAAAGATTCGGTTCGAAATTCCTAGGACCTGAAAACAATCGGAGCGTACAACGGTCGAAACGTCGTACAAATGGCAAGAAAGATGAGTACAATAGTGTGAATAATGTAAATAGTGCAGATACGTATGATTAAAAAATGTATTTTTTATAAGAAATTAGTTTGTAGATCAGGTTTCATTGATGTATTTTTATGAAGAGGGTCTTTGTCGTGAAACAAATGTACTGCTGATCATTTTTTTCAAAAATATATTGCGAGTATTTTTACTAAAAATATATTTTATGCTTTTATAGTGTTTTATCCCAGTTGGGGGGGGGGGGGACTATTTCCCCATAGCTTGGACCCTAACAATTGCTATCACCTTGAGTCAGAGTAAACCTAGGAACAACTGAAATTAGTGGGTGGTTCCACTCTCTTTAAAGCCTATCAAGCAGGACGGTATGCGTTTTGGTCGAAACTTAAGTTCTTGCTGATCGTTTTTGAATTCAGATTTTTTTTTCTTCTAGGCTGGTTTTCAACTACAACTAGAGAGTCCAGTTTGCTGTGCTATTTAACCATTAACTGGGCAGCGGGAGATGGATTCATACCTTTATGTCTGGTATATCCTGCAGTTTCAGTGCTCGATACTTGACGTAAAGGAGTGCCGACAGTTATCGGCTTAGCACAAATAAAACTCAGCTAATTTGCATAGGATACAACACCTTTCTCAAGGGTATTTGCCCGTAAGTAAATGTAATGAATTCAACTAGAAAGGTAGGTGTCACACACGCACAAGCACACGTGTGTATAACGAGTCAACAGATAATTTTCTAAACATATACTGTTAAATATAAGAGACAATGAATGTCTATTATGTTTAATCATGAGCCGTTCTAAACGTTGTATTTTGGCTTTAATTTAAGGTGAAAATAAGAACAAAAATTTCCCAACATTTGGATATTTTTTTTATTATGTTGGTTCTTTATTTTCGCCTGAAATTAAAGCCAAAATAGGATGTTTACAACGGTTCATGATTAAACATAATAGGCATTCATTGTCTCTTATATTTAACAGTATATGTTTATTAAAAAAAAAAAAATATATATATATATATATATAAGTTAAGGTTAACCTGAGACCTGAAGAGACTAGTTCAGTATATTCTTCTTTTTCATGTGCCGTGTCCCTACAGAAGATAGGCGATCATGGACATCCAATTACCCCTGTCTCTTGTCGCTCTTAATATTTTCCCTTTGGTATCTCTCCAAACCCCGCTCTGCCATCCATTTGCTCAAGACTATCAAGTATGTCTCGCGCTGCTTTCCCCTGTTTCTCTTCCTTTCTATACGTCCTGTGAGTATTAAATTTTCTAGGCCCTCCTACCCAATTGCGTGTCCCAGGAACCTCATCTGTTACTTCCTTATGTTAAGTATGAGTTATCTTCTCGTTTGCATGCTCTCCAAAACCCCATCGTTGCTCATATGCTCAGCCAATGGTATCCTCAGCATCCTTCTGTAAAACTACATTTCTGTTGACTCGAGCCTCTCTTGATGAGATCGTCCAACATTCACTTCCATATAGAAGGGCAGATATCACATAGCAGTCCTTTTCTCAGTATTTGTCCTCTTTGTATCTCTCCAAAACCTTGCACTGCCATCCATTTGCTCAGGACTATCAAGTATGTCTCGCGCTGCTTTCCCCTGTTTCTCTTCCTTTCTATACGTCCTGTGAGTATTAAATTTTCTAGGCCCTCCTACCCAATTGCGTGTCCCAGGAACCTCATCTGTTACTTCCTTATGTTAAGTATGAGTTATCTTCTCGTTTGCATGCTCTCCAAAACCCCATCGTTGCTCATATGCTCAGCCAATGGTATCCTCAGCATCCTTCTGTAAAACTACATTTCTGTTGACTCGAGCCTCTCTTGATGAGATCGTCCAACATTCACTTCCATATAGAAGGGCAGATATCACATAGCAGTCCTTTTCTCAGTATTTGTCCTCTTTGTATCTCTCCAAAACCTTGCACTGCCATCCATTTGCTCAGGACTATCAAGTATGTCTCGCGCTGATTTCCCCTGTCTCTCTCTTTCCCTCTATCCGTCCTATGAGTCATTAGATTCTCCAAACCCTTCTTCCTCATTACGTGTCTCAGGAATCTCATCTGTCTCTTCCTGATGTTAAGTATAAGTTTTCTTCTCGTTTACACACTCTCCAACATCTTGTCGTTGCTCACGTGCTCGGTCAATGGTCTCCTCGGCATCCTTTTGTAGAACCACATTTCTGCTGCCTCGAGTCTCTCTCTTCATCCTTGAAGAGTTCGTCCAACATTCACTGCCATATAGAAAAACATGTACCACATATCAGCCTACTCTAGATATCCATAAAATCCACATATGCCTTTAAATTGAATGTAGGCTCTATTTCCAGTCGTAATAGTTCATTTCGTTTGCCTTACGATCTCTACTGGGACATTCGTTATTTTAAAGTACTGTTTTTAATCACCCAGTAGAAATTATCTAATCTAACCTTATTTATAAATGGAACTTTGTATGTGTGTGTGTCTGTGTATCCGTTACCTATAGGCTCCAAAACGACTGAACCGATTTTCTTGAAAATTTACACAGTTGTACTATAAGCGTCTGCGAGTGTTCTTGGCTAGGTTTTGTGTCGAGGTACCCCGGGTTAAACATCGGGTTATAGAAGGAGTGGTCCGATTTTAATCAAATTTGATACACTCATAGACAAAGACATAAGAAACGATATTCAGAAGTTTCAAGGTTGCAGTTCTTACAACAGTGCAGAAAATCGATAATATATATAAAAGGCAAGATGTTTGTGTGTGTGTGTCTGTTTATCTGCCTATATGTCTGTATTTTTTCAGCCTTTTTATTTTAGTTTTTGCTTCGGGTTTGGCTCTAAGTCGGTATAATTGTAGTTCTTAGTCTCAGCCGTGATACCATTTACTCAGAGGACTTATATAGCCTTCAAAATTCAGTTTACGACGAAAAACGTATTTGATGTCGATACCAGGAAATCAAAATTTGACTTACATTCATTAATTTTTCTTTCACTCTACGGTTTCACTTTAACTGGAAACAACTATTGGATTAATTTTAAAGCTTTCATTACACCCGAGCAACGCCGGGCTATACTGCTAGTTTTAAAATAAGAAACGGTTTTGTAACATTCACTACACTGTTTTTATTCATTAACTTAAATAATGTGAAAGTCACACAACAAAGTGACTAACATAACCAAGCTGACGTAAATGATTTTAAACGTTTTGTTTGAATATTTCGAGTATGTTGTTGGCTATTTTCCTTGTCGTGATTATGTGCATGTCATTCCTTCACTCGATCACGGAACTATGGCTTCGCATGATATTACTACTTTTCAAATTCTCTGTCATTCACCATTTTTATAAACATAATCTTATCGGGCATAGGCAATCATGGCTCTCCACGAACGCTTTTGACTTTATTATCCGTGAATTGTCATTAATTGTTAGGAAAGATGTCGTGTCTCGTTGCTACCTCTACGGTTTTGAATTCAGCATAGACTAACTGGTACCCAAGATATCCACGTCTATCTTTGTATTTAACGCATAACTGGGGTGGGATCTTGAATAAGTGGATTCCTGTCTTTCACAATGGTACTAATGCAAAGTGAACAAAACAGACGAAGTCGGATTTTGAACTCGACCAGTTGAGTCCATTTACCGCTGTGCTAACCACGCAGCCTGTCATTTTCCATAAATTGCATCGGACACAATGCAGTCTTCATCCCTACAGAGCACGATGACGTTGCAACAATACAGCGATTCCCCATAAAGGAGAGAAGAACCTATTGTTGTCTTCATATACTTTGCGTGGATGCACGAATTCTTCCTCATTCGATCGGGTAAACCTCAAAATTATGCCTGGTCGTATAATTAATTTCCTGAACAAATGCGTGCTACCATTCAGAATATTCGATTTGTGTAACATACAAGATAACTTTTGCTCATATATAAATATGTGTCTGTGTGCGTGGGTTTTGACACTTAGAGCTGAAAGAGTAAAAAAAAACAGTAAGATAGTATAAAGATACAAGAAAATGATGAAAAACTGAAATATTCACGACTTTCGACACATATAAACGATCTCCGACACATATACACACACGTATACGAACACACACACACACACACAGATGAAAATAAACCTCACAGAAATAACTAACGCATAAATTAATTTCTAAGTTAATAACGAAAATGACAAAATCTGTAGTCAGTTACTGAAGCCCCCTGACGAGTGGACAGAACGACTACGAAACTGTTTGTTTACTACACACCATAGCCGAGGTTCTGTATATAATATCATTCGGCTAAGTGATAAATTTTATTTGCATTCATCAGACTTATTGAGTGCGATATATATGTCGTCTAAATGATGCAGAAATAACACTGACTTCTCATTTTAACAGATATATTTACCAAAGTTACACAAAAATATCTTGAAATTCTAAAGAGTAAATTTATTCAATAAAATCGCCATTGGCCTCAGACCAGACGACTTTAGAATTTATTACATCTTTTCTGGACGGTCGCCTTCATTAAGTTGGATAATGCTGCCAAAATCCTTGTCTTCAATTCATCCTTGGTGTTGCAAGTTCTGTTAATCTTTCGCTCAACATATTAATCAAGGGAGTTGCAGCCTGAGGAGTTAGGGGGTCAGATGTAAGGGGTGATGGGGTCACAGAAATTGTCTGACAACCATGACCGAGATCTCTTGCTTGTGTAGCATGGTGCAGAATCCTGTTGCCAGATATGTTCGTCCAGCAACCAACCAGGGCAGGTCTACCTCCTCAAGGCATTCGATGTAGGTCTCTGTTTTGAGTATGGGGCCCTCATCAACAAATTGGGAAATTCTTATCAGAACGATCAGTGAGTTTTCTGAGCAGCCGTACATTCGTAATCACCATTAAACTCATCCAACTCTCTCCGAATCCACTGCACTGTCCTCAGATTGGCATCTAAACACTCTCCAATGTTTTTATTGGAGCTTTGTAACTATTTCAGTGTACGATTTTAGCAAGATGTAAATGTTTACAATGATCCCAGTCTGATGAAAGACAAGGGTAAATCTCACTGCTCAATAGTGGAAGAGACAGACTCATCCGGACCGGAGCAACTTTTGGGTCCGCGTGGTGGTGATGATAACTAAGACATCCGGAAGTAGCATGGCTCATGGAACGAGAATGATATACCCCCAGTGATTTTACTTACTTGCTACTTTTTGTTGTAGGTGGAGATCTAAATCATCTCTCAGTTGCGTCTCTGTCCTTGAAGACAGTGTGCGTCTTAGTTGTATCTCTCTCCGAGGACAGGCATACAACTGAGAAAAATTATACTGTGAGATTCACGATCCCAGCGACAGTATCCCGGGGCGGCGCCACTCCATTGCACCAGAGGGGGGACCGGTGCTCGTCACCGGATCCTGCGCGATCGGCGGTTGCAAGGATTGGGCAATTTTGTGCTTTGCCAGTAGTACGCGTTCGGGCTCTCCACATTAACCCTTGATCTTGTATCGCATCTACTTCCTAGCAGGGGAAGAGGTAAATAACTATACCCCAGTGACCGAAATAAGGGGATTGGTTCAAAATTGCAATTCCTTGAAGAAGGCTGTAGAATACAACGGCCGAAACCTCGTGATATAGCAATAAAGATGAAGACAACAGTCCGAACAATGTAAATACTACCTCATCTTAGAAGTATAGACAAATGTAATTATATTTTCCTAAAAGTGTACCATGAAATAGTTACGCAAATATACACTTCTTCAATAACCCTTTATTAGAACAAAATTATACTCATAAAATATATAAATAAAGCTGCGAGCCGCTTCGACGTAGTTTAATGTTTATCAAGCTTGTCTCGCTAGACTCATTAAAAGTGAGTAGTGAGTTCAATCCTCACTGAGTGCCCCATACCTTTGGCTTTATGTTACATCTAAGCTACGCTTAGAAAATCACCATAAATATAAGCGTATGTTTTTCTTGCTGTTCTGCGTTTCAGCAAGAGGCTACTGGAAGAAAATGAGAAGACTTTTCGAAGGCCTGTGGTAGATAGAAAATTAAGAATTAAAATCAACCTTCTTCTTCACTTTTACAAAGATTCACAACAAAGTGTGAAATCCTGGCTTTTCCCAAACAGAAAAAGAATTGACCATGTGCTTAAAGAAAAAGTCGAAACTGGATTTCGCAAGTAGATGTTAAATTGATATTCTGACCAATGGAAGCGGTTTGCATGACTAAAGGGACTTCACGATCTAGTGCGAAAATCTAAATTACTATAAAAGGCTCTGGTCAGCGCCAGTCAGTCAGAGATGGAAAAAGCTAAAATGTAACGGAAGAAGTTTCAAGCTGATCTGGATATTCGTCCTCTTTCTTCTTCTTTCTCGTGTGCTTATTTCTTTTACTTCTTCTCCATCCAAAGACATTCCTACCTAACAAACACTAATACATAAATACGTACGTACGCGTAAACTCTTTCCAACAAATTCCTACTACGAACAATTTCTTCAACTTTTGATACCCTTAACTCATTACTTGTTTCTCATTGAACATTAACTGCTACCTATTCTTGTTATTCTATTCCTTTAATAAATTTCTATTTTAACATGAAAAATGTATATATTATTCTTCTACACTAATCCACACAAATTCAAACAACCAACCTGCTATCAACCTTATAACAATTCTGGATAAAATCCGTATGCTGTAGGGAGTTCGGTTATGTCTGACACAAGGCCGAATCAAATAAACATTAATCATCTCCGTATGGCTATGATCCTCTAATCCTGTTTAAAAAACAGGAAGGAATGTAAAACGGGTGATATGCTAAATAAGATTTGTTTTTTAGATATAACAAACAGATACTAACTGATGCTTTTCAAATTATATAGGAACTGGCGTTAATTTCTAGCTGACCATAATAATAAGTGGAACATTTCTCAGAAATACAAAATATATCGAATAATTTTGCTTATTTTCAACAAAAAGTACACCCGTTTTGACAATTATACAGCATGTTGAAAAAACCATTTTCTCAATAAAATCAAAAGCGAGTTTGTTTGTTTTTTTTCTAAATTAAAACAGTTAAAACTAAATACATCTAATGCCATCGTTCGAAAGATAGAGGTATATTTTTGGCCAAATCACGTGTAAAAACAGTTTAGCTGATCGTTTACTAGCTAAACAGAAATCGTGACGGGTTTTAAAACAGCTCCAAGAATAAAACTCATTATTCAAAAATGAAAGTATCTAGGGGGGAAAAAATCTCAACCATACGACTATGATACTGATCTTCACATAAGGTCACGTGATGTATTTTTAGACTCTGATTGGTTGTGCTTATTGTCACGGCGATACATTGACAGTGGAAGTTATTTTGCAGCTACCTATCAATAAGCTGATCATATCACTGCTACGTTGATATTCGAAATGTATTGGTTTAATAAACAATCCTGGAAATGGATCTGAGCGAACTAATGAAAAGGTAATCATAGAATTTTATGCCAAAATAATGTAATTTCTGTTGGCCATGACAATAGCATCTTTGAGTTGTTACACCTCAAAAGTCCATTAGAGCGTATTAACCCCAAAAGGAAGAATACCAGAAAATTTTTAAAAAAATGTTAATTATACATTTATGTTCCTTTATGATGTCGGCGATCATGGCTCTCCCCAACATCTTATCTTCTGTAGATCTTAGATATTACCTTTAGTTTAAAATATCGCAGAAAAGCATTTTTTTTAACTCGGAGTAGAATGTTTTTATAAGGTGTTTGATAATTTTCTCGATCGACTTATGTTCAGAATTTTTTTTTTTCTAAGGGGTCATAACTGTAATAATTTCTTGACGAATATAACGAGAACACCTTTTTATATCAATTTTTTAACTACCAAATAATCATAAATAATTAAGAAAATAGTCTGATCAATGTAATATTTTACTGAATTTTCGGTACTTCGGTTTAATAAAGTAACTTACGAGGACGAATATTGAAGAAATGTTAAAAAATTAACAATATTTTTTCATTTAGTTACGGCTGTTATTTTCTGAAAATGTGCCATTTAACCCTCTATGGCCATTCGTATCATATTTGATACAGTATTTCCCTATAAGGAAACATTTGGTATTCATTGACTGAGCAGTCAGTACTGCTTTCATTTGAAATTTATAAAATATTTCTCTTAAAAAATTTTTCAGGAAAATATTTTTTTCAAGGCTTGTTTTCATACTGTATCAAATATGATACGAATGGCCCTAGAGGGTTAAAAAAAATTGACACGTGCTTACATACATAAAATAAATTCTCAATTTTTTGCAAATATTGGGTGTTGTTGAATTGTAGTGAGCTTTTCCATTTATAACAGTCTTAATTTAATGATACTCTCGCTTGACCGCTACAAATTAATACAGAATTTTTAAAAAATTAAAAGTTGTAAAAATGTAAACAATTCTTGTAAAATTTCATCATTCATCAAAAGATTATCTTACGGTAATAGTATCCATCATTTATTTTATGCATAAAAGCATTTTCTAATTATATAATATCTTAGTTTTATTGCAGATTTATTTTCATAACTGCAGGTGGGAGTCCTGCTTGACCAAAAACATTTCATCATATAAATTCCCCGAGGACTTGTCCTTATAGCTAATATAAACATTAAGCACTACAAAACAATGCAAAATTTTATACAATTAAGTGGTGAAAAATACATATTTTTGTAAAAAAAATTTAGAAAAAAATATGTATAAAATAATTTTCATTTGTGAATATTTCTTGAAAGCTTAATTAAAATTTGACAATTATTTGTTTTTTGCAATAATTTCCAAATCAGTATGTTTTGCACTACAAAAAGACACTAAAACTTCCCATAGTAAGTTATGATACAACGTTGACACCGGAGAAACAAGATTTATTTCAAAGATTCTAAAAAGAACTAGAAAAATCCTATGATCTTAAAATTTTAGAATTTTGTTACATGGATTTTTTCTTACAAGCAAAGGAAATATATTTTATGTAACGATTTACATGTCCTAGCTTTAGTTAATATTTTCTATTCTAAAGCTATAACGTTTAAATCGTTACATGAAATATGTTTCCTTTGCTTACAAGAAAAAGCCATATAAAATTCCCCAAAACTGACTTATTGAACCAATGTAATGAAATCACTAATTTTTGTCACCATTGAAATTTTCCATACTCTTAAATATATCTGAAACTAGCAGTATAGCCCGGCGTTGCTCGGGTGTAATGAAAGCTTTAAAACTAATCCATGGTCCTGGAGATCAGACTCTTTGGACGTTGGCACGATAAACTAAAAAGCATTATTTGTTTCCAGTTAAAGCGAAACCGTAGACTGAAAGAAAAATGAATGGATGTAAATCAAATTTTGATTTCCTGGTATCGATATCAAATAAGTGTTTTCGTCGTAAACTGAATTTTGAAGGCTAAATAAGTCCTCTGAGTACATGGTATCATGGCTGAGACTAAGAACTACAATTATACCTACTTAGAGCCAAACCCGAAGCAAAAACTAAAATAAAAGGGCTGAAAAAAATACAGACATATAGGCAGATAAACAGACATACACACAAACATCTTGCCTTTTATATATAATATATATATATATATATATATATACATATATATATATAATTATCGATTTTCTGCACTATTGTAAGAACTGCAACCTTGAAACTTCTGAATATCGTTTCTTATGTCTTTGTGTATGAGTGTATCAAATTTGATTAAAATCGGACCACTCCTTCTATAACCCGATTTTTTCGATTATCGATTTTCGATATTTATCGGGTGTACCTCGACACAAAACCAAACTAACAACACTCGCAGACGCTTATAGTACAACTGTATAAATTTTCAAGAAAATCGGTTCAGCCGTTTCGGAGTCTATAGGTAACCGACACACATACACACTGACAAAATTCCATTTATAAAATAAGTTTAAATATTTAGATTATCGCAATTTTATCTCAATATTGTTAGTATTTGCTTATTTTATTCCTTGAAATTAAGATTATTTAACTGGTAATTTTTCATTACTATCATTCTTTTATTTGTACTCATGATTTTTATCTCCTTAAGAACATATTTTTATTTTTACTTTTATATTTTTATTTTTATTTTTATTTTTTATTTTATATTATTCTTATCCTTTACGTTGTTTTTTTTTTCTTTTATTTTATATCTATTTTATTATTGCTTCGATTTTTCTACCAACTTCGTCTTTCTTTGTCCTTTCTCTCTTCTAGCTTCTCTCTTTTCTTTTTTTCCGGTTTAAAATTTTTGACATGTCTGCCTTCTGTGGAAAAACATTGAAACACTACTGTCTATGAATCTTACACACACCATAATTTAAAACGTCATAACATCCCAATCCCGCTTAATTCATCTTACTTGATGACCTCTTTATTCTTATTTATTTATTTTATATTTAAATTTACTTTTCTGTATATATTACCAAGTAAATTAACCACATTTTACCACCTGATGATGGTGTTTTAACACCGAAACTTTATAGCTATTGAGTTGCAGTATACTATTTTTCTAATAATAATTACTATATATCTATGCTCTACTTTTGTATTGAGCACTTTTGAAAAGTAAATATCTAACTGTGGAATGTACTTCCATTAGTAATCGTTATCGAACCGAACCCTTCATTTCGATCATTGGCGTATATCATTCTCATGCCATGTGCGATACCACTTCTAGATACCATGTAATTATCTCCCTTTAAATGAAAAGTTATTTATTCATCACTGCTGTAGTATTGAACTCACAACGTATTTGGTCAAGTCACTGGAACTAACCAACGCTTATATCCATTGTGCCATGTTTTCTTTGACATAAGTGTATGAATTTTTGAGACTTATAAACCAGTAACCATTTTTTACCAGAGCTCATCTTGAAATCTTTGAAGCTAATGACGTATTATTAGTTTCCATAGCGTATTCATTTCTATGCTTGGCTGGCTTAAGAGATATTTGTGGCCTAGCATATGTGCTGATTCCTTAAGTTTTCATATACAAATCAACAATCTGACCGTGCATGGAATACTGTTGTTATATCTGGTCAGGCAACCGTGCTGTTCATCTCAGGGTTTTCGACAGGCTCCAAAGGAGAATCTGAAATGTGATCGGTCCTGACCTGACAGTTCGACTCAAGCCACTTTCTCACCGGCGGAATGTGGCTTCCCTCTGTCTCATCTTCAAATATTTTCATGGCTTCTGCTCCGAGGAGCTTAGCTCACTGGTGACCCCTCCACAAGAATTTACTCGAGCAACCAGACTGACAAGTAGGTCCCATTCTTTTAAAGTTAAATCTACCAAATGCAGCTGATTATTGTTCTCCATCAGCTTCTTTTCTCGCACTTCCCGCCTGTGGAACTCCCTTCCGTATACTTGGCTTCCTGACAGCTGCAACCTCCAGGAATTTAAATGCAATGTCAATTCCCATCTCTTATCCACTTGACTCTAGTTCTTCCGACATCACCCTGTGCATTTTGTTCTTTTCCTTTCTCTCTACCTTCGAAACTGTCTTCACACCTGTGTTCTTATCCTTTTCTTGCCCTTACTCTGACACCCCCAGTAACTGTTTTTTTTTCTCTTCACTCTCCTCCTGCCTAAACTTTTACTCTCTTATGTAAGCTCCACCCCAGGTGCATCATTTGTGGTACCGCCCTGCTTGGGGTGAAACGATTAAAATAAAATTTCCAGCGGTGATCTCGATTTATTATTTCAACTTAATCTCATAAGGGATGGTGATCCCCTTTCTACCTCCACATGTTGTCAGCTACGCCTGATTTTTCTATTCTATTTCCATTCGAGCTACGGCCTTGCAATGTTCTTGCGGCTTTACCATAGCCAGGCGGCCCGTTACTCCTTTATGTTTCTTTCTACAGCTAATTGGAGAGGCGTACACGCAGTTCTTAGTCATGTTCTCCTCGAGTGGCGGTCTAGCTCGGGAGAGGTATCCGTGAAATGTAGAACCACTTGTGAAGGTCTTCAGATCCTTTGTATTTTCTCCAGTAATCCCTTCACATATGATAGGTAGACAGAGGCTGTTTTCTGCTTATCCTCATGCACCCTCCCTTCCACGTTCGCTGAAGCTGTTGTCATGTACCTCGAGTAGTTGGTACGTTGTAAGGTTCTGCTTATACCAGTGATCGAAATTAAGACTTCGGTTTGAAATTCCTAGCATCTGAAGAAGGCTCAAGCGTACAACGGCCGAAACGTTTTAAACATAGTACTAAAGATGAGGACAACAATCCGAACAATGTAAATAATGCAAATACTACCTCATGTTAAAAGTATACACACACACACATATATATATATATATATATATATATATATATATACTAAACCATAGATTGATTTATAACTTATGCTCTAATTTTGCTTAAAAATTATTTTACTAAAATTAATGACCCATACAGTACTTATTTGGTTATCTTAACTCTCATATACCTTAGTATACCATTCTTACTTAATTATAATTCTAACCTAAACAATCCAGCCCCTTTAATTAAAAATTAAAAATTATTGTCTACTCAGGTAAATAATTTATGTTCCCAGTATGTATCTTACCCAGACAAAATTTAAGTTTCATGTTTTCACTGTAAGTTATATTGTCCCCTTTCGCGTTCCAAATTTTCATCTCCCTCCAACCTAATTCTCACTTATGATGGAGCAATATTGACACACCCACAATCAGAGTGTTTAACTTCCTCCAACCACCACTCTTTAATTTTCCAGTAACCATGAGCGTATCTTATATTTTGTAAAATAAATCGTTTACACCATTTATTTTTAAAATATCCCATGAGAAAGAACAGTATTGTTCTGAAAAATGGAAATGTTTGTGTAGTGATATAATGCTTTCATAAACCATTGCAATAAGAAAATTACAATATTAACCTCTACTTTGTATTGAGCACTCTTTGTAAAAGTAATCCATGAACAGTGGGTTTTAATCTATCTGTTCTTACACTTTCTTAGAACACATTAGATATATACTCCTGCAGCTTCCTCTCTCGCACTTCCCGCCTGTGGAACTCACTCCCGTATTCTTGCTTTCCTGACGGCTACAACCTCCAGAAATTTAAAGGCAAAGAACTCATCTACTAACCACTGGCCGCTAGCTCTCTCCCCTCCCCTGTATAACCTTCCCTTTCTCTCCACCTATGTATCTGTCATTGCACCTGCTTTCTCAGCTTTCTATTGTTCCTTTCTAACTAGCTTGTACTCCTCACTCTTTTCTAATTAATCTTTTTACATTTATGTAGTCCCCTGCACATCAGTGGCGTTTCTGCCTTGCTCGGGGTGAAATGATTAAAAAAAAATATGAGAGATATAGATATAGTGATAGATAGAGATATGGAGATAGATAGATATGGAGATAGATAGATATGGAGATAGATAGATATAGAGATAGATAGATATGGAGATAGATAGATATGGAGATAGATAGATATGGAGATAGATAGATATAGAGATAGATAGATATGGAGATAGATAGATATAGAGATAGATAGATATAGAGATAGATAGATATGGAGATAGATAGATATGGAGATAGATAGATATGGAGATAGATAGATATAGAGATAGATAGATATAGAGATAGATAGATATAGAGATAGATAGATATAGAGATAGATAGATATAGAGATAGAGAGATAGAGAGATAGATAGATATAGAGATAGATAGATATATACAGATAGATAGATATACAGATAGATAGATATACAGATAGATAGATAGATATATACAGATAGATAGATATACAGACAGATAGATAGATATACAGACAGATAGATAGATATACAGATAGATAGATAGATATACAGATAGATAGATAGATATACAGATAGATAGATAGATAGATAGATATACAGATAGATAGATAGATACAGATAGATAGATATATACAGATAGATAGATACAGATAGATAGATAGATATATACAGATAGATAGATATATACAGATAGATAGATACAGATAGATAGATAGATATATACAGATAGATATATACAGATAGATAGATAGATATACAGATAGATAGATATATACAGATAGATAGATAGATATAGAGATAGATAGAGATAGATAGATAGATATAGAGATAGATAGATAGATATAGAGATAGATAGAGAGATATAGAGATAGATATAGAGATATATATAGATATAGATAGATAGATAGATATAGAGAGAGATGAAGGAAATGAAACAAAAACATCCAATCTAAGTTACAGATTACTAAGCAAAAAATCTCGGCACGATAATTAGCCATTTCGTTTTGCTTGTAATGGCGTGATTAAATATTGAATAGTGAATAGATGGGGAAATGGCACGCCAAACACACTTCCGACACTAAACAAAATTTGTAATGACATGTCACCAGATTCATCGTGGGGTTGATATAGATTAGATAAAAATTTGAAAAAAAAATAATTCCACATTTTTAATGCTTGTTGATTTATGCGGTTCGTTCACGAATACTCACGAAAAGAAAGAAATAAAAAATAGATGTTTCTCTCTTGCGATGAGGTATCAATGGCGCTCTTGTACAGAACGAAAACACAGTGCAATATAGGCTGAAATTTTATAAGGCATTTATTCCATAAGAATATAATAACAAACGTTTTACAGTGACAAAGAGCTCCTTTTGTTAACCAGAGAGTCCACATGTCTACATTTTGGAACAATAAACTGCTATTTAATTTACCATGTCTGTCACGAGGCGAAGGGAATTAAAAAATAGAATATTTCCTTTGGCAATATCAATTTATATAAACTCCGGTTGGATTCTGCTGATGGTTGCTACGGTCTATACTCTGTGGCCGATAGTATCTTCTTTTTCATCGATGGGCCGTGTCCATTCAGGACATCTGCAATCATGATCTTCCACAGCTTGTAGCTCTTGACACACCTTTTTTTTTTTGTTACCCATCCCAAACCCTGCTCTGCCATTCATTTGCCCAAGCTTATCAAGTATGTCACGCCTTACTTTCCTCTGTCTCTCCTTCCCTATATCCATCCCGTGAGTATCAGATTCTCCAAGCCCTCCGTCCTCATTACATGTTCCAGAAATTTCAGCTGTATTTTCCTGATGTTAAGTATAAGTTTCCTTTTCGATGCTCACTTGCTTAATCCATTGTATCCTCAGCATCCTTTTGTAGAACCACATTTCAGTTGCTTCAAGTCTTTTCCTTCATCTTTGATGAGATTGTCCAGCATTCGCTGCCATATTGAAGAACAGACATCACATATATTAGGGGACCTATTAAATTACATTTAAAATGCTAGCTATTCAAGGTGGAATCGTGGGCACTGACATTATACACCATACTTAATGTCTTCGATCAAAAATGAAAAATTATATGGAAGTCGACCAAGTTCAACCAATAGCAATTGTTCTATCTTAAATTTCAAAAAATTTAAAAGGCTTAATTAATGAAATGATACCGTTTTCCATGTCTCACCAGACGTTTTAATTATCTATCCAACCTCCACATCAGAAGATCCAAAAATACAAACTTCAGGTCAGAGAAACTAAAATAAAACAAGTAAAGAAATTTAAATATCTGGGAAGTGTTCTGACAGAGGATGGAAAGTGCGACGTTGAGATCCGAAAATGCATTTGCATGGCCAATGGTACATTTCAAAAACTAACCAGAGACAGGAAAGTTTCATTGGTAACAAAGAAAAGAGTTCTGGATTGAAATGTGATCTTTGTTTTTCTGTATGGGAGTGAATGTTGAGCGATCTGAGGATAGCATGGACTGAGCAGATGAGAAACCATGATATGTTGGAGAGGATTCAAACGAGAAAAAAAAAACTCATATTTAACATCAGGAAGAGACAGATTAGGTTCCTGGGACGAGGAAGGAGGGCTTAGAGAATTTAATATTCACAGGATATGTAGAAGGAAAGAGACATGAGTCAGCAGTGCCGGACATACTGAATAGTTTTGAGCAAATGGATGGCGGAGCGCGGTTTGGGAAAGATACCAAAAGAAAAAAATATTGAGAGCGACAAGGGACAAAGTTAAGTGGAAGCCCATGATCGCGTACGTCCTGAAAGGACACGGCACATGAAGAAGAAAATATATTTAGAAAAGTATAACGTACCTTAAATTCTTCTCTTTTCTTTTATTCATTTTCCTTTCTTTTCTTCATATTAAAACTTTTTGTTTTCTTTTTAATTAAGTCCAGTTTCTTTCTTTTCTTCTTAAATTCATTTCATATTTTTTTCTTATTAAATCCTAATTTTTCTTTCTCTTTTCTTTCTTATAAACCCAATGTCTTTTTCCATGTCATTTTCTATTTTTTATTCATTTTTCTTTCTTTTTATCTCGCTTAATAAATTCTTTTTATTTTCTTGTCACATTCGTTCATTGTTTCGTTTCTTATTTTTTCATTCTTTCTTTCGTTTGTTCGTTCGTCCATTGCTTCGTTCTTTGCTTCTTTCTTTGTTTCTTTTTCGTTCTTTCACTGTTTCGTTTATAATTTCGTTCTTTCTTTCGCCATTTGTTTGTCCTTGGTTCGCATGTTTTTTCTTTATTTCTTTCTTTCATTTTTTTTCAGTCGTTCTTTTTTCTTTAGTCCTTTTTCTTCGTTCGCTGTTTTTGGTTCGTTCGTTTGTTCATTCCTCTATTTGTTCTTTCTTTTCTTCGTTTGGTTTTTCTTTTGTTCATTCTTTTTACTTTCTTTCGTCCGTTCGCACTTTTTCACAAGTACGTTCTTTCTTTCTTTGTTTCTTTCTTTCGTTCCTTTATTTTTCGTTCGGTTTTTCTTTCTTACTTTCTTTCATTCGTTCTTTGTTTCTTTCTTTCGTTCCTTTATTTTTCGTTCGGTTTTTCTTTCTTACTTTCTTTCATTCGTTCTTTGTTTCTTTCTTTCGTTCCTTTATTTTTCGTTCGGTTTTTCTTTCTTACTTTCTTTCATTCGTTCTTTGTTTCTTTCTTTCGTTCCTTTATTTTTCGTTCGGTTTTTCTTTCTTACTTTCTTTCATTCGTTCTTTGTTTCTTTCTTTCGTTCCTTTATTTTTCGTTCGGTTTTTCTTTCTTACTTTCTTTCATTCGTTCTTTGTTTCTTTCTTTCGTTCCTTTATTTTTCGTTCGGTTTTTCTTTCTTACTTTCTTTCATTCGTTCTTTGTTTCTTTCTTTCGTTCCTTTATTTTTCGTTCGGTTTTTCTTTCTTACTTTCTTTCATTAGTTCTTTGTTTCTTTCTTTCGTTCCTCCGTTCAATCATTTTGTTCTTTTTTCTTCCATTCGTGTTTTTCTTTCGTTCCTCCGTTCAATCATTTTGTTCTTTTTTCTTCCATTCGTGTTTTTCTTTCGTTCGACTCTTTGTCCGTTCTTTCTTCGTTCTTCCCTTCTTTCGTCATTTTTTTGTTTATTCTTTCTCTCTCATGAAATCTCTTTTGTTATTTTTTTAACTGTCTACCTTTCAATTTCTCAACCTTTTCCTCCATTAATTTCCCTACTTTATCATTTTTCATGCATTTGCTTTTTTCATTCTCAATATTTTACTGCAAATAAAACTGTTTTTCTTAATGTTATTAAATAATAAGGTTGTATCTTTCCTTTGTGCAAACTTCAAAACAACCTTTAAAATCAACGGAGCTTAATCATACATTTTCAAATTATAATATAAGCCGATATCAGAAAAACATAGTGGACCTGATCTTTCATCTTAACCAAAGGTCTCTCAGTCCTTTTGAATTCGTTTCTCTATCATTTTAGTCTTCCATGCTTTCTTCTTTCCTTCTACAAGTTCAACTAATGTCACTTGTCCTGACATGTACCAGGCATAAGTTCAGGAAATTTGAAAAGATTGATTAATCAAGGTACACAACATTTCCTATGTCTCTCCGGATATTTTAGCCCCCTCTCTATCTATCTACAGGTCTAGCTAGCTAGCTAGCGTGCACACACACACACACACACAAGGAAATAAATAACCAACTTGCTATGGGAAATCACTTTAGGTTTTTCAGTTCTGTCAATGTCATGAAGAACTCTGCTTAAACCGCCTCCCCCACTCCATCAGTTTCTGTAATCAAGAAACAAAACAACCCAAACAATCTAATATGCTTATTTGATTTTATAATTCTGTCGCATGATTGAATGAATTCATGCTTAGGGGGATGGTCAATGAACTTATCAGGGTAGGGGTTTTTTTTTAAATAATAATTTTCGTACAATATCAGTAGAGGTTTACTTTGTGGTGTTGTATGAGTATACGAAAAGGAAATAAATTAAGTTAATGGGGTTATGCAGGAAATATAATTCCTAAACTTGAAAGGGTCAAGATTGTGGCGGTTGAGAAAATCATTTTACCGAGAGTATGTTTCTCGAAGCAGCAAGTCTTAGAAAAAAGCTACCCGTGTTAAACTTACTTCTTACTAATGATGATTCGTTCTTGTGTACGAGACAGGGCGGATTTCATTTGTAACGGTCAGGGCTAGTGGTACTACATCCAGCATCAGATTAATTGTCGCTAGTAACTCACGTAATCTTAGAAATAAACAAGAATTGCATGATGTAAGTGCATAGTACTTATATATTTAATAGTTTATAGCTATAGCCTAACATTTTGATCAAGGTCACAACGACTCGAAAGCTGCTAGAGACATTTGTTTTCTGAGCGGATATTAAATGCTTCAAAGCAATTAAACGGCCAGTGCTAAGGTTTATGTTAAACAAAGAGGCTCAAAGAAGCAATTCAACTGAAAAGATCTGACAAGTAATAGTGTGATTATTCAACATGGCGATACACGCTTCAACATAGTTAACATGACCAAAAATGCAATTACAAAGCTTGATTAGGAAGCTCTGACACATATTCTCCTGGTTTAGCCCCTTCAGACTATCACCTTTTTCCCGTCGATTTTCAACATTTGATGGGTGTTTCGTTCAACAACAATATGGAGCTGAAAGCGTGGATTTACGAATTTTTCGAGTTAAAAACCTAGTGGCTAACAGAAGACGGAAAGGGAAGTGTTCTAACAGAGGATGGAAAATGTGACACGGAGATCCGAAGGCAAACTGGCATGGCCAAGGACGCATTCCAGAAGCTGAGTAGAGTATTGCGAGACAAGAAAATTTCGCTAAAAACAAAGAGGGTACTGAGTTGCTGTGTGATGTCTGTTCTTCAAAATGGCAGTGAATTCTGAACAATCACCTCAAAGATAAAAAGGAAGACATGAAGCAACCAAAATGTGGTTCTACAGAAGGATGCTGCGGATACCATGGACCGAGCATGTGAGCAAGGATGGGGTTTTGGAGAGGATAGAAATGAAAGGGGAAACTAATAGTTAGCATCAGAAAAAGACAGCTGAAGTACCTGGGACATGTAATGAGGAAGGAGGGCTTAGAGAATCTGATACTCACAGATTATATAGAGGGAAAGAGAGACAGAGGAAAGTAACGTGCAACATACTTGACAGGCTTGAACAAGTAGATGGCGGGGCGGGGTTTGGGTGGAATAACAGGAGAAAGCGTAATAAGAGCTTCTGGGGATAAAGAGATGTGGAAGGCCATAATCGCCTACGTCCGGAAAGGACACGGCACATATAAGAAAATATCTATCGTCAACGCATTGAACAATTAGTGTATCGTTGGCTGGATGTCGTAAACAATAAAGGCAAATACATTGTTGAATGATTCATCAGAACTATAAAAATCTAAACTTTTTAGAAATGGAACTTTGTTTTTGTGTGTGTGTGTGTCCGTTACCTATAGACTCCGAAACGGCTGAACCCATCTTCTTGAAAATTTACACAGTTGTACTATAAGCGTCTGCGAGTGTTCTTAGCTAGGTTTTTTGTCGAGGTACCTCCGATAAATATCGAAAACCGATGATCGAAAAAAATCGGGTCATAGGAGTGGTCCAATTTTAATCAAATTTGATACACTCATAGACAAAGACATAAGAAACGATATTCAGAAGTTTCAAGGTTGCAGAAAATCGATAATAGATAATATAAAAGGCAAGATCTTTGTGTGTTTGTCTATCATTTTTCATAGTTTATTTTAATACTTACTAGCAGTATAGCCCGGCGTTGCTCGGGTGTAATGAAAGCTTTAAAACTAATCCATGGTCCTGGAGCTCAGACTCAGCCTAAAGAATATTTGTGTGAATACTGTCTGTATGTCCTTTATACAAATCCACAATTTTTATCCGATTCTCACCAAACTTCACACAAATATTCTTTAGGCTGAGTCTGAGCTCCAGGACCATGGATTAGTTTTAAAGCTTTCATTACACCCGAGCAACGCCGGGCTATACTGCTAGTAAGTATTAAAATAAACTATGAAAAAAAAAACGAATTTTATGTAAAAACATAATAGTATTAAGGGAGTATTGACTTATATTTTTCTTACTGTGTCAGTTTTGTTTTGGTCTTTTTATGATACATTGATCAATATTTTCAAAAGTTACATTAAGTTTCTACAAATGACATGTCAACCCACGAAAAAGTATGGTGTAAGTGTGACCAGTATCATAATTTAATGTTGTTGCATTTATTATTATTGAGATTGGAAATGCAATCTCCCAAAAGGCATAAATATTCATAAACATTATTTTTTAAATAAGGACGATCCAGAGTTACTATCGGTAATTGGATTAAATGTTTTCAACATTTTACAGTAAATTTTAAGACTAAAGAGATCGTTAACTGATTATGTTTTTAACTTTTTTTTTTTTCACCTTGCTTATAGTTCAGTGTTACAAGAGAATAAGTTCATAGTGTTTGTATTTCGTCTTTTTCTTTTTTTGGAGGGGGGGTCGGAATTATTGTATTATTTTAATTTCTTTTGCTAGTATTCAATATGGCTGGGGAAATTACTGTTCATGAGTATTCGTTCTACGTTATATAATTATTTTTATAAAATGATGTGGCCATCTAAAATAGAAAAATACCAGACCTTGAACAGGTATCAGTAACTTTGATCAGTAAGCTCAAAAATGTCATCTCTTCTACACAAACCTACGCCAACCGACTACTTTTACAGAAAGAAGAAACTGGTATATTAAAATACTTACTGAAAATTAAAATTGCATGTAAGCTTCTATATTAATGTTTTTGCTTTGTTTTCTCCCATAAAATATTAGTAATTACATTAAATTTCATATTTGAATACTGCTGCAATATCTTGTATGGTGCTCGCTGTATCGACATTCTTGACAAAATCCAAAGAAGGATTTGTAATATAATCGATCCTTACCTTTGTTAATACTGCACAATAACATGTGCATCAAATATTGCACAATAACATGTGCATCAAATATTGCACAATAACATGTGCATCAAATGAATTTATAAATATTTAATAATTACCTATATTGCAGTTTCAACAATGAAAGAATGAAGAAAATTTAGGGTGATTCAGATGAGTTCATCTTTGCTTCCTTGCCTTGTAAAATTTTGCAAAGTAATAATAACAAAAGAACCATTCTATTTTCATTTAGAATTATCCACTTGTCAATAAATATTAAAAATAGTATGAAATACATCATTTCTTTTAAAAAACCGGGGTGGCCTAATAATTATGGCCAGTAGTGTATGTTTATGAAAATCTGTATGTATGAAAACCTGAATTAAAAGTAAAATGGTTCTTTTGTTAATACTGCACAATAACATGTACATCAAATGAATTTATAAATATTTAATAATTACCTATATTACAGTTTCATCAATGAAAGAATGAAGAAAATTTAGGATGATTCGGACGATTTCATTCTTACTTCCTTGCCTTGTAAAATTTTGCAAACTAATAATAACAAAAGAATCATTCTATTTTCATTTAAAATTATCTACTTGGCAATAAATACTAAAAATAATATGAAATACATCATTTCTTTTTTTTAAAAAAATGGGGTGGTGTAATAATTATGGTCGGTAGTGTAGGTCCCACACGTTTACTGTTAAAAATAACTAAATGCAACCACTAGTTCTACTTTCTCGGTTTCTTTTCTCGCACTTCTAGTCTGTGGAACTCTGTTCAGTTTACTTGCTTCCACGAGAGCTACAATATCAGAAAATATAAACGAAACGTCAATCGCCATCTTCTGTCTTCTTGAATCCCATTCATTTTTCCTCAGTTCTCACTATCCTCGGTCTTCTCTTTCATTTTCACTCCCTGTGACTCCCTGAGTTCTAGTGGCATTCCCGCCTTACTTCGAGTGAAATGATTATAAAATAAAAAATAAAACTAAATAACAGTTTAAAACTTTACCACAATTATCTGTAGTTTATCTAGCATATTAACTGTAACTATGATTAATTACTAATGCTTCTATAGTGCATCTGTCATCTTTGTTAGGATTCTATTCGTAAGTAGGTTTTTATTTTATTTATTACACACTTCCAAAGAAAGTGAAAAACTAGAAACAGTTACAATTTAAACAGGAGTTATTGATTTGAAAACTGGTAGCTCTCAAGAGATAGGAAGCCATGATTGCTTGGACACTGTTCGCAATTAGAGAATATTTCTTGCTTAGTTGCATGCCTTCTGCCATTGCTTTCTTTCACATTTTTTTTTAATGTTGTTTAATGTTTTGTTTGGGTTTTACTTCACTTGTCGCTTTTTTATTTTTTCTGCACTTATTTGTGATTCTTTCCTTCAAATTCTTTTTCAATTATTTTTTTAAAATTTTGTTAGTTCTGTCCTTTTTAAATTTTGTTTAGTTCTGTCGTGTTTAAATTTTGTTTAATTCTGTCGTGTTTACATTTTGTTTAGTTCTGTCGTGTTTACATTTTGTTTAGTTCTGTCGTGTTTACATTTTGTTTAGTTCTGTCGTGTTTACATTTTGTTTAGTTCTGTCGTGTTTACATTTTTTTACATTTTGTTTTTTCCTGTTACCTTTTTACCATGCATTACTTTTACAGCGTTTTTTTTAATCATATCACCCCAAGCAAGTAACGCCACTGATGTGCAGGGGGCTACATAAGAGTGAGAAGATTAGAAAAGAGAAAACCGGAAACCGCATCCTAAACAGGAAACAAGGGATGAGCTTTGTCATTTTCTTCGTTTTGTTTTATTTTTGCATTCCCAACATTTTGCTGCAAATAACTCTTTTCCTTGATGTTCTTATTAAATAAGCCTGTAACTTTCCTTTGTACAAATATCAAAACAGTCATTAAAAATGTAACGAGTTTATTCATACATTTTCAAGTTATAATATAAGCCAATATAAGAAAAATACAGTGGCTGTGACCTTTCATTTTGACCAGAGATATCTAAGCCCTTATGAATTCGTTTCTTTATCATTTTATTCTTCTATACATTCTCATTTCTCTCTAGTCCAACATACGCAAGAAAAGCATGTATTTGTGAACAAACTAATCGTGGATATACTTTCGAAATTGGTTAAAAGAGGAATTGGCACCGAGAAGGAAATTTGCTATGGCTTCTTAATTTGTTTGGCAATATAATAGCTTCAGTGTACAGCTGTAGACATGCTGAGTATTGCATGTAGTCAAATATTAATGACATGCACTTAAACTGATGTTCTAGCACAGCAATCAAGAAGGCTCTCGTAATTAAGGATACAGAAAGGATAAGCGGATGGATAATGGATAGTTTAAGACTAGATTATGAACACGTTTAGATAAAAGTGCAGTAGAATGAAAGAAAATGAAGAATAGAAGAAAAAGTGAAAACATGTTACGACGTGAATGAAACTGGGAAAAAGAGAGAAGAAAAGTAAAAAAGACGGAAACGATTTAAGAAAAAACGTGAAATAAGGAAAGTATGGGAAAAAAAGGAAAATAAAAGATTTTAGGGAAATTGTAAAAAAAAATAAGGAAAGTATTAAGAGAAATGTAGGAAAATATATCGAGGGAAATTAGTGAAGAGTGTGAAAAAAGGAAAAGGGAACATGGAGTAAAGAATTGACGAAAAAGAGGAAAACGTTAAAGGAGAAAGTGAGGGAAGGTTTTGAAAGAAGCAATGAAGATGAATTAAGATTTTAGGGAAAACGTGAAAATGAGGATTAGAGGAAAAGATGAAAAACAAGAAAAAGATTGGGGGAAAATGTGGAAACCTAAGGAAGATGACTGGGGGAAGAGGTGGAAAAACGAAGGAAGATGACTGGGGGAAGAGGTGGAAAAACGAAGGAAGATGACTGGGGGAAGAGGTGGAAAAACGAAGGAAGATGACTGGGGGTAGAGGTGGGAAAACGGAGGAAGATGACTGGGGTAGAGGTGGGAAAACGGAGGGAGATGACTGGGGGAAAGTGTGTAAATGTGGAAAAGTATTGAATGAGAATGTCATAAATAAGAAAAGCATTGAATGGGAATGTCATAAAGGCAGCCATTGAGTTGGGAACAAGCTGTAAATAAGAAAAGTATTGAATGTAAATGTCATATAAATACATAAAATAATAACTAAATCAAAAACGTAAGAAAGCATTGAATGGGAATGTCATAAATAAGAAGTGCTACTGAATGGAAAATTGTCATAAATAAGAAATAAGTATTGAATGGAATGTCAGTAAATAAGAAAAGTATTGAACAGGGAATGTCAGTAAATAAGAAAAGTATTGAATGGGAATGTCATAAATAAGAAAAGTATTGAATGGAAATGCTGCAATAAGAAAAGTATTGAATGGGGAATGTCAAATAAGAAAGCAAGTATTGAATGGGAATACAAATAAGAAAAGTATTGAATGGGAATGTCATAAATAAGAAAAGTATTGAAATGGGAATGTCATAAATAAGAAAAGTATTGAATGTAAACGTTCAAATACAGTGGTTGAGTTAAGAATACACAAATAAGAAAAGTTACTGAATGAATGTCAGAAGAAGAAAGCATATTGAATGGGAATGTCATAAAAATAAGAAAGCAAGTATTGAATGGAATGGTTGCAATAAGGTATGCCATTGAATGTGGAATGTCATAAATAAGAAACAGGTTGAATGGGAATGTGGGTTACAATAAATATACACAGAATGGGAATGTCATAAAATAAGAAAAGTATTGAATGTGAACAATAAGTAACAAGAAAAGTATTGAATGAAAATGTCATAAACAGAAAAGTATTGAATGGAATGTCAACAAGAAAAGTATTGAATGGGAATGTCACAAAGAAAAGTATTGGAATGGAAAATGCTGAAGAAAAATATTGAATGGGAATGCTGTGAAGGAAAGAAAGGCAGATGATGGGAAATGTCAGTAAATTAAGAAAAAGCATTAAATGGAACAATACAATGAAAAGTATTGAATTTAGAAATTTCGGTTGGCAATAAGAAAAGTATTGAATGGAATGTCATAAAGAAGAAAAGTATTGAATGGGAATGTCATAAATAAGAAAGTATTGAATGGAATGTCAAGAAAAGTATTGAATGGGGAAATGTCATAAATAAGAAAAGTATTGAATGGGAATGTCATAAATAAGAAAAGTATTGAATGGGAATGTCATAAATAAGAAAAGTATTGAATGAAATGTCATAAATAAGAAAAGTGTTTAATTTAAATGTCATAAATAAAGAAAAGCATTGAATGGGAATGTCATAAATAAGAAAAGCATTGAATGGGAATGTCATAAATAAGAAAGTATTGAATGAATGTCACAAATAAGAAAAGCATTGAATGGAATATTGCAATACATATTGAATGGAATGTCATAAATAAGAAAAGTATTGAATGGAAATTGCCATAAATAAGAAAAGTATTGAATGAATGCCCATTGCAGAAAAGTATTGAATGGGAAAATGTCTAAAATAAGAAACATTGAATGGGAAATGTCATAAATAAGAAAAGCATATTGAATGTAAATGTCATAAATAAGAAAAGTATTGAATGGGAATGTCATAAATAAGAAAAGCATGAATGGAAATGTCACAACAAGAAAAGTATTGAATGGAATGTCATAAATAAGAAAAGTATTGAATGGGAAATGTCATAAATAAGAAAAGTATTGAATGGGAATGTCACAATAAGAAAAGCTATATTGAATGGGAATGTCATAAATAACAGCGTTATTGAATGTGGAATGTCATAAATACATATTGAATGGAATGTCATAAATAAGAAAAGTATTGAATGAACAAATAAGAAGAAGAAAAGTGCAATGAATGGGAATGTCATAAATAAGAAAAGTATTGAATGGGAAAATGTCATAAATAAGAAAAAGTATTGAATGGGAATGTCACAAACAAGAAAAGTATTGAATGGGAATGTCATAAATAAGAAAGTATTGAATGGGAATGTCATAAATACAGTATTGAATGGAATGTCATAAATAAAAGTATTGAATGGAATGTCAAAATGAAGAAAAGTATTGAATGGGAATGTCATAAATAAGAAAAGTATTGAATGGGAATGTCATAAATAAGAAAGTATTGAATGGGAATGTCATAAATAAGAAAAGTATTGAATGGAATGTCATAAACAAGAAAAGTATTGAATGGAATGTCACAAATAAGAAAAGTATTGAATGGGAATGTCATAAATAAGAAAAGTATTGAATGGGAATGTCATAAATAAGAAAAGTATTGAATGGGAAATGTCATAAATAAGAAAAGTATTGAATGGGAAACGTCATAAACAATAGTGCTATTGAATGGGAATGTCATAAATAAAGAAAAGCATTGTTCTGGAATGTCATAAATAAGAAAAGGCTGAATGGGAAAATGTCATAGAAGAAGAAAAAGTATTGGAATGGGAATGTCATAAATAAGAAAGTATTGAATGGGGAATGTCATAAATAAGAAAAGTATTGAATGGGAATGTCACAACAAGAAAAGCATTGAATGGGAATGTCATAAAATAAGAAAAAAATGTTTGAATGGGAAAATGTCACAAGAAAATGTTTGAATGCAGAAATCATCATAAATAAGAAAATGTTTGAATGGGAATGTCATAAATAAGAAAATGTTTGAATGGGAATGTCATAAATAAGAAAATGTTTGAATGGGAATGTCATAAAATAAGAAAAGCATTGAAATGAAATGTCATAAATAAGAAAAGTATTGAATGGGAAATGTCATAAATAAGAAAAGTATTGAATGGGAATGTCATAAAATAAGAAAAGTATTGAATGGGAATGTCATAAATAAGAAAATGTTTGGAATGGAATGTCAGCAACAAGAAAATGTTTGAAAGAAATGGCGAAACAGATGAAACTAAATGAAAAAATCAAAAATAGGAAAATGTGAAGATGTGGAAAAAGTGGGAATGGAAATGTCTAAGAGAGGGAAACGATTTCAATTTAAGGCAAATGGGAAAAAGCTGGAATCGATTGAAGGAAATGAAGAAAAAGAAGGGAACGATTGAAAAAGAATAAAAAAGGGGAAAGATTGAAGGAAACTGTTGAAAATGAGGTAAATGACTGATGGGAGTCATGAAAAAAAATTAATGAAAAAGTGAAAAATTATTAAAGAGAGAGTATTAAAAAAGTGTGTAAAATGGTCAAAGCTTTGAAGAATAATGACAAAAATAGAAAAACTAGAAAATGAGAGCAAGTATTGAAAATAAATGTAGATAATAGGAACAGACTGATATTAGGTAAATATTTGATGGAAAAGGTGAACAAGAGGGAAAGAATTGAAAAAAAATATGTGAGAAAGTATTAATGTTTTCCTTTTCTTTTTTAATATTGTTCAGTTGTGTGTGTGTGTGTGTGTGTGTGTGTGTGTGCGAGATAAACACCCCAGATAAAGATTCTGCATCATTTTATGTACATACTCTAGAATCAAAGTTGTCGATTTGAAATGTTTTTAAAATTTTTCTGGATTCTGAATACTATTGCATAAATATAATCTAAGTTTCCAAATACACACACACACACACACATATATATATATATATGAATGTGTGTGTATGTGTAAATATTTCCAGTTATAACCTGTAAAGAGGGAAAATATTAATAAAAGAAAGAGACAAGAGAAAAACATTTAGGTTAAGAGGGATTTTATCAAAGCAAAAAACAAAAAATCCGACAGTGGGCGAAACATGTCGACTAAATCTAAACAAAATTTTCTGTTTGCGTGTTTCATATATATATATATATATATATATATATCACTACGCTTTATTCTCGCCTTGATCAAAAATCTGCCGAGGCTGACAAAGCAAACCTCGCTATCGAGCTCCTCGAAAATGACCTGCAATCCGTGTTAGATGGGGTAAGAAATGGCACGTGAATATCAATTCTTCCAAAATGAAGCTGCTATCTATTAACCACCACAGACAATTCTACCCCACATTAGTATGGATCAGGCTAGTCTCCCTGAAAGTAAAAGACTGCGCCTTCTCGGATTAACTCTCACAACAGACCACAAGTGGAATGACTATATAGAATCCATAGCTAAATCCGCTGCTAAGAAGGTCGGTTCTCTATGCAGAGCCAGGAAGTTTTTCCCCCTCTGAAACAATCCTGCACGTCTACAAATCTACCATCCGCCCGTGCATTAAATACTGCTGCCATATCTAGTAGGGTGTTCTTGTTATCCACCTAGGGGTCCTTGACAAAATCCAACGGTGAATCTGTAATGGGATCGATCCCAACTTGGCGGCTCGGATACAGTCACTTTCTCACTGGCGCAATGTGGCTTCCCTGTGTCTTTTCTACAAATACTTTCATGGCTTCTGCTCAGATGAACTTAGTTCACTGGTACCCCCCATACATGAATTTGCTCGAGCCACAACATTAGCAACTAGGTCCCACCCTTTTACTGTGAAACCAATAAATTGTAAACGCAAATTCTACTCTATCAGCTTCTTCTCTCGCACTTCCCGCCTGTGGTATTCACTTCCGTTTACTTGCTTTCCTCACAGCTACAATCTTCAAGAATTCAAATAGTCATCTCCTATCTCACTAATTTGTATCCTCTCTCTCTCTCTCTCTCTCTCTCATGCTCCTTTCTTCGTCAATATTCTCATCCTTCTCCTACCCTCTTCCTGACACCCTCTGTAACCTGTCACTCTTTCTCATAATTTACCTCCTATGTAACCCCCTAAGGCAGTAAAATGCCTTGCTTGAGGCGACACGATTATATATATATATATATATATATATATATATAAACCTTACTTGTGACAGCGAAAACATCATATACTTTCTCTTCTGCTCAATTTGCCCCAACAGTGGATATATCGGCGAATCCGGTAATAGCTTTAGATTTCGCTTCAATAATCACAAACTAAATATACGTCAAAAAAAATGTATACTCCCCAATTGCAGCCCATTTTAATCAACCTGATCATACTTTAGAAAATTGCAAATGTTTACTAATAGACTCCAATTTTAATTCTACATACACACGCAAAAAGAAAGAAAAATACTGGATTTTAAAATTAAATGCACACAAGCTAGGGTTAAATAGGGACTTAGGTGTGTTGAATCTTTACAAATATTTCAATAGCTAAAAAATTTTTTTCAGATATTCCAAGAATTTTTTATCTAAAACAAACAGACTTTCTCTACGGACGTGCCGCATGTTGTGAACAAACACACCACGTGATGTAAACACACAAAAAAAAATATTCGGACGCTATCGTGAAATACGTTTCTAATTCAAATTTAAAAACCACTCGTTTCTGATGAAGGACCGAGGGTGGTCTGAAATATAAAATACAATAATAAAAATAAACAAATACTGTCCAAAAAAAGTACATTTTTAAATTCAAAACTTTTCATTAATATTCTTTCCTATACATAAGACAGTATACGTGGATTATCACTGTTATATACATATATATATATACATACATACATATGATATTTGTCCTCCGTGCCTAAATGAAATGTGCATATTATAAAGTGTCCTAAACATAAATTACTTCTAAACCGTAGAAATTAATTAAAATTATTATCGTAATAATACCGTAAATGTTTCACTTTAAAATTTAATTAATGTTCATATATAACTTATGTTCTTGTATTTCATAACCAGTATTTTATAAAAAAATATTGTCCCACACAATATTTATTAGTTTTCCTAGCTCCAATATAAATCCAATATAACTTACTATAACATAGTTGCATAATTTAAATTTTAATTTTACCAATGAGCCCCTTTAACAAATTCTTTAGTATAAAATTAAACGGTCCACATACCTAAATCTGATCTGTTATTCAAAGTCATTTTGTATATATCTGAATACTGTGTTCCAAATATGTATCTTCCCCAGACAGTTAACGAGTGTCAATTTATCATGCGTAATTCAACAATCCACCTCCCTAAATACCTACCTTTACAATTCAAACTAATTTTCCTCCTTGATCGAGTAATCGAGACACACCCATAATCATATTGTTTAACTTTCTCCAACTACCCCTCCTTAACTTTCTAAATTCGTTTTCTGTATTCCAAAATAAATCATTTTCACCATTTGTTTTAAATATCACACAGAGAAGAACAACTAAGTTTTGAAATATTGCCTGGATTCTATAACGTATTTTATACACACACACACACACATATATATATATATATATAGGAAAAAACAAAAGAAAAACTTACATTAGTCGACTCGTTTTGTCCTCTTATAAAGTCTCTCAGAGAACAAAACGCATTGGCTACAAGAAGTCATACTTCTGACTTTTTCTTATCTATCTATATATATATATATATATATATATATTTCCAAAGAAGTAAAGGATTTATTTTTATAAAATTGTTTGAAAGAATTAATTTTTTTTTTTTTTTTTTGTGGAGTAGGTCGTTTTTAATTTGGTTTGGCGTCCTGCATCCTCGAGAAACCTTTTCCGGGCGATGTGTTCATTTTCTTTAAATGTTCGCCAGTCTGCAGGCCGATAAACTGAATAAATAAATTTACCGACAACGTTAAACAACTAAATCGGAAATTTGATAAATTTAATAAAAAAAAGTTGATAGACAGAACTTGTCGGTATTATTCAACTGAATATATGTGTGTGTGTCATTTGTGAAAGATTTATTCCTCGGGCTGATATCGAA
Organism: Ascarosepion bandense; assembly: GCA_037127315.1. Taxonomy (NCBI): domain Eukaryota; kingdom Metazoa; phylum Mollusca; class Cephalopoda; order Sepiida; family Sepiidae; genus Ascarosepion; species Ascarosepion bandense. The sequence continues at coordinate 788,083 of JBBBDQ010028443.1, forward strand.
CTCTAGTCTCTGCATTTATTCAGCGCGATGGCTAAAATAAAGCAATGTGGGATAGTCCATTCGTCAGTTCACTAACGGCTCGTACATTATTGGTTTCACCCTCAAATATTTCTACAATGTGCCCTGTCCCTTCAGGACGTAGGCGTTCATGGCTTTTCGCGTCTCCCTATCCCTGGTGACTCTTAGCACACCTTCTCCTGTTACACCATGCAATCCTCGTTCCATCATCCACCTGATTAGGTCCTTCAAATATGTTATCAGCTGCTTTTCCCTGTCTCTCTTTCCCTCTATCTGGCCTGTTAGTATCAGATCCTGCAAGCCCTCCTTCCTCGTTCCATGTCCCAGAAACTGCAGCTGTCTCTTACTGATGCTCAGTATTAATTTCCTTTTTGTTTCCATCATTTTCAAAACCTCACCATTGCTCATATACTCGATCCATCATATTCGCATCCTCCTCCTGTAGAACCACATTTCAGTAGCTTCAAGTTTTTCTTTTATCCTTGATGATATTGTCCAGCATTCACTGCCATATTGAAAAACTGATAACACATAATAATCCAGTACTCTCTTCTTTGTTTCTAGTGAAATTGTCCTGTTTCTTAATACTTTACTCAACTTCTGGAATGCAACCTTCGCTATGCCAATTCTCTGTGTCGCACTTTGTCTTCTGTTATAACATTTCCCAGATATTTAAATTTTTGTACCTGCTTGATTCTAGTATCCCCGACCTGTATTTGGGATGTTGGGCTGCCCTTTTTACTGATGACCATGCATTCAGTTCTTAGCAGATGTAATTTCTATTTCTAGCCGATGAAAAAATGTCTGCAAGTATCTTAGACCCAAGAACAGCAAATGTGTGTCCGTTAAACGTCTTGAAATCTTGATGATATGTTAAGGTAAGAAGAGCAAATTTATTTTCTATCTTTATTGAGTATCTCCATAAATTCTACAAAATAAAAGTTTAGCAACGCATTTTAAATAATTTAAATGTCTTCTTTGAAGTTAAGTTTTAGTTTTATTTCAAAGTTAATCCGTAAAAATGCAACATTTTCTTTACAGCTTTAAATATTTTAGACATCGTTAAAAGAAACTAGCTGTATAGTCTGGCGTTGCTCGGGTGTAATGAAAGCGTTAAAACTAATCCATGGTCCTGGAGCTCAGACTCTTTAGACGTTGGCACGAAAGACTAAAAAGCAATTGTTGTTTCCAGCGAAACCGTAGACTGAAAGAAAAGTTAATGGATGTAAGTCAAATTTTGATTTCCTGTTACCGATATCAAATAAGTTACTTTTAAACTGAATTTTGAAGGCTAAATAAGTCCTCTGAGTAAATGGTATCATGGCTGAGACTAAGAACTACAATTATATCTACTTAGAGCCAACCTTGAAACTTCTGAATATCGTAAAGACATTTCATGAACAATTCATGAGTTTTATTCACTTTTGATTGAACTTATATTTTGCAGTCAAAGAGAGGCAACTCTTGACATTTTTCCATGGTTCACTTAAATCTTTTATCAACATTGAATGATTGTCATTTTAGTAATACATCTATATGTTGTTACAATTTGTCGTTGTTATTCTTTCCATGTGTCCTGTGTGAAGTTTTCTAATCCTAAATCTAAATTAATGTGATGAACTGCCTTTCAGTCCGATACAATACAACGTCACACAAACTCCTACATAGAGTGTCTCTTTGGCCCAGTAGCTGGGTGAACATTAGATTAAAAAGGATAAAAACTTGGTGAAACTGTTTAGTTTAATTAAATTTCATATCGCTAATAATGTCATAAACATTTCTGACACCCCACCGCCCATGTACCATGCACACTTCAATACGAAAACCTGATTTTTTTTTCCTTCTTAAAGTCTCCAATAATTAGCGAATTGTTTCACCTTAATAAAAATTTAGGTGCCGGTATAATATATGGCCTACCTCTTTAATTTGAGTAGAGTACGTGATCTACTTTGATTCTGGTGTAGTACGTGGCTCACTTCTTTGATTCTGGTATAGTACGTGGCTCACTTCTTTGATTCTTGTATAGGTTTACGTGGCTCCCACTTCTTTGATTCTTGTTATAGTACGTGGCCCACTTCTTTGATTCTGTTATAGTACGTGGCCCACTTCTTTGATTCTGTTATAGTACGTGGCCCACTTCTTTGATTCTGTTATAGTACGTGGCCCACTTCTTTGATTCTGTTATAGTACGTGGCCCACTTCTTTGATTCTGTTATAGTACGTGGCCCACTTCTTTGATTCTGGTATAGTACGTGGCCCACTTCTTTGATTCTGGTATAGTACGTGGCCCACTTCTTTGATTCTGGTATAGTACGTGGCCCACTTCTTTGATTCTGGTATAGTACGTGACCTGCCCAGTTTGAATGTGTTCCACCTTAATAAGAGTATATTTATAAATATAATTAATCGGCTATTTATTGAAACTAATTATTTCTTGCATTTAATTTTGATTTATTTAATTGTTACCAGCAGTTCTTTAACTATCTCTTATTAAAAATACAAAAATAGCATTCTTTAATTGAAACAAGCAGTTCTGTAAGTATCTGTTACTAGACTGATATAATACTTCCTTGTAAATCGATTCTGTCACTGGTATAGTATGCAACCGACCTTAAGGTAAGTGGGCAACATAGTATACCCGTAACAGAATCTTGTAGGCTACATTCAAAAGGTAGGCCACATACTATACCGACACTAAAATTTCAAATTTTTTTCAATGTTTTTTTTATTGTTATTATTGAAAAATAAAACTTCGGATATATATATATATATATATATATATATATATATATATATATATATACCGGCACTTTTATTTCTTTATTGTATTCCTAACATTACAATGTCAAGGAAAACTTCATTAAACTGACAAAATTCCTGTTAGCATTTATCAGCTTTTCCAATAATGTTTGATACCTGTCGTGGGGTGTTGTTATGTCAGGGGACATAATTCAAAACTTATTTGGGATTTTCATTTTTGATCTTCCGTTGCATAAAAAATAAAATCGTTATGAAAAAGAATTAATAAAATTTGTTCAAATCTTAACACTAGAAATCGCAATAAACTTGACATTTTTCGATTCTTCAAATACATTTTTATTTTATGTCCAGTTAGTCGGTACCGACTAAAACCTGGAAGACTTATACAATCTAACTGTAAAATCTTTTTTTTAAACACGAATTTTTTGTCTGTTAATACCAAAAATATACAGTATATTTTATTAAAATTAGGTATACCAGCCACTCTCTACAAAAATAATTTTAGAGTTTTTTTTAATTAGGATTTTGTTTAAAATGGGTTCACGCTCCATATTTTATACCCTAGGTGTTTTATCGTTTTTAAAATTATGAACATCTAAATTTCACTGATACGAATAAGCGACGATTTAAATAAAGTTACTGTATAAAGTTACTGCATAACGATTTAAGTTACTGTATAAAGTAGACGATTTAAGTAAAGTTACTGTATAACTGACTCAAAAATTACCCTTACAGAACCTAAAAATAAAACATTCCTTATAAAATGCATTCATTAATTAATAAATGCTGAAAATTTCCAAGAAATGCAATATTTTATGGAATTTAATCGGAGAGCCGAGTTCGAATTCGTTGCATTTACTTACGCGCAAATACCCTTGGAAAAATATTAATCCGTCTCTTCTCTCTCCAACTATGGGTTAAATAGCAGGACAGATTAGTTTCTATAGCTTTGGTTGGTAACTAGTCTACCATAGAAAGTAATGACAGCCTTCTGCGGGAAAATCTTCTACTGAGTCAGTCAAATCTCTTTTTAGATAGGTTCTGGGTATGACGGTAAATTGCATCCGGCAGCAAGGCCTCTGAATGGGAGGTTGTGAGAAGCATGGAACCACCTCTTAATTGTTATTGTTTCCAGGTCCACCCGGAGTGGTAGCACCTGGTAGGGTCCCAGCTATAGGCAAATAGTTAACACCCAAACTGAGTCAAAACACTATGAAAGTATAAAAAATATGCTTTTACAGAAATATATACATAAAAATAGACTTTTATAGAAAAATATAAATTTTTGAAGGAAAAATATTACTAACAATACATTTTTAGAGGAAATAAATTATTGCCAAAGTACATTTTTGAAGGAAAAAATTATTTCCAGCAATACATTTTTGAATACAAAACTAGAAAACATCTTCCATTTTCGAAAATAAAAAAAATTTAAAAATTCATCAAAATCTGATTAATTCAACTTTCTCATTATAACCGAGCATTAAAAAAATAGCTTAAAATCCAACCTTTTTGGCATTAAATAAACCCATAGAGGTGTTGATATGCCATTAAACAAAAACTCAAGCTCTTTCGAGACACGATCGCCCAAGCGTGTATCACATATGGCACTTAACTGACTGACTGAGTTACTAAGTTAGGATAACAATGCTTAAAACGGTTTCAGCTCAAGTCAGATTTGCGCTGACTTGGAATGACCAACTCACTTACTTCATCTATATGGCTGTCAAAACACGTGAGAACGCTGTCGTTGGAAAGTTAAAATGAGTCTGTTTCTTTCCGGAAGTTGAGTTATTAAATCGCGCATGTGATCAGAAAACCTTTATAACTCTTTGTAACTTGGAATTTTTTTCTATTTTCTTTTAAATTCTAAAAATTTAAATTTTTATTCAAAAGTTCGCATGATTTTGGAAGTACTTTATTTAATTTTAATATCGATTTTTTTTTTTTAATTTTTTTCCTTTTTTTTTTTTTTTTTTTTTTTTTTTTAAGGTGCTTATAAAATCTGTGTGTTTAGACTGTTGTCTTATGTTTTATTTCGTAAAAAAGCTTGTCGAATGATTAGTGTCCAGTCGAGGCATTAACACAGGACGTCATCAGTCAGTCAGTTAAGTGTCATACGTGATACACGCTTGGGCGATCATGTCTCGAAAGAGACATGACTGACTCGGCAGAAGATTATCCCGCAGGAGGTTGCCATTGCTTTCTGCGGTAGACTGGTTGCCGACCAAGGCTATAGAACCCAGTCTGTCCTGCTATTTAACCTATAACTGAAAGGAAGAGACGGATTAATACCTTTCCCAAGGGTATTTGCGCCTAAGTGAATACAATGAATTCGGCTGGAATTCGAACTCGGCTTCCCGATTTCTCGTTCCGAGCCGATATTCAATGCACCACAACGCACATAAAAAAAAGTAAGAAGGGCGAGGCGAATGGTTCAAGTCTATTTTTGTGACAAGCCGACCAGTTGCCTTGATGATGATGCATGGATGATGCAGTTGTGATCTCACGGTCGGTAGATGACCCTGCTTCTTTGTTAAATTCCACTTCGATAGAAGCAAGTTAATCGCTAAAACTTTTCCCGGTTGCGGGCAGCGTGTGAGCTGTTTCAAAGTTCAGTGGGACCCTACTTCTGCATTTAGATGTACTGAGGGTAACAGTAGGGGGAACACACAGACTAACTATAATGCTATTCAGTAATAAACTGCACGAAAACTGAATGCATGGTCATCAGTAAAAAAGGCAGCCCAAAATGCCAAATACAGGTCGGAGGTACCAGAATCAAGCAGGTACAAAAAATTAAATACCTGGGAAGCGTTATAATAGAAGACGGAAAGTGCGACACAGAGATCCGAAGGCGAATTGGCGTGGCGAAGGAAGCATTCCAGAAGTTGAGTAAAGTATAAAGAAACAGGACAATTTTGCTAGAAACTAGGAAGAGAGGACTGGATTGCTACGTGATGTCCGTCCTTCAATATCGCTGTGAATGCTGGACAATACCATCAAAGATGAAGAAAAAACTTGAAGCAACTGAAATGTGGTTCTACAGAACGATGCTGCGAATACCATGGATCGAGCATGTGAGCAATGAAAAAGTTTTAGAAATGATGGAAACAAAAAGGAAATTAATACTAAGCATCAGGAAGAGACAGCTGAAGTTCCTGGAATCTGATACTAACAGGCCAGATAGAGGGAAAAAGAAACAAGAGAAAGCAACGGATAACATATTTGAAGGACCTAATCAGGCGGATGACGGAACGAGGATTGCATGGTGTAACAGGAGAAGGTGTGATCAGAGCCACCAGAGATAGGGAAACGTGGAAAGCCATGATCATCTACGTCCTGAAGGGACAGAGCACATAGAAGAAGAGGCTAACAGCAACAGTTTCAGCAGTCGGTCGGATGTTAAACCCGGGATTTCACTGAAATATTATGGAAATCGAGTTCAGTCGCTTATGTGTTAACTCTTCCATGTTTTTGTTAATAATGCGAATTGTTCCTTCAGTTTTATTTCTGTTTTTCTGGTTATTGGTTTATCTGAGCCATATACATATGGTTCAGTTTTGAGGCTATGACAGAGAGGTGGAGACAAGTCCTGTCTGTTTAATTGCACTTAGTTTCAACAGGTTACTAATCAATCTACGAGAGAGCGTTGTGCTTATGCGGCCAATTCACATATCGATCAGCACATTACGAATAACCAACTGTCAACAAAAGACAATATTATTTTAATACTAAAATACCCTACAGTGACGAATGCAAGCAAAAACTCAAAATCTTAAAAGTTATTATTATACAAAATAAACCTTTCCATATAAAAGCGTGGACAGTTTCAAACTTTCTACAAAAACTATCAAGACGTATCCAACGGAATATTACCTACCACACGGACAACACTTGGTTCTTGATTATGACTGAAACAGTCGAAAGTAAAGTGTATTTACTCTTTTATTTTATTTTTAATTTTTTAATTTTTTTTTTTGTTTTGTTAATTATGAGTTATTGCTTAGGTTTTATTTTCTTTTTTTTTCTTTTTTTTTTATAAGCGTTTCACCCCGAGCAAGGCATATCACTGCCACTACTGCGCAGGGGGCTACATAGAGTGGAGAAAGGATGGTTAAATATAGGAAATGTCAGAGGATGGGTGATAGGCGGGTAAGGATACCGAGAATGAGGGTTGGGTACATGAATGTTCTGAGAATAATTGGGAGTTAGTGTGATAGGAGGTGTCTATTGACCCTACATTTAAACACCTGGAGATTGTAGCTGTCGGGAAAACAGACTTGTGGAAGGGAATTCCACAGGCGGGAAGCGCGAGAAAAGAAGCTGTTGGAATAGAAATTACGGTTACATCTTATCTGTTTAACTGTAAAAGGGTGGGACCTAGTTGCTAATCTAGTATCTAGTGTAAATTCGTGTTTAGGCGGCACCAGTCATCTAAGTTCATCGGAGCAAAAGCCATGAAAGTACTTGTAGAAGAGGCACAGGGAAGCCACATCACGCCGGTGAGAGAGTGGTTCCAGCCAGTCTGCCAAGTCAGTATCAACCACGTCACAGATCCTCCTTTGTATTTTGTCAAGAAGCCCAAGGAGAGGAGCAGGGGCACCTGACCAGATTTGGCAGCAGTATTCAATACACGGGCGGATGGTAGATTTGTATATGTGCAGGATAGATTCAGATGGGAAAAACTTCCGGGCTCTGCACAGAGAGCCGACTTTCATAGCAGCAGATTTGGCAATGGATTCGATATAGTCATTCCATTTGAGGTCCGCCGAAAATGTAAGGCCAAGGAGGCGTAGTGTTTTACGCTCGGGGAAGCAAGCCTGTCCCATGCTAATGGGAGGTAGATGCGATTGTCTATGGTGGTTAGTTGATAACAGCTTCGTTTTAGAAGCATTGAAATTTACTAGCCATTTCCTACCCCAGGCCACTACGGATTGGAGGTCCTTTTCAAGCTCGGCAGCGAGGTTCGCTTGGTCGGCCACACCTGGTTTTTGATCGTGGCGAGAGTAGATTGTGGTGTCATCGGCGTACATGCCTCTAATTTTTGGTTTATCTGTACTGCAGACAATTCAATATAATTCAGTTTTGAGGCTATGACAAAGCAATGAACAAAGTAAAAAAAAACTGGCTTTATGAGTGTTGTTTTTCTTCAGATACCGGTGTAGCATTATTCCTACATCAGCTCTGATATATTTAACAGGAATCAAAGAAATCAGTTGTCAGATGTGCGACACAGACCGCAACTACGTGTTTGCGCGTAGTTCTTACATGTGCGTTGTGGTGCAGTGGATATCGATTCGGAACGACAAATCGGGCAGCCGAGTTCGAATTCCAGTTGAATTCCTTGCATTCACTTACACATAAAATACCCTTGGGAAAGTTATTAATCCGTCTCTTCCCTCCAGTTTTGGGTTAAATAACAGAACAGATTGAGTTCTATAGCCTTGGATGGCAACCAGTCTACCGCAGAAAGTAATGGCAACCTACTGCGGGATAATCTTCTGCCCAGTCTGTTGTCTCTTTCGAGACATGATCACCCAAAGCGTCTATCACGTATGGCAATTAACTGACTGAATCACACATGCGGCGTAAAAACAATGAAACCTGGTGGTATAACGAAATAGTAAATAGTTTAGTGATGATGACGTGTGTCCGAATCCGGTTTCATCATTTGATGATGTCTTTGTTGGCTACGTCACTGTTCTTGCAACATTCGTTTTATAAAGACAATATGAATGTGTCCAGATGCATATCTAAATTCAATTTCTTTGAGCACATGATGGTGGATATTAAAAACATTTACATATGTACTTAGGTTAAACAAAGTCAGGGCTGGTACAACGCCATGAACATCCGAATCTATGATACGGATCTTCTCTCAGTTCTTTTTAAGGTAGTATTCATATTAAATAAAAGGCAGAAAGAACCAGCCTCTATCATCATGCTGCAGATTAACGTAAATTAAAACTAAATCATGCTTTTGATGCTGCTCGAATGTAACAGTACTGATGTAATGAATATGCATACACCATGGTTCCCCCTCGCAGTAATATGATTGGCTGGTGTCAGCCATAAATACAGACTACGCTTATATGGGAAGCCTATTGACTACGCCTTCTGAATGTGCGTTGTGGTGCAGTGGGTATCGGCTCGGAACGAGAAATCGAGGAGCCGAGTTCGAATTCCAGTTGAATTCATTGCATTCACTTACGTGCAAATACCGTTTGAAAGGTATTAATCCGTCTCTTCCTTCCAGTTATGGGTTAAATAACAGGACAGATTGGGTTCTATAGCCTTGGCTGGCAACCAGTCTACCACAGAAAGCAATGGCAACCGACTACAGGATAATCTTCTGCCCAGTCAGTCATGTCTCTTTCGAGACATGATCGCCCAAGCGTGTTTCACGTATGGTATTTAACTGACTGATTGACTACGCCTATTGCATAAGTCGACGCTTAAACATACTGCATACGACTATGCAGTATGAACATACCAGTTCATTCCGGCTACTTGTTAGATTGTCATAACCGGTTACATTACAAAAAGCACTTAACTACTTCGAATAATATATATATATATATATATATATATATATATATATATATATTAATTCAGATACTTTAATCCAAGGGAAAAAAGCAGGAAGGTAAATTCCAAAAACCCGATCCTAATTAATATTAAAAATTTTATTTTAATATTAAAAAATGATACAGGAAGAGAGCTCCATGTAATAAAATATTACAGAGCAAATATAAATTAAAAAAGGATTAATTCAATGATGTTGAATGACCATTTCGATATGAAGATCCCCACGGGGGATAACACATCACCTCAGCAACAGAAAAATCCTTTCAGAAACTGGAGAAAAATCAGTCTACTTTTCTTTTTTAAAAAGTTTACCTTTTTTTTTCTCCAGTTTCTGAAAGAATTTTTCTGTTGCTGAGGTGATGTGTTATCCCCCGTGGGGATCTTCATATCGAAATGGTCATTCAACATCATTGAATTAATCCTTTTTTAATTTATTTATATATATATATATATATATATATATATATATATATATATATATATATATCCCTTTCCGGGACATATCAAGTACCATGTATTCCCATAACATTGACTAATTCACTCTGATGTCATTACGGCAAACAAAAGAATACGTGCAGTTCCAGCAGGATAGTGCCTACAAACGGGACCCGTCCTACTTATACTATAAAACATATTCGATAATTTCCCTGGCTAGGATTATTAAAACTCTCACATTGAACATGATCGGGCACGAGTCTCATTCATTTTGACTAAGATATCACTTCCCTTTTTTTTCTTATTTAAGAGATGTAAAATACACCACAGATACAAGAGTAGTAAAAATGCATCACTGAACAGTACTCGCTATCATATGCATAGAATTAAAAGAAAACACAGGCTTATCCATACTCATTGACTCATCGCTTGTACATCTATGTAAAAATAAACTTGTCGATTAATTGTTTTCTAAATCCAGAATACAATTCTCAACACTGATTTATTGGGATCAGTGCTTTCATTTTTATGATAATCCTATTATTTTCGGCAGGATGGGTGGGGTTCCATAAAAGACCAGGCCATACTAAATAATAACAAAGGATGGGTGGGGTTCTATAAAAGACCAGGCCATACTGAATAATAACAAAGGAAAGAATTAAAAATTGTATTTTACTAGTAACCATTACGTATATTTATTCCTGTTAATATTTCGATGTTTGTTCGCGTCGACTTTAGAATAAAATGGGTTACAAGTGTACCCCTACCGTTAAAAACGACGGCAAAATATTTGAGAGGATTATTAGATGTTTTTCACACGTTATCGGCCTTGAGCGTGACGGGGGGAGATATATATATATATATATATATATATATATATATAAACAGTCTTTATTATAATAGAGAGGGGTTTGAGATTTGTTTAACTACATAGCAACCTCTATGGGTTATTTAAGGCAAAAAGGTGGAGTTTTAAGATATTTTTTTATGTTTGGTTATCGTGAGAAGATTGATTTAATCATATTTTGATGAAAATTTTTGTTTTTATTCTTTTTTATTTTAGAAAACTTAAAGTGTTTTATAGTTTTGTATTAAAAAATGTTTTGCTGAGAGCTTTTTTTTTTCCTTCAAAAATGTATATTTTTCTATAAAAGTTTATTTTTATACTTTCATAGTGTTTTGACTCTAGTTTGAGGATTAACTATTTGCCCATAGCTGGGACCCTAGCAGGTGTTACCACACCGGGTAAGGGTGGACATGGGAGCAACAGTAATTAAGAGGTGGCTGCATGCTCCTCACGACCTACTAATCAGAGGCCTTACTGCCGGATGCAGTTTATCGTCATACCCAGGACCTATAATAGAGAGGATAAGCCTGTTTTCTATTAAATAAATTTTCTCACATAACAAAATTAAGTAAAATAATGGAAAAATACTCGATTAGAATATATTTTTGGTAGGTATAGCGGTTTAATAAACTATAAAAACAGTTATGTTAAGTAATATAATATGGAGTGGTAATAAAATAAGCGTATCTCGTGTCTTCTCTCGCTTGTAGTCGTCTATCACATTTTTTCAGCACTCAATCTGAATTCGTAAAATATAGATTCTACTTTGTTGTTGTTATTATTATATTACATAGGGGAACAACAAACAAGACAAATGAACGCGCCAAGAGATGTTAATTTACGTTCCCTTTTTTGAAATGTTCACTTTGTCCTCATTTTTTCCTCTTCTCACTTCTGTAATGAATTACTGTTTACCAGCGATGCCGGTTAGTATCTAGAGAATCCCAATTCTTTTGTTCATTGTCTGCACGCATCAACGAAAACAAAGGCGGTGCTGAAGGTACTGAGTGTTTTCAAGCTTGGATGCCAATTGCAAGAAATCTAATTAAATGCAAAAATAATCCCAATCTGTTTTTGCCAGCCAGATTGGTACTTCTAAAATTAATTCTCATAATGTTTCGGGCTATCAATCATTGATCTATTATAATTCATAGAAAAAGTACGCCTGTTCTGTCTTTGGTGCCCTTGAATTTTGATTGGCTGGTCGATGAAATGAAACGTCATTTACAGCCAATGAAAGTATTCGTATTTGCCCCAGGTGGCATAATTCCATTCGAACTGCCACTCTTCTATACTAAATAAATCGGTGAATTGCATTGCATATTTAATGTAAATCTTACTTTGCAGAATTTCCAAGTTCCCTTTTCGCAATAATTGTTAGAGGTTCTTTCTATTTCAAAGCCGAAATAAATGACTTGTTTGGGTGCAACTGCAACGATAAGTTTAATGTCAGAAATGCTGACAAATAAAGCAAAGGTCATTGGAACATGATTTTGTTTGAAAAACTGACATTTATCTCTTCCGGTGAAGCTTTTTTTTTTTTTTTTTCTTTAAGGTCAAAGATCAATCTGCATAACTCCGCATTCCCAAAACAAGAGAAAAAAATGGACTTGTCAGCATTTCGTTAAATGGGTTAAATTCTTAATCAATAGTTAGGAATTAAATCTACAAGAATTCTAGGGATTTAAGGTAGATTTTAGCAACGGCAGTAAATATCAATGCCAAGCGCCTGGCAGAGAGCAACTGCAATGTGCGATAGATAAATTGTCGTCTAAATTATGCAAAATTGAAAATAAGACTGACATCTCAATTTCATAGATATATTTGCCAAAATCGCACAAAATGTCTTGAAATACTATAGAATAAATGTATTCAATAAAATCAACATTGGCTTTAACTACAGGTTCCAAGCTTCACAATCGCTTGCATCACTGCTCGATAATCTCTTTGTTTAAGTTGGTGAATACTACTATAAACCTTTCTTCAGTTTATTTTCCGGGCTACAATGAGTTTTATTTGTCTCCCCCTCAACTGCGCCCTACACATAATGATCAAGGGTTTGCAGTCTGAGGTGTTAGGTAGGTAGATGTAAGGTGTGGTGTGACTGCAGAATTTGTCTGAAAGGCTGCTTGTGTGGTATGGTGCAGTCCTGTTGCCAGTCAGTGTTCCAGTAGCTAGCCTCTTGAGCCAGGCTCTTGATGTGGGTCTTTGTGTTGCATCTGAGCCCCTGTGAGAATATGAATGGAAACATAACGTCACCATCACTAGTGATCACTCCAAACACCTTCGTAGTCACTATTAGACTCAACCAACTCTTTCTGAATCCTCTGCACTGTCCTCAAATTGACACCCGAGCACTCTGAAATGTTCCTAATAGAACTTCCGATCCGAATGTCAAGCGGTACAGCATGCTGTTTCTAAATTTTTGGCAGAATGAATTGCGTCATGGGGCTATTTTTCTCAGAGATGATGCCCAACTGACCCTAATATACTATGCAGTTAACAAAATTTTTAAAAAGCCATGCACGGAATTACAAATATAAAAAGATGACAATTTACACATCGCACCGTGCGTGGGTGTGTAATATATATATATATATATATATATATATATATAATAAAAAGTGATAGAAGCCGTGAACGGTTTCTTTAAAGTGTAGATTTATTGTTATTATTATTTATATTAGTTGCTTCCTGTGTGACACATTTAGTGTCCGTAATGAACACTAAAAATACCATTATGGACACTAAATGTATCATACAAGAAGCTAGTAATATAAATATTAATAACAACAATAAATCTACACTATAAAGAAAACGTTCACGGCTTCTCGTATTTTTTATTCAATACCAATTTCTCTCGTTAAAATAATCCCATTTCCTATTTTAATATATATATATATATATATATATATATATATATATATTTATATATTGAGATTTGTAAAAGAAATCACTCGACCGGCGGTCGAGAGCGAGGGACAATTTACTCGCCGCCAAATCATTTTACTCGACCGACTCCATTTTCTTGATAGTAGCCTTACGTAAACATAGCGTGAATCGCTGACGGAAAACATAAAATGAAATTTTAATTAAAATTTCGAACGAGTTAGAAACAATTTAAAAAATAATAACAACAAAATTTTATCTTTCCTTTTAATAATAGCATAATTATTTTAATGATAAAACTTTGTTTTTATTAAGTTTGAGCCCTTTTAACTTCATGATATGCTGTTTTGTTTTTGTTTTTGCTTTTTTTTTTTTTTTTTGGCAATTGAGGGAAGGTGCCTTAATTCGTAGTTTCTTTCTTCTGTTTGACTACACCCTCCATCTCATAGATGATAAAAAATAACAAATCTGATTTTCTCAACGATTTTCTGTAAAAAAAAAAAAATTACTTGCTTGTATAATTTGTTATTCGGTGCGTGGTTGAAAGTTTTTTTTTTTGTTTTGTTTTTTTTAATCATTTCACCCCAAGCAAGGCATTCCACTGTCACTATTGCGCTTGGGGCTACATAGGGGGAGGTAAATGGGAAGAGTGGTTAGATATAGGAAATGTCAGAAGGGGGGTGATAGATAGTTGGATGGGTGGGAAGAATGTTTGAAAGAATGAAAGTTAGTTTGTCAGGAGGTGTCTATTGACCTTACATTTAAACTCCTGGAGATTGTAGCCGTCGGGGAAGCAGTCATGTGGAAGGGAATTCCACAGTCGGGAAGTGCGAGAAAAGAAACTATTGGAGTAGACGTTGCAGTTGCATTTTATCGGTTTCACTGTAAAAGGGTGGGATCTAGTTGCTAATCTAGTATCTCGTGTAAATTCGAACCTAGGGGGCACCAGTGATCTAAGTTCATTGGAGCAGAAGCCGTGAAAGTATTTATAGAAGAGACACAGCGAAGCCACGTCGCGCCGGTGAGAGAGAGACTGCAGGCGGTCTGCCAAGTCGGTGTCGATTACATTATAGACCCTCCGCTGTACCTTGTCTAGAAGCCCAAGGAGAATAGCAGGGGCACTCGACCAGATATGGCAACAGTATTCAATGCACGGGCGGATGGTAGATTTATAAATGTGCAGGATAGATTCAGACGGAAAAAAACCTCCGGCCCCTGCACAGAGAACCGACTTTCATAGCAGCGGATTTAGCAATGGATTCGACATAGTCATTCCACTTGAGGTCCGCTGAAAGTGTGAGACCAAGGAGGCGTAGTGTTTTACTCTCTGGGAGGCAAGCCTGGTCCATTATAATAGGAGGTAGGTGCAATTGTCTATGAAGATTAATTGATAGTAGCTTTGTTTTAGAAGCATTAAAATTTACGAGCCATTTCTTACCCCAGTCCACTACGGATTGGACCTCGTTTCCAAGCTCGGCTGCAAGGTTAGCTTTGTCGCCCGCACCAGATTTTTGGTCGAGGCGAGAATAAACTGTGGTGTCATCGGCGTACATACCTACTTGGGATCTTATGGTATCAGGGAGATCATTAATGTAGATCAGAAAGAGGGTAGGACCTAGGATAGAGCCTGCGTTCGTATGGTTGTTATGGGAGGCATGTCCGTTTAATACCACTTTCAATGTGCGGTTAGATAGGAATGACTGGATTAGTTCAAACAATTGTCCAGCTATACCATAGCTCCGCAGTTTGCATAGAAGGCCAGCATGCCAGACTCTGTCGAACGCTTTAGAGATATCCAAGGCAACGGTTCGGGCTTCATCATTCCTATCAAGTGCCTGATATATGTACTCGGTGATGGTCGTTAGCATATCAGCAGTAGACCTGGTGAAGCGGAAGCCATACTGTTTGTCTGAGAGGAGCCCGTGGGCCGTGAGATGCTGAACGACCTCGGCGTTGACAATGGCTTCGAACACTTTGCCAAAGATCGGAAGAAGGCTGATAGGTCGGTAATTTGCGGGGTCCGAGGGTTCTCCAGTGTTTTTAAATATAGGAACTCCAGAGGAAGATCTCCAACAGGCAGGAAAGCAGGAAGCAGATAGGCAGGAGTTGTAGAGCTTAGAAAGTACAGAGGAAAGTTCGGGGGCACATTTCTTTAAGACTATGATTGGGATTCCGTCCCCTCCGCTCGCTTTGTGAGGGTCAAGTTTTGAGATTACCTTAGAGACAAGCGAGGGTGTAATATGGACGTCATTCAGTTGAGCATCAGTTCTGGGTGGGAGTACACCTATTTTTTTTTCTTTCTTTCAAATGTTCGTTTTTACTTTTCGTAAGCTGGGAGAAAATATAGGATAATGTTTTTACCAAAAGAGTTTCTAAAAATCTGTGAGCGTCTTTTATCTGGGCGACAGAGACATTTTCGCTCCACTCTGGAAGCGTTAATTAGCCGAATGTCTATACTGACTGGGACGATAAAAGCCAAAAGTTTAATAATGTCATTGTAAGTCATTCTAAGTAACTTGTGAATCTTCAATAGCATACTTTTGGGTTGTAAAAGGAACCAGATTTCGTTTTTCTATCTGAGATTTTTAATCGACCGCTGACGAGTAAAGCAATAAACTTTATTAACCCAATTAAGTTTTTAATCGACTGAGTCGATTGAGCGAGTGAAATCTCAAAGGTTATATATATATATATATATATATATATGTGTGTGTGTCAGTAAAGGACCTTTCATTTTCTATTGTTTGTGAAAAATTGTAGCTTTGATAGTTTTGAGAAAAAAGATTAAATTCGGAAAAGTATGACCTAAAAATGGAGAGCGTATTAATTTAGAGTTGTAAATTTATTTATAGGTGACTTCATTCATTTTAAAAGATACGGACGTTTCACAAAGCACATAATGAAGTGGCAGGGTGTGGCTTACACAAACTAAATAAAAAACAGTTCAAAGAAAAAATTGGCAAAAGTAAGCAATTTAGATATTTATGTTAGTTGAAAAACGATATTGTGTGGACTTCATTTCCAGCAATAATTCTCTAGTTTAAATTAAATAGATAGGAAATTAGACTGGTTGCAATTAAGTGTCCGTCCAAACTTGCAAAACCTTTCAAAATGTGTACTTGTAGAAATAGTCCTTTTTTAATGTTCAATAGTAATTGATATAGGAATTATCTCTATAATAATAAAGACTGTTACATATATATATACTTCTGAGATGAGGTAGTATTTACACTATTTACATTGTCCTCATCTTTATTGGTATTAGATTGAGACGTAGTTATAATAGCAATAGAGATGAGGACAATAGTCCGAACAATCTAAATAGTATATATATACATACACACACACACACACATATATATATATATATATATATATATATATATATATATATATATAATCATGAGCCGTTCTAAACGTCGAATTTTTGCTTTAATTTCAGTTGAAAATAAAGACAAAAATTCTCCAACATTTGGATAATTATTTATTGGTTTTCGTCTAAGCTTTCGGCTCACATGAGCCATCTTCAGAGAGGTAGTTTAAACTGAAATATAAAATCCACCATCACCGACGATTTTATTTTGTGTTGACATAAAACTCCGCTTGGCAACGGCAATAGTTACCAAAAATAAGACTAGATGGTTTTGTTGTCATTTCGCGCTATCCCGCGGTGTGACGTCATAAAACCGCATCGCAAACTTAAGAACTGCGTTTATTATTTTTGGTAACTATTATGAGAATTTTTGTCTTTATTTTCAACTGAAATTAAAGCAAAAATTCGACGTTTAGAACGGCTCATGATTAAACATAATAGACATTCATTATCTCTTATATTTAATAGCATATGTCTAGAAAATTACTTGCTGCCTCGATATACTATATATATATATATATATATATATATATATATATGGCTATTGGGCGTGTATAATACACGCTAAAAGTCTTCCTTCTTCTACCGAACGCTCGTAGCCCAGAGGTAGAATCGCCGACTGACGCCGATTCGGTCGAGTTTCAATCCTGGGTTAAAAAGCAGTCGGAGTCTAACCGTACTGATGAGCTGTGATACAGTGAAACAGATCTGTCTGCGGATGACTATATATATATATATATATATATATATATATATATCCCGTAGACTTACCTGTCACCTTTGATAAGAGTTCAGTTAAACAAAATTTCTTAGCAAAACATAGCCATGTAGGTAATATTAGAAAGATTTTAGTCGATAACACAATAATGCTCACTCATACACACAGTCAAATGAACCTTCAGATATTGGAGGCCATCGACATTAAATCAAAACAACCTACATTTAATAAAATCACATTTTAATCTGGTCATAACACTTTACACTGCATTTAGACATATGGTTCTGTTAATCTTTCAGTCTTTGACGCGGTGTGACGTCATAGAACTGCATTACAAATGTATGAACTGCGTCTGCTATTCGTTGACTGTTGCCGTCGCATAGCAATGCTTTATATCAACACAAGATAAAATCATCTTTGATGGTGGATCTCTGTGTTAACGTCTCTGTAAACTCTCTGAAGATGGCTCATGTGAGCCGAAAGCTTAGAAGCAATATAATAAAAATATCCAAATATTGGGCAGTTTCTGTCTTTATTTTCACCTGAAATTAAATCCGATGTTTAGAACGGCTCATGATTAAGCATAATAGACATTCATTGTCTCTTATATTTAACAGTATATGTTTAGAAAATTATCTGCTGCCTCGATACACTAAATATGTGTGTTTATTTACCTTCTGTAACGTTCAGAGGTTTGGAATATTTTGCGCTATTTTTCTAATGTCTTAATGTTAGATACTCAATTGTATATATATGTTGCCGTAACTTTAGACGGCATATCGATATAAATATTTTGATGGCACGGGTCCTCTCGTATGTAATAAAATATAAACATAAACCATCTAAAATCCACCAACTACAACATCTAAATAAGGGTGGCCAAAGAATGCCCAAGCTGAAACATTGTATTGAAAACAACAAAATGAAAATGCTAGTCCAAAATGTGTCGGGCTTACGGCCTATCACGTTCAATACACCGGTTCTCGCTCGATCACCGAAGATAAGCAACATTGAGCCTGGTCAGTACTTAGATGGGTGACCGCTTGGGAATACTAGGTGCTGTAAGCGTATAGTGACGGATGTGCGTGCTTACGGCCTATCATGTTGAATACACCGGTTCTCACTCGATCACCGAAGATAAGCAACATTGAGCCTGGTCAGTACTTAGATGGGTGACCGCTTGGGAATACTAGGTGCTGTAAGCGTATAGTGACGGATGTGCGTGCTTACGGCCTATCATGTTGAATACACCGGTTCTCGCTCGATCACCGAAGATAAGCAACATTGAGCCTGGTCAGTACTTAGATGGGTGACCGCTTGGGAATACTAGGTGCTGTAAGCGTATAGTGACGGATGTGCATTGTGGTGCAGTGGATATCGGATCGGAAAGAGAAATCGGTGAGCCGAGTTCGAATTCCAGTCGAATACCCTCCATTCACTTAAGCACTGGTACCCTTGGGAAAGGTATTAATCCGTCCCTTCCCTCCAGTTATGAGTTAAATAACAAGGGTAGGACTTGGGAACCCTGCCCTTAAAAACAAATCCCAATGAATCTTGATACTCGAAAAAGAAAAATGTTGTAAAAATAAAATAACCTTACCCAAAAATTATTGGTTATGACCTTAAATGACCCCATAAGGTCGTTAAACCTCGAAACAAACAAACAAAAACCAAAATGTATCAAATATTGGAAGCACTACAGAAAAGAACTTCAGACAACATTTTTAATATTCAAGTTTTAAAAGTGATAATATCATGATCAGAAGAAAGATACAATATCGCACTAAATGAGAATTCAAAATAATCTTTTTAATTATAAGAAATAGATGGGCAATGTGACGTAGAAATCTGAAGACACACTGGAATAACAAAAGATATCTTCCAAAATCATGAATATTAAGAACAAAAGAATTTAATTAGAAACCAGTAAGAGTGGTCAGATCTTGTATAGATATCAGTCCTTATATGGTAGTTAATTCTGGAATTCTCCTGATAAGGAGACGTGAAGTAATAGATGCAGTTCTTTCAAAGAATTTTGTGATATCATGGAAGGACATATTAAAAACTTGAAATTTTAACAAAAATCAGAACGAAAAGGAAGCATTTGGTTAGGATCAGAAAGTTGAAATTTCTGGTACACATAATAAGGAAAGAGGACTTGGTGAGTTTGACACTCATAATAAATAATGAAGAGAATAGACAAAAAGTAAATAAAATACCTAAAGTGCGCGTGTATATGGATAGCAAAACATGGACTGGGAAGGATAGGAAGTTGTGAAGAGTGATGATCACCTACGTTCTGAAGGGACACAGCACATAAAAGAAGACTTCACCTAAGACTTAACCAGTTCCATAACAGTTGCATAGTCAGTTGAATGTCGTGCGTGTCCCTTCAGGATGTTGGCGATCTTGGCTCTGCACAAGTTCCCTTGTAGCCTTTAATAAATTTCGTCTTTTTGTCTCTCCTAAAGCCTTATGTGAGCAATGATGAGGTCTTAGAAAAGATGGAAACAAAAAGGAAATTAATAGTGAGCATCAAAAAGAGACAGCTGAAGTTCCTGGGACACGCAATAAGGAAGGAGGGCTTGGAGAATCTGATACTAACAGGCCAGATAGAGGGAAAAAGACAAGGGAAAGCAGTGGATAACGTATTTGAAGGACCTAATCAGGTGGATGACGGAACGGAGGTTGCATGGTGGAACAGGAGAAGGCGTGCTCAGGGCCACCAGGGATAGGGAAAAGTGGAAGGCCATGATTGCCTACGTCCTGAAGGGACAAGGCACATAGAAGAAGAAGAAAGCCTTTGCTCTGACAGCTTTTTACTCAATCTTGCTACGTAGGCTCTGCAGTGTTTCTCCTCTAAGCTTCTTAATATGCCCTGTGAGTATCAAATTTTCCATGCCTTCCCTCGTTTTGCACCATAGAAAGTTCAACTCTCTCTTTCTAATGTTAAATTCAAGTGTCCTTTTTGCTTTCCTTTTCTCTAAAACTTTGTTATTACTCACATTATCGTTTCCACGATATCCGTAGCATCCTCCTGTAGAACCACATTTCTGTTGCTTCAAGTGTCGCCTTCATCTTTCAAAACAGCACTTCTGATAATTTGCATAGGGATATGTAACAAAGACAAAGAATAATAACTCCTGATCTAAAAAATTCAAACATAAATCCGTAGAATCGGTTTAAGAAAAAAAAGTTAGAACTTTAACACGGAAATCTTTTTTAAGCTAGTGTCATATTGAAAATGCCAACTTCTCCACTTTCTTTGTGAAAAATCTGATTCATTACGAATTGCCAGAAATCTTACTTGGAGAGTGTGTTGGCATGAAGATTTGTAGCGAAAGACAAAAAATAGGAAAATATCGACCACTTTCAGATATTAAAATTTCTCAAAGATCTTTATTTTAAAGTGGTAAAATATAAGAATTCTCAGCATTTTGCGAGAAAATCAAGAGAAAAATTTGGAAGTGAAATCTTGGTGATTGATTTAGTTTCTTGAAGTTTATTTTTTTAAATTTAGAAACTTACTCGAATGGCAAAAGGAGGCTAGATTAGATAATGATAAGTTTCTCATATTTTTTCATCTATAGTTTTCTTTTGTCCCTATTTACTATACAGCGTGAAATCAAATTTCATTATTTTTACTTAAAGTTTATGATTTTAAACCTTAAAATCAAGCAGTATTCACCAGCAATAATAAATACTTTATATATATATATATATATATATATATATATATATATATATAAACTTATTTATAAGTGGAACTGTTTCTGTGTGTGTGGGTAGGTGGGTGTGGGTGTCCGTTACCTATAGACTCCGAAACGGCTGAACCGATTTTCTTGAATATTTACACAGTTTACTATAAGTGTCTGCGAGTGTTCTTGGCTAGGTTTTGTGTCAAGGTACCCCCCGATAAATATCAAAAATCGATAATCGAAAAAATCGGGTTATAGAAGGAGTGGTCCGATTTTAATCAAATTTGATAGACTCATAGATAACGACATAAGAAACGATATTCAGAAGTTTCAAGGTTGCAGTTCTTTCAATAGTGCAGAAAATTGATTATATATATATATATATATATATATATATATATATATAAGGCAAGATGTTTGTTTATGTGTGTGTGCGTGTCTGTTTATCTGCCTGTATGTCTGTTCTTTTTTCAGCCCTTTTATTTTAGTTTTTGCTTTGGGTTTGGCTCTAAGTAGATATAATTGTAGTTCTTAGTCTCAGCCATGATACCATTTACTCAGAGGACTTATTTAGCCTTCAAAATTCAGTTTACAACGTAAAAACTTATTTGTCATCGATACAAGGAAATCAAAATTTGACTTGCATCCATTCATTTTTTTTTTTTTCAGTGTACGGTTTCGTTTTAACTGGAAACAACTTTTGCTTTTTACTCTTTTGTGCCAGTGTCCAAAGAGTCTGACCTCCAGGACCATGGATTAGTTTTAAAGCTTTCATTACACCCGAGCAACGCCAGACTATACTGCTAGTATATATATATATATATATATATATATATATATATATATATATATAATGGTCGAACCAAGGTTCGTGAGCGACATGCGGCTCTTTTACCATACATTTGCGGCTCGTGGAAATATATTGCTGTTAATAAAATAGGTAAATTAGAAAAATTTCAAGCTTTATAATTATTTATTTCATGAATTGAATTGAATTCCCACTGGATTTAAACGAAGTTTAATATTAAGGTGTATGTAGTAAAAAAAACGTATGTATACATTTTGTTGATTTCTTGCGGTTCTCAAACATCTGACCTTTATCATATGTGGCTTTTTGACCACCCCTGATATTCATAACCCTCCCCCGCCCCGTGAATCAAATTACTGCTTTTTTAAACGCCTGAGAATCCCTTCTGACTTTCGCTAGCCTGACTGATCCTAACCTCGAAGAGAGTAAACTCATTTTGTCTTCTAGCTGACATGAATTTCAAAGATTATATTGAATCAATTGCTAGGTCTACTGCTAGGAAAGTTGGTTCACTGAAACGATTTTCCTCCCTAGAATCTGTCTTGCATATTTATAAATCTACCATTCGTCCATGATTCGACTATTGCTGCCACATCTAGTTTAGGGCTCTTGCTATATGTTAAGATATACTTGATAATAATCTAAAGAATCTGTAATGTCATTTGTCCTGATCTGGCATCTCGGCTTTTCCTTCGCCGCGTATTGTCCCTTCCCTGGACATGTTTTTTCTTTTTTGTTTTATTTTTGTTTTCATAAAACTTTCGAGTGAGCATTCCTCTATGATACCTCGACTTCATGAATTTAAGCAAAATTCTAGACTGGCGATTAGCAGTGACGATTGTGGAATTCTGAAAATAAAGGGGCTACTTAGGTGCCGAGATTTTTCTGAGGAGTGGGGGCAAACTTAGGTAGCGTCTTCATTTTCATACTCTACCACTATAGTATATACAAGTAAGGAATGAGTTTGAGTGTAAATATGTTAGCTCACTAAATTACTGACCTATTCTTTCACTCGGCCATAAATCACTGACTGCCGACGTATCTACATATCAAGTTATGCACTTTATATCTAATTAACGCCTGCCTTCAGTATTTACATTATTCGGACTATTGTTCTCATATTTGTTGCCATTTGTACGACGTTTCGGCCGTTGTACGCTCCAGCTTTCGCCAGGTGCTAGGAATTTCGAACCGAACATTTTATCACAATCACTGGGATATATGAACCCAATTCCTTGCGTTAAGCGTCGATTGAAAGTCATGAGTTATCTCCCTCTACCGCTGAAAGTTACTTGTTCACTACTACTGAAACGTCGTACAAATGACAACATAGATGAGCACAATAGTCCGAATAATGTAAATACTGTAAATACTATCACATCTCAGAAATACAGACAAATGCTTTTCTTCAGATATGAAAATATGACTATTAAGTCTCTTTCCCTCCCTAACAACATGTCTGTTTCTATCTCTCTGGTTGTTTTCTTTGTTTTTCTTTCAAACTGGTCTTTGTATGTGTCTTTAACAAGCTAAATGAAAAAAAAAACACAGGAAAAAGTAGTGAAGATCAAATCTTATCAAAATCAGAGACTGATTAGTTTCATTAATTTTTTTAAGATTATAAAAGTGGTGGGGGCAACCGAGGCGCCAGCCAAAATTTTGAAGGAGTCTTGGCTCTTCCTGTCAACCCCCGTAGAATCGCCACTAGCGATTAGGTCTCACAATTTTACAGTCTAAATGACTGGCTCTCCCTTGTGGAACTTTCTTCCGGGTTGATCTTTAAAATTTGATTTTTTTTATTTAAATCCAATGTTAATATTTATCTTTCGTTTTAGTTCCTTACCTCCTGTTATTCTCATTTTATAATCTTGTTCTTATTCTTGCATTTATCCGCACTCAGTAACCCCATGCGTTTTACACCCTTGTGCAAATATTAAAATATGACTATTAAGTCTCTTCCTCTCCCTAACACCATGTCTATTTCTAGCTATCTGATTGTTTTATTTTGTTTCTTTTTTCTGCATTTGTTTCCTTTCTTTCACAATACGGTCAGGTTTTAGACCCACTGAAGTGACAGGTTGTAATCGATTTCTATTTTTTCCTCTTATTAGCTCATTTGCGGTGGTTTGCAGCAATATATGAATCTATTTTCAAGGTGTATCATGAAATTTGTTTTGCCTTGAAAATTATTACGTCATCCGTGATCGCATCAGATTTTTATCTCGCCCAGACACTATTGTCACGAATGTCGATTAGTTGTCCTACGGCCATTGTCTACGATGGACGTTGCTATAAGTAAGCGTGCGAAAATTGTAACAATGCACAAACACACTGGCAAGCTTTACAGAGAGATTGCGGTTATTGTTGGCATCAACCTTTCGACTATTTGCCGTGTCATCAAGGCGAAGAAAGAAACTGGATCCATCAGGCCAAAATATAAAGAAAAATGTGGTTGAAAGAGAAAAACAACGCCAAAAGACTACGTATACGTGATCAGGGAAAGTGTGAAAGATCCAAGGACATGATTCGCTTTGTTTCAATTAATTTGCACAAGGGTGTAGTGGCTTTCAAGCCTTGCTTGAGATGAAAATTTTGTATATAATTCTAACAACAATAAGGAAATTCAGCACATAATCCAACTTAATAATTTCATAACACTTATCATCCAAAATACCTTATCTAACCTTAACCTAAAATCCATAAGCTCCAGTTCTGTACCGTTAAGAGATAGTTAGGGCCAAATGAGACAGCAACTACAGAACAGAAGCTGGACTATATTACAAAACATTCTCAATTATGTAAATCGGTGAAACATCCAGAAACCAAATAAAAGAAACAGAAAAATGTATGGGTAGGTATTTGAAGACTATCACAATGCGTTTATTAGAATAAAGAAAGGTAAAGAAGGTGTTGTCTATTACCTATTTATTATTCATTAATATGTCGAGATCAGAATCTTATCTTCAGAATGATAGGAGAGCTTGGTTTCACGTCCGCTGGCAACCCGTATCTTAAAACAAATGGTCCTCTTTAAACAAATGGTCCTCTTTCGCTGATACTGCTGTTTTTAATTGTAGTGAGTATGTGTGTGTGTCTCTGTAAGTGTACTAGTGCCTGTATGTATGTATGTGTGTGTGTGTGTTTATCGTTTATATAAATGTGCGCGATAGTAGGGTTTGGCTTTTTCGCATCTTTGTTAAAGTGATAGCGGGCGCCGTTTTACGATTTGATGATATATCTGTCTGCTTTAATTTATGGTTTAACATGTGCGCGTTGGCCTGTGGCAGCGTTTGGCCTTTTCGCATCACTGTCAGAATGGTAGCAGGCCCCGTTTTATGACCTGATGTTATGTCTATCTGCTTTAATTGAAAGCGTGTTTATTGCTACATTTTTTCCTCCGGTGTGTGTGTGTGTGTGTGTGTGTGTGTGTGTGTGCGCACGCGCGTTATATGTGTATGTTTATGTGCGTATACATCTTGTTGTGCGTATACTTCTCATATAAGAAAAATGATTATATGAACGACTGCATAGAAAATCTTTAAATGCACTAGTAGTTCACCGTAATGCATGAGACATACGTAATATCAGCAATCGCTGTAAACGAAATAAAACTACAATGCGTCATACGAGGTAGGAGAGAAAAAACTCTGACCTACTAGGAGTAGGTTGATTTGAAATCAAACCGATATCAACGGTCCTAAAATATAGCAAACAAACCTGGTTTTGTTTCTCATTGTTGGATCTGATAATATAATTTAATTTATTGTCCCACTTATTCTAAAAAATACCAACGCATTTATCTTACTTTTACACTTTCTTATCATCTTCACTGTTGTTTCGAATATTATTATATCATACTAGCAGTATAGCCCGGCGTTGCTCGGGTGTAATGAAAGCTTTAAAACTAATCCATGGTCCTGGATCTCAGACTCTTTAGACGTTGGCACGAAAGACTAAAAAGCAATAGTTGTTTCCAGTTAAAGCAAAACCATAGACTGAAAGAAAAATGAATGGATGTAAGTCAAATTTTGATTTCCTGGTATCGATATCAAATAAGTTTTTTCGTCGTAAACTGAATTTTGAAGGCTAAATAAGTCCTCTGAGTAAATGGTAGCATTTACTACAATTATATCTACTTAGAGCCAAACCCTAAGCAAAAACTAAAATAAAAGGGCTGAAAAAAAATACAGACATACAGGCAAATAAACAGGCACACACACAAACATCTTGCCTTTTATATATATATATATTTTCGATTTTCTGCACTATTGAAAGAACTGCGACCTTGAAACTTCTGAATATCATTTCTTATGTCTTTGTCTATGAGGGTATCAAATTTGATTAAAATCGGACCACTCCTTCTATAACCCGATTTTTTCGATTATCGATTTTCGATATTTATCGGGGGTACCTCGACACAAAACTTAGCTAAGAACACTCGCAGACGCTTATAGTACAACTGTGTAAATTTTCAAGAAAATCGGTTCAGCCGTTTCGGAGTCTATAGGTAACGGACACACACACACACACACAGACGAAGTTCCATTTATAAATAAGTTTAGATTTAGATATGAGACTAAGTCGAAATTTATCCGCACTTTGAACATAACATATCTTTAAATAAGATCGCGTATAATTTTTGACTTACCCTCATATGTGTATGCGCGGAAAAAAAGTTTGTTCGCCTTTCAAATCCTCAATTTTCAAAACAGATTTTTAAAAATGTTTGGTTTTAATTCGTTTAACATTTTCGTTCAGTTGTTGATTTGGAAGTTTTCATGAAATTTAACACTGAGAAACACAAAAACATTCCAATGCACAAAAATTGTCCAAAGAGGGAAAACGAAAGATACAAACATTAATCAATATCGATTATTAATCAATATCGATTGTGGCAATACAAAAACTATAGAGGACGTTCGTTAGATGCTCTAAGACAGTCATTCCCAGCCTTTTACCTCATGGCCTACTTTGAACCCAGAACTTTTGTGTGCAACAAGAAACGATTATAGTGTTAAAAAAAATGACTGCAATTTCACATAGAATATATCCAATTATAAAATTCCTGTGCTCTATCTGAAAGTTGACATTGTCCACTTTGGCCATGCAGATATAGTTTTTTAAATATTCTGCTTGAAAACATTTACTCGATCATGAGGCAGTTTTTATTGTCATGGTAATTTTTTTTTTTTTTAGCATAGCTTAGATGTGGCACTAAGCCGAAAGTGTGAAGCTCCCAGTGAGAACTGAACTTATAGCTGGTATATTATCTATTCTTTTACTAGTTGTAGTAGGATTCCGTTCTAGTGAAGGGTAATTGTATATCGTTGCAGGTTAACAGAATTTGGCCTTGTGGAAGATAGCCCACTATAATTCATAAAATGATTATAAATCAAGAAAGGCAATTTGAGTATAAAATAACATTTATATATATATATACACATGTCAATGTTTTACAATTAAAGCAATACTTGAAATAAAGGTCCAACGGAGGTTCGAATGTTCATGGAAAATATAATGCTGAAAAAGATAAAAGGCTTAAGAGTGTGATGAATGTTCATTTATAAGTTGCCACTTCTAAGGTCAGTAAGTCAGTAAGTTGGTTTGTGTGGAATGTCTTTGAAGAGGTCACTCCTGTGGTCAGTATGTACTTTTGAGACAGGGAGAAGGAAAGAGGTCAGCATAGAAGCCGCTCGACTTAAGACAAGGGGAGGCACTGGTAACTCTATCCTATCGGTCCTTCTATCTGATGATGCTTTTTGTCTCCGCTTTTTATATCTGCCTTTTGGATCAAAAGCTTGTTTTGAATTTCACGCTTGTATTTGATTCCGCACTTCCCATTGTCTGGTAAATAAAATTCGCGTAGGCTCGCGAAATGGAAATTTGATATTTGATTAATTTTTATTTTTCAACTGGAACATCTGCGCGAATACCTGCGCGGAGATGATTTTTATTCATTCGCTTTCTGGTTGTTATAGAGAAAATTTCCGGTCAGCTCGCTTTTACTCGGTCGGTATCACCACAATCTCACTACTCATTGGTAATTTTTCTAGCGAGACAAGCTTGCTAACCAAGTCGATGTGCCCCCAAATGTTATTGTTACGTACCAAAGAAGTACGTCTTCCTGAAATAAGAAAACCTGGTTTAAATTCGAGACCACAAATCAAAATTATATCTCAAAAAACATTGCGGAATCGAATCAAAATTTTCTGGCATTTTATTGGAAAAAAGCATTGCTAAAATATTGCCAGACTTTGCCACAAAGACTTGTAGTGACACTAAGAGCAGAAACAGATAGTTACCTCCTTCATAGCTTAAAGCATAATGACATATTTCGGAATTTTCGCAATAGGCTCCACGCATAACTTCTGGTTGAAGTTGATTGAATACAATCCTATATATATTGACCAACCTGAAGACAAAAAATATATTCAAAGTTGATGCAATTCATGATCGTCAAAATGCTTAAATACGCGTGATTTTTGTCTTTTCTCTTTTTGTCTTACCCACTCGCTTTCTCTTTTATCCTTATGCAACGAAAAATAAAGAAATACAAGTTAACATTGTCAGTCTAGACATGCAAAAACCAAGTAAGACAAGTATCACCCTCACGCTCCCCCTTCACTTTGACTTTTCTTTCTCACAACTAACCGGCAACAAAAGAAAAATAAATTTAACAAAGACTTAACATTTATTACCATCGGATACACATTAAATAGTCAAGATGTCCTTTAAATGATAATTTCTCGGAAGCATCCAAAATATTCTTTAAGTCAATTCTGGACAATTTGAATTCGATGACACTGTGTCCATCAACTTTAGAGTCGATAAAGTCTTGCAAATGTTCACGAAATTCTAATGTAGCGGTTACGGGTCAATGACATGTTCAGACGCACCCAACACAGGTTGTTTGAAAACACTCCAACTAGAACCAGTCTGCATGGTGTATATTCAATCTGGCGTTCATGGTCACATCGAACTATGGGACACCTGGACCAGGCGGTTGGCGCAAAGCTTGGGCAGCTTTTTTTCTTTGCAAACCTCATTCAGGATTGAAGGCTTACGGCCATGTCACGTTGTTTTATTGTAGCTTTTTTTTTTGCAAACCGCATTCAGGATTGAAGGCTTACGGCCATGTCACGTTGTTTTATTGTAGCTTTTTTTTTGCAAACCGCATTCAGGATTGAAGGCTTACGGCCATGTCACGTTGTTTTATTGTAGCTTTTTTTTTTTTGCAAACCGCATTCAGGATTGAAGGCTTACGGCCATGTCACGTTGTTTTACTGTAGCTTTTTTTTTTGCAAACCGCATTCAGGATTGAAGGCTTACGGCCATGTCACGTTGTTTTATTGTAGCTTTTTTTTTGCAAATCGCATTCAGGATTGAAGGCTTACGGCCATGTCACGTTGTTTTATTGCAGCTTTTTTTTTGCAAATCGCATTCAGGATTGAAGGCTTACGGCCATGTCACGTTGTTTTACTTAGCTTTTTTTTTTTGCAAACCGCATTCAGGATTGAAGGCTTACGGCCATGTCACGTTGTTTTATTGTAGCTTTTTTTTTTGCAAACCGCATTCAGGATTGAAGGCTTACGGCCATGTCACGTTGTTTTATTGTAGCTTTTTTTTTTTTTTTTTTTTTTTTTGCAAACCGCATTCAGGATTGAATGCTTACGGCCATGTCACATTGTTTTATTGTACGATCACTGAAGTTAAGCAAACTCAGTACCGAATGACCGACATCTTGAGAATATCAGATTTTGTAAGTTTGACTGTGCTCGTAGCTTAATCTACAACGGCTCGGAATTGGAAACCGGAGATCCGAGTTCCAATTCTAATCAAGTTCGTTATCGTTACTTATGCGCAAATACTTCTTGGAAATGTATGAATCAACTTCTTTTTCCCCAAGCTATGGATTAATTAATATGACTGTCTTCTAAAAATTTTTACAATGTAAAATATTTTTTTTTATTTTAAAATGAGCTACAAAAGTTTGATAATCTGTAAAAAAAAATCACACAGAAAAAATGCGGAGTGTAAGTAATGCTTGCTATGAGATTATAGTGATGGGCTTATTGTTGGTTCTAGTTGAAGTGAGAATAACTCAGATAAATATTGATTTGATTTTTCTTTCACACGTGAAGATAAATGCTGTTAGAAATAAGGTTTTATGCAAGAAAAAATAAACAAAGTAAGTCTATATCTGAATGTTTTTCAAAAACATTTGTTTGAAGCGATTGACATGTTCGCTTGAGTTTAATCTTAAATCATTTGATTGAACCCCCGGAAAAGGAATGTTTACATTAACGGACGGCAGTTTGTTAGCAAAGATTAGATTTGGAACAGTTTTCTGAATGCCTTTAAGGCTATTTCATATGAAGAAATTATTGCCATTAACATTATAGATTAATATAAATGCTTACCGACATGGACATCAAAGGTCTTACTAAAGAAAATATGTTTACCAACAAGAATCGAATATTTAATCCCATTTTAATCTGAATGTTTTTTTTTTCAAACCAAACGTTCTTTAACATTAAGCTACGGGAAACCATCGGAGCAAAGTAAAGCTTAATTGCGTTTTTTTAAAAACCCGCACATCTCCATATGAAGAAATATGGAATCTCATATCAATTAATAAATGACTTTCAGATTTGCTTACTACCCAGTCCACACTCCTTCCTCGTCTTTTTAACAAGAATAGCATTTTACTCCTTGTTTCCTCCAGTATACTTCTGAGAAGAAGTAGCATTTACATTATTTATAGTTTTCGAACTGTTGTCCTCACCTTTATTGCCATGTTTACGACGCTTCGGCCGTTGTAGGCTACGGCCTTATTCAAAGGCTATGAATTTTTAACCGAACCCATTATTTCGATCACTGGAGTATGGCATTCTCATTCCATGTGCGATGCCACTTCCGGATGCCATATAGTTAGTTATCCCCTTTTAAATCAACTCTCTAAAATATTTATTCACCACTACTGTAGCCAAGTATTGAACTTACAACTCTTTGGGTCAAGTCACTGGAACTAACCAACGTTCCCAAAGAGATGGTATTTGCATTATTTATAGTTTTCAAACTGTTGTCCTCACCTTTATTGCCAGGTTTATGACGTTTCGGCTGTTGTAGGATCCGGTCTTCTTCAAAGGCCAAGAATTTTGAACCGAACCCTTTACTTCGATCACTGGGGTATATCACTCTCATCCCATATGAGATGCCACTTCTAGATGATAAGTTGTTATCTCCCTTTAAATCAACTCTCTAAATTATTTGTTCACCCCTGCTGTAGCCAAGTATTGAACTTAGAACTCTTTGGGTCCAGTCACTGAAACTAACCAACGTTCCCAAAGACACGTGACCCAGTGGAAATAGGACACTTAAAATTAACACCAGAAAGAAACAGCTGGAATGTCTAAGGCACATAATGAGGAAAGCGGGGTTGGAAACTTTGATATTCACAGGATAGATTGTAGGCAAGGGGGGATAGAAAAAAAGCAGCGCATTACCTACCGAGTGAGCTTGAATAAATGGATGATAGAACAAGTTTTAAATGAAATAAAAAGACATGAGCCTCTTCACCTGTTCAATAGATATGGGTGGAGTGTGAACCGGGCGATAGTTCAGTCTATATTAATCAGTTGTGCATAGAACAGGTCTCAATGATGTATAGCAGAGCAAAAGTATATATTAATAAATATACATATTATCCTACGCTTTGCTCACAACTCTGTTTCATGCATTTTTCAGCAATCATTGGGTGCTTATCATATCTATTTCTCTCTATTCTCATAAAAATCGTTGTGTATTCATTTGTGTGCATATGTATCCCTACTGTCACGATCAAGGGTTCGGTTTATTTTTTTTCTTATGCCTTAAAGTAAGACACTCAATAGTAGGTACATCAATATATAGAGATGTCGTCTTAGAAAGCATATCGATATGAATATTTTGCAGTAGTTTTTTATCCCGTCTGTATTTTATACTGCAGCTATAGACCTTACTGTAGTCTAAACTGAGCCTGAACGCTCAAAATCTCGGTCATGATTACTTGTGACTTTGTGTTTCCAAATAGTTTTACAAAGCTTAGGTGAAACCATGATACTTTTACAAAGATACTGCATGTTAGAATCACCGCAACTTGATTTGGTTTGGGAATCATGGTCAGAATCCGAATGTTCTAATCACTCGGTGCCCATAACGTGAAATATACTACGCATATATAATGGAAATATTTGTGAGAGTCCCCTAATTATTTTGTCTAAAAATTGGTAAAATGAAAATTGGTTAATAATGCCGTGCAGTAAAGCTCACCGTAGAAAGGGAATTATGAAATCGCTTAAAAGTTAACAGAAAATATCAACCAACAATTTACGTTTAAAGTTTAAAAGCATTCGTCTAGTTTTTAATTTTATGGTTCTTCAACTTGTTTATAGATTATTCAATATACTTTCATATTTCACTGGCGATTTCTTTTTCGTTTTATCCAGAGTCCAGTAATCCATATTGAAATCGTTAGGATACCACGACTTTTAGCTTCATTAGCATTCGACATAGTTAGGGCAAGATTAAAATCATTGTTTTTGAACAGGGCTCTACTACTCTTAAATTTGTTGCCCTGCCAATGCTAAAGAGTTCAGTCTTCACTATTATTCACGGAACTTTGAATTCAGCGTTCCTTCTACTAGAATGGCTGGCACTCAAGAAATTTGCCCATAACTATATGTAGATTCATCTTTCCCAAGTACGTAAGTGACTACAATGAACACGACTGGAATTCGAACTCCTCCAATTTCCCAATTTGATCAATTGTCCGTTAATCCACTGTGCCTCCTACTAAAATATTATTGATTAAAGAATTAATTTAATTCTTAGTTCCTTTATGTGTCGTGTCACTCGTACAATGTGACATGAATTTTACTGGATTTCCATAATTTTACCCAAGTAGCAAGGTTATTGAAATTCCAAGAAATACTGTGGTGGTAATTAGAAATTTTAATTACAGAATGATCACAAAGATTACAAAGAAAAAAGGTTTAGACAAACAAATGAAGGCAGTTTCTTCTAATGAAGACGAAATTATCAAAAAACATCTACACAAAATCTAAAGAAGGCTCTGTAATGTTATAGATCCTGACCTGGTATCACGACTTCAGTCAGTTTCCCACGACCCAGGACATAACTTCTCTCTACCTTTCTTTTATAAATATTTTCATGGCAGTATTCACATTATTCGGACTATTCTCCTTATCTTTGGACACATGACCCAATGGATATAGACGTTGGTTAGTTCCTGTGACTTGACCCAAAAGATTTGTGAGTTCAATACCAGGCTACAGCAGTGGTGAACAAGTAACTTGCTGGGTTAGACGGAGATAACTCATGATTTCCAATCGAGGCTTAACGCAAGAAATGAAGTTCATATATCCAAGTGATTGTAATAAAGGGTTCGTTTCGAAATTCCTAGCACCTAAAGAAGGCCGGAGTGTACAACGGCCAAAACGTCGTACAAATAGCAACAGAGATGAGGACAATAGTCCAAATAATGTATATACTGTAAATACTGCCTCATTTCAGAAATATAGATAAATATTTTTACGGCAATTGTTCTAAAGTTCTTTCTTCCTTGGTACATTAACCGCGTGAATTTACGCATACTACGAGATTGGTAACTGGGCCCCATCATTTAACTATTGAAATAGCTAGTAATTTCTATCTAAGAGATTCTATTGTCATACCGTTTGCCTGTGGAAATCTCTTGCGATTTCTCGCTTCTCTAGAACCTACAATCTTCAAAAATAAAATGCAACGTCAAGTCTTCTGTCGTCTTACTTCCTGAAATCTATTCTTTTTTTTTTAACCATCTCACCCCAAGCAAGGCATTCCACTGCCACAATTGCGCATGGGGCTACATAGGGGAAAGTAAAGAGAAGGAGTGGTTAGACATAGGGAATGTCGGGAGGAAGGTGACAGATGAGTAAGGATACCGAGGATGAGGGTTGGGCAGATGGGAAGAGTGTTTGATAGAATAGGAGCAGGTTAGTGTGTTAGGTGTCTATTGACCTTACATTTAAACTCCTGGAGATTGTAGCCGTCGGGAAAGCAATCGTGTGGAAGGGAATTCCACAGTCGGGAAGTGCGAGGAAAGAAACTGTTGGAGTAGAAGTTACGGTTGCATTTTATAGTCCTTTCTCCTTACTAAAGTCTCTTTTATACGATCTACTGGATTTCTTCAAATGTAAAAGACTGCACGTCATTCAGAATACCATGCTAAAGGTCATCTTTACTGAAGAAATGTTTTCCACCAGTTGAAACTGTTCTCTTTAGAACATTCTTCAAGATTTAAATCGAGATATGGTCTGACGGACGTGCAAATATTTTTGACGAAAAGTTCGTCGTTCCTTTTCAAACAGCGAAATTTAGATTTTAAAAAGTTTAATTCTCATTGTGTCCCAGCTCCATTTTATGCAAATATTACAAGCTAGTGACAATAGCGTTAGAATTATCGGCGGAGAAACAATAGGATACTGAAAAGAACCCAGCTCGTTGCGGAGTTGCTAAATATTTGTCATTATATATTTCATATCATGTCTTGAATCTGTACGGAGGAACAGTAGAATGCCTCAGATTGATGAATCGTAGAGCCAGGTTCGAATTCCAGTCGAATCCATTACATTCACTAACGTGCATTGATTGAGAAAAGTATGAATCCATCTCTTCTCACGCCCCCCAAGCTATGGGTAACTAGCAGAACATACAGGGTTGTATAAACATACGTGGCAACCAGTCTAGGAGAAGGGGAAAATATGAATTCAAACCAGCCTGGAAAGGGTTGTGGTCCATTAGCTCAACTTCTGCTGTGGCTACAGTACAAGTCAAAGGTTATCTGGATCTTCAATCTGTAGTGGCTATTTTGCTGTAGCTGAGTTCTCAAACAGTATGTCTTGTATCAGTGTTGATTAGGATTTGCTTTCACCTTATAAGGTATTTGATATAATTCGATTTCGCCTCATGAGGTATTTCATATTTATTTTATCTAAATACTGCTCTCTGATTTCAATTTTTGTTCACGTTTATTCCTTTACTCTGTTGTGGTTGCTAAACGATTTGGATGTTATTTCTCGTTGTCTCACATATTATGATTTATTTTGGAGTAGATGCTATCTGGTTTGCTTTCTCTCGTCTTATACATTTATTCTGTAGTAGATGCAATCTGATTTCGGCCGTATTTCTAGCTGTCTCTCATCTTATGCCCTTCTTATGTACGAGATGCAATCTGAATTAGGCCGTATTTCTAGCTGTCTCTCATCTTATGCCCTTCTTATGTACGAGATGCAATCTGAATTAGGCCGTATTTCTAGCTGTCTCTCATCTTAAGCCCTTCTTATGTACTAGATGCAATCTGATTTAGGTCGTATTGCTCTCTGTCTCTCATTTTATGCCCTTCTTATGTACTAGATGCAATCTGATTTCGGCCGCATTTCGAGCTGTCTCTCATCTTATGCCCTTCTTATGTACGAGATGCAATCTGAATTAGGCCGTATTTCTAGCTGTCTCTCATCTTATGCCCTTCTTATGTACGAGATGCAATCTGAATTAGGCCGTATTTCTAGCTCTCTATGTACTAGATGCAATCTGATTTAGGTCATATTGCTCTCTGTCTCTCATTTTATGCCCTTCCTTATGTACTAGATGCAATCTGATTTAGGTCGTATTGCTCTCTGTCTCTCATTTTATGCCCTTCTTATGTACTAGATGCAATCTGATTTAGGTCGTATTGCTCTCTGTCTCTCATTTTATGCTCCCTTATGTACTAGATGGAATCTGATTTCGGCCGCATTTCGAGCTGTCTCTCATCTTATGCCCTTCTTATGTACGAGATGCAATCTGAATTAGGCCGTATTTCTAGCTGTCTCTCATCTTATGCCCTTCTTATGTACGAGATGTGTAACTTGAATTAGGCCGTATTTCTAGCTGTCTCTCATCTTAAGCCCTTCTTAATGTACTAGATGCAATCTGATTTAGTCGTATTGCTCTCTCTGTCTCTCATTTTATGCCCTTCCAGTGTACTAGATGCAATCTGATTTTCGGCTGCATTTCGAGCTGTCTCTCATCTTATGCCCTTCTTATGTACGAGATGCAATCTGAATTAGGCCGTATTTCTAGCTGTCTCTCATCTTATGCCCTTCTTATGTACGAGATGCACCGAATTAGGCCGTATTTCTAGCTGTCTCTCATCTTACAAGCCCTTCTTATGTACTAGATGCAATCTGATTTAGGTCGTATTGCTCTCTGTCTCTCATTTTATGCCCTTCTTAGTGTACTAGATGCAATCTGATTTAGGTCGTATTGCTCTCTGTCTCTCATTTTTATGCCCTTCTTATGTACTAGATGCAATCTGATTTCGGCCGCATTTCGAGCTGTCTCTCATCTTATGCTCCTTCTATGTACGAGATGCAATCTGAATTAGGCCGTATTTCTAGCTGTCTCTCATCTTATGCCCTTCTTATGTACGAGATGCAATCTGAATTAGGCCGTATTTCTAGCTGTCTCTTCATCTTTAAGCCCTTCTTATGTACTAGATGCAATCTGATTTAGGTCGTATTGCTCTCTGTCTCTCATTTTATGCCCTTCTTATGTACTAGATGCAATCTGATTTAGGTCGTATTGTTTCTTGTCTCTCATTTTATGCCCTTCTTATGTACTAGATGCAATCTGATTAGGTCGTATTGCTCTCTGTCTCTCATTTTATGCCCTTCTTATGTACTAGATGCAATCTGATTTCGGCCGCATTTCGAGCTGTCTCTCATCTTATGCCCTTCTTATGTACGAGATGCAATCTGAATTAGGTCAGTATTTCTAGCTGTCTCTCATCTTATGCCCTTCTTATGTACTAGATGCAATCTGATTTAGGTCGTATTGCTCTCTGTCTCTCATTTTATGCCCTTCTTATGTACTAGATGCAATCTGATTTAGGTCGTATTGCTCTCTGTCTCTCATTTTATGCCCTTCTTATGTACTAGATGCAATCTGATTTCGGCCGCATTTCGAGCTGTCTCTCATCTTATGCCCTTCTCTATGCACAGATGCAATCTGAATTAGCCGTATTTCTAGCTGTCTCTCATCTTATGCCCTTCTTATGTACGAGATGCAATCTGAATTAGGCCGTATTTCTAGCTGTCTCTCATCTTAAGCCCTTCTTATGTACTAGATGCAATCTGATTTAGGTCGTATTGCTCTCTGTCTCTCATTTTATGCCCTTCTTATGTACTAGATGCAATCTGATTTAGGTCGTATTGCTCTCTGTCTCTCATTTATGCCCTTCTTATGTACTAGATGCAATCTGATTTAGGTCGTATTGCTCTCTGTCTCTCATTTTATGCCCTTCTTTATGTACTAGATGCAATCTGATTTCGGCCGCATTTCGAGCTGTCTCTCATCTTATGCCCTTCTTATGTACGAGATGCAATCTGAATTAGGCCGTACTTAGCCGTCTCTCATCTTATGCCCTTCTTATGTACGAGATGCAATCTGAATTAGGCCGTATTTCTAGCTGTCTCTCATCTTAAGCCCTTCTATGTACTAGATGCAATCTGATTTAGGTCGTATTGCTCTCTGTCTCTCATTTTATGCCCTTCTTATGTACTGATGCAATCTGATTTAGGTCGTATTGCTCTCTGTCTCTCATTTTATGCCCTTCTTATGTACTAGATGCAATCTGATTTCGGCCGCATTTCGAGCTGTCTCTCATCTTTATGCCCTTCTTATGTACGAGATGCAATCTGAATTAGGCCGTATTTCTAGCTGTCTCTCATCTTATGCCCTTCTTTATGTACGAGATGCAATCTGAATTAGGCCGTATTTCTAGCTGTCTCTCATCTTAAGCCTTTCTTATGTACTAGATGCAATCTGATTTAGGTCGTATTGCTCTCTATATCTCATTTTATGCCCTTCTTATGTACTAGATGCAATCTGATTTAGGTCGTATTGCTCTCTGTCTCTCATTTTATGCCCTTCTTATGTACTAGATGCAATCTGATTTAGGCCGCATTTCTAGCTGTCTCTCATCTTATGTCTTTATTCTGTAATAGATGCAATCTGATTTGGGTGAGTATTACTAACAGTCTCTCATTTTATGCCTTTATTCTAATATATGCAATTTGATTTCGGTCGTATTTCTAGCTATTTCTCAACTTATGCCATTATTTTGTAGTAGATGCAATCTGATTTGGTTCGTATTTCTAGCTGTCTCTCATTTTATGCTCTTTTTCTGCATTAGATTCAATCTGATTTATGCCGTATTTCTAGCTGTTTCTCATCTTACGTCTTTCTTCTGTGATAGATGCAATCTGATTTGGGCGTTATTTCTAGCTGCCTCTCATCTTATTCTCTCGTAGATTCAATCTGATTTGGACGTTATTTCTAGCTACCTCTCATCTTATGCCCTTATTCTCTCGTAGATTCAATCTGATTTGGGTTGTATTTCTTGCTGCCTCGCATCTTTATTCTGTAATAGATGCTATCTTATTTGCGCCTTATTTCTTGCTATATACTCCATCTCATTTTTTTTATTATAATTATGTTGCTGATTTCGCCTTATCTCATTTCTCAGTATACATTCTATTTATACGTTATTAATTACTGACTCCAGAATATCTAGCTCTTTGTCTTTCGCATAAGACTGAATTAAATTGAAACGTCATGCAACTCACATTACATCACTAACGTAATCACCGAAGAGAAATTCCCGTTGGTTATTTTTTTCTAAATTACCTCGCCAACATTTTTAACTTAAAATACCTTTTTGTCAAGGACTTATGACAAGTTGTTTTGAATAACAAAATATGAATGCGCTGTGAAGCTGACCAGCTTCTCAAAATCTCTATTTCGCTGAACAAATATCAGTTTTTTTTTCACCAGTAACGATATGTCACGTGATAAAATACAAGAAAATGTAACTGCATCAACTGAAAACCGAAAAGTTACTTATTCAATATCAGTGAATAACCGAAAGCTGGATATCTTTTCATGGAACGTTCTTTTATTCTTAACTAGCAGTATAGCCCGGCGTTGCTCGGGTGCAATGAAAGCTTTAAAACTAATCCATGTTCCTGGAACTCAGACTCTTTGGACGTTGGTACGAAAGACTAAAAAGCAATAGTTGTTTCCAGTTAAAACGAAACCGTAGACTGAAAGAAAAATGAATGGATGTAAGTCAAATTTTGATTTCCTGGTATCGATATCAAATAAGTTTTTTTTCGGCGTAAACTAAATTTTGAAGGCTAGATAAGTCCTCTGAGTAAATGGTATCATGGGTGAGACTAAGAACTACAATTATACCTACTTAGAGCCAAATCCGAAGCAAAAACTAAAATAAAAGGGCTGAAAAAAAATACAGACATACAGGTAGATAAAGACACACACACAATCATCTTGCCTTTTATATATATTATCGATTTTCTGCACTATTGTAAGATCTGCAACCTTGAAACTGCTGAATATCGTTTCTTATGTCTTTGTATATGAGTGTATCAAATTTGATTAAAATCGGACCACTCCTTCTATAACCCGATTTTTTTCGATTATCGATTTTCGATATTGATTAGGTGTACCTCGACACAAAACTTAGCTAAGAACAGTCGCAGACCCTTATAGTACAACTGTGTAAATTTTCAAGAAAATCGGTTCAGCCGTTTCGGAGTCTATAGGTAACGGACACACACACATACACACATACACACACACGCATACAAAGTTCCATTTATAAATAAGTTTTACATTTTAGAGAGACAAGGGAAAGCAACACGTGACATACTTGATGGACTTGAGCAGATGGATGGCGAAGTGGGGTTTAAGAGATGTAACAGAAGAAAGGTTGCTAAAAGCTACAAGGGACAGGGTGATGTGGAGGGCCATAATCTCCTATATCCTGAAGGGACACGGTACATAGAAGAAGAGAATAAAATGTGAATATTTACAACCGTGTCACTGAGCTTTTTTGTTTTGTTTTATTTTTTGTTTTTTTTCTACTTTTATTTTCTTCTTTTTTTTTTGTTTTTCTCTTGTTTTGTTTTTCTTTTCTGTTTCTTTTTTGTCTTTTTCTTATTTTTTCTTTCTTTTTCTTTTGTTTCTCGTTTTTGTTTTTCTCTTTTTTCTTTATTTTTTTTCTCTATTTCGGGCTTTTTTCTCTTTTAGTTTTTTTTTCTCTTTTTTGTTTACGTTCGTTTCTCTCTCTCTCTCTCTCTCTCTCTCTCTCTCTCTCTCTCTCACCGTTTTATTTTTATTTTCTCACTTTGATTCGTTTTTCCTTCTTTTTTTGTTTCCTTTTTTTCTAGTTTGTTCCCTTGTTATTGCCAGTCTTTTTATATTTTTCGGTTTCGGCATAGCTCCCACGATTGACGCAATCATATGACACGTTTCTTTGATTTGATGTCAATGTATATATAATTCCATCGCGAAACACTAGCATATGTCACAGTTGTCTGCAATGATGTAAGAGCAGACATAATTTTATCGCTTAACGAAAATGTTTGGCATGCTGAACAGACAGAGCCAATCGCTAAACACAGGCTTACGGCAAGTTTGTCTTTCGTGATGGAGGTGAAAATATGGATTCAACGTTAGACGCCAGCCTGTGACGCCTTATCCTACTGCGTTGTAGGTACAGACATAGATTTATCGCTTAATGAAAGATTCTGACACGTTTGTCTCATGTGGCGCACGTGTTTGCTTAATGCAAACATGTCATGTGGGATTTAGGAGCGGATTCAGTTACATAGCTTCATGCCCGTATGATAAATTTGTCTGATGTGATATCTATGCAGAGTTCCATCGTCTAAAGCAAACATATGGCGCATTTGCATAAAGTTCCTTTATGATTTGGTGACCCACAGAAAAAAGGTGGCTGTGAAATTGTAGCTCGATCTCAAGTCTTCCGTGTTTAAATGCTAGCAGATGGGGTCTTTGAAGTCAAGTCTTTTTTAAGTTGCACCCACCTGATCAAAGAAACGAGAGCTTTTGAGGCAAAGTGACAATAAACCGGACATTGATGGTTTCTGGCTGATGATCTATATTAACAATCACATTTGAGATTGAGTAGTTAGTTCTGGTCTGCCCATGGCAGGAGACAGGCTGCGCTTCGTGTATTTTTGTAAGCCTCCCGCTCGTGCTGCTCGCCATGCATTGTGATACTGAGATAGACAGTGAGTAACAGGGAGAATCGAGGGAAAGTACTAATCTGTTAGTCCGATATGTCAGAATAATTGCCAACTGTCACCTACCTAAACCGAAAAAGCGAAAAACTGAATAAAACATTTAAATGTATTGAAAACAGGACTCGTGCCTTTATTTTTCGCTGGCGTTTAAATCCATCTTTCGTTAAATTCTGAGCTTGCAGCGAGTCTCTTCCCGGTTTTGGGTGCCCACCGATGCTGGTTGGTAGAAAGCCAAGTGAAGGTACCGCTATATGTCCACACCTTCATTTAACGCAATCATATGCCACCTGATGTGAGATTAGGGAATGTAGCTACATCGGTTTATACAAACGCGCGGGGCGATTGTCTACTGAACCGATCGCTAAAATCTCCGATGTCGTATTTTACTACAACTTCACTACATATATTGAGATTCAGAGGATAAACGACAACATATAACAGGTTAATCTTGCGCCCAATGGATGCAGACATCGTCCTTTCTCTTATCGTAAGCGTAAGATGTGTTTCTCCGCTGTCGTGGGCGTGCTGTAACAGTTTAATCGCTTAACATAACGATATGGCTTCTTTTCTGCATGAGATGTATCTGCAGGTATATTTTCTCCGTTCAACACCAACCTATTGGTTGGTTGGTTGTGTTTAGTGGCTTACTAAACTCTGTGGGTTATTTAATACCGGAATCTAGATAAATTGAAGGCAATTTTATAGCTTCGACTAATATAGCTTTGACCTATTGGTTGGTTGGTTGTGTTTAGTGGCTTACTAAACTCTGTGGGTTATTTAATACCGGAATCTAGATAAATTGAAGGCAATTTTATAGCTTCGACTAATATAGCTTTGACCTATTGGTTGGTTGGTTGTGTTTAGTGGCTTACTAAACTCTGTGGGTTATTTAATACCGGAATCTAGATAAATTGAAGGCAATTTTATAGCTTCGACTAATATAGCTTTGACCTATTGGTTGGTTGGTTGTGTTTAGTGGCTTACTAAACTCTGTGGGTTATTTAATACCGGAATCTAGATAAATTGAAGGCAATTTTATAGCTTCGACTAATATAGCTTTGACCTATTGGTTGGTTGGTTGTGTTTAGTGGCTTACTAACCTCTGTGGGTTATTTAATACCGGAATCTAGATAAATTGAAGGCAATTTTATAGCTTCGACTAATATAGCTTTGACCTATTGGTTGGTTGGTTGTGTTTAGTGGCTTACTAACCTCTGTGGGTTATTTAATACCGGAATCTAGATAAATTGAAGGCAATTTTATAGCTTCGACTAAATATATTTTGAACGCAGTTGGTGGCTTCAATTACAGATAAAATGTAGTGTTGGTCATTTTTACTTCAAAAATGTATTATTTAAAATTTATTTAATTTTGGTTGGTTGATTTTGTTTAGCGGCATGTCAGCCTCTATGGGTTATTTAATGCCAAAATCTAAATATTTTGTAGAATGGCATGGTTTTAACTACAAATAAAAAGTATTGTTAGTCATTTTGCTATACATTGCTTTCTTTTGTGTCCCTTACCTTCAATCCGTCCCGTGAGTATTAGATTTTCCAAGTCCTCTTTCCTCATTACGTGCCCCTAGAAATTTCAACTGTCTCCACTTAATGTTAAATATAAGTTTCTTTTTCGTTGTCCTTGTCTCTAGAAATTTATCAATCGCATGTTCGGTCCATGGAATTCCCATCATCCTTCTGTATAACTATATTTCAGTTGCTGTAGGTCTCTTCTTCGTCTCGAATATGTTGTATATTTATTATTGCTTTAAATATAATTGTGGCACAAGGCTGAAGGGGAAGTGGGTTGAAGCTGGTTAACACTTTCTATCCCATACATAGCTAATTGGATTTATGACCTAAACACTAATTACACTACAAAAAAGCATTCATCATCTTCCAGTCCTACACACACCGTAATAGCACATTTTCACAGAGAAAACTAAAAAAGTGGGGTAAACTAATAAAAAGTTTCATCTGCGGTTTGATTGTCCAGTATTCAAAGCCTTATAGCAAGACTGATTTGCATAATAGTTTAATTATCTTTTCTGTTTCTTGACCATCCTGCACATATAAAAAATCTACCATCCGCCCGTGTATTGAATACTGCCGCCATATCTGGTCGGGTGCTCCTGCTATTCACCTCTGGGTCCTTGACAAAATCCAACGGAGAATCTGTAATATGATCGATCCCGACTTGGCAGCTCGAATATAGTCACTTTCTCACCAGCGCAATATGGCTTTCCTGTGTCTCTTCCACAAATACTTTCACGGCTTCTGCTCCGATGAGCTCTCTGGTGCCTTCTATGTATGAATTTACACGAGCCACAAGATTAGCAACTAGGTCCCACCCTTTTAATGTGAAACCAATGAAATATAAACGCAAATTCTACTTCATCAACTTCTTTTCTTGCACTTCCCACCTGTGCAATTCCC
Organism: Ascarosepion bandense; assembly: GCA_037127315.1. Classification (NCBI taxonomy): domain Eukaryota; kingdom Metazoa; phylum Mollusca; class Cephalopoda; order Sepiida; family Sepiidae; genus Ascarosepion; species Ascarosepion bandense. The sequence goes on from JBBBDQ010028443.1 coordinate 831,863, forward strand.
TTCCGTTTACTTGCTTTCCCGACAGCTACAATCTCCAAGAATTTAAATATAAAGTTAAGTCATCTCCTAACTCACTAACCTGCATACTCTCTCTCATGCTCCTTTCTCCATCCACTCCACTCTCACCAGTATTCTCATCCTTCTTTTATCCACTTCCTGACACCCCCTATAACCTGTCACTCTTCCTCATAACTTTCCTTCTATGTAACTCCCTTGTGCACCAGTGGCAATAGACTGCCTTGCTTGGGGCGATGTGATTAAAAGAAAACTTTGCTTAGTTTTTGGAAGGTAATTTTCGCTATCCCAATGTAGATAGATGTTCAGAGCTATATAATAATGTTTGCTGTTTATTTAAATTTTTTGTACGTCGGGTTTGTTTTTAAAAAAGCTCATTCTGCTTTTAAAATAGGGGAGCATCTTTCTTCGCACCATTCGAACCATAAACGCTTGCGGGGCTACTTGACCTCACCCACGAAGATCTATGGCTACTCGGAGCTGGTTAATGTGTTATTAATTCGGCCTTGTGGGAAGCATAACCGACCTCCCTTCAACTTAGAAGTTTTATGCAGAATTATCACCATTTAAATTATCAGGTTTTCATCAGAAGTTTGGTAGCAGGTTGGCATGTTGGATTAGTGTGGATGTGTGGAATAGTTTGAAATAGTGTAAAAATAAAATTATACATTTTGAATGTTAAAATAGAAATTTATTAAAAGAAAGGAATAACAAGAATAGGTAGTAGTAGTTAATGTTCAATGAGAAACAGGGTATCAAGAGTTGTAGAAATGTTTGTAGTAGTAATTTGTTGGAAAGAGTTTATCCGTAAGTACGTATGTATGTATGAGCGTTTGTTTGGTAGGAGTGTCTTTGGATGGAAACGAAGTAAAAGAAATCAGCACACGAAAAAGAAAAAAGAGAACGACCGTCTGGGTGAACTTGAAGCTTCTCCCATTACATTTTAGCTTGTCGTCTCTGCTGCTTCCATGTGACTGTCTGACTGACGCTGATTAAAGCATTTATAGTCTTTTCGATTTTTCGCAATGGATCGCGAAGTCTTTATGATCTTGCAAATCGTTCTCATTGGTCAGAAAACCAATTTAACATCTACTTGCGAAATCCGTTTTCGACTTTTTCTGCAAGCACGAGGTCAATCATTTGTCTATGCGGCAAAACCAGGATTTCACACGTCATTGTGAATTTTTGTAAAAGTGAAGAAGAAAGTTGATTTTAATTCTTAATTTCCTATGCGCCACAATCTTAAAAATTAGTTATTAGATTAATTTAGATCTGAAGTTCTCATATATTTAGTTTGACTTGTTTGAAGCTTTGTGTTTAGTGTATTGACAATACAGGCCCAACTGATTTGTTTTGTAAATTTAATTGGATTGCGCAATAACTGATGTACCTATATATTTATACACATAAGGTAAAATAAAAAAATGGTGCTTGACACAGTTATCAAATGAATTCCGGTTTGAAATATTCCTTATATAATGTTCGGTCTCTGTGATTAATATTCACTGCTGAATTAGATGAATTGACAAGGAATGAGATTTCGGTGAAATAGAAATATTTGTTATCTTCGAAATATTTTTATCGTTAGTCTGCGGCCGTATTGAAGCGCCAATATATTTAATCAATCCTTTTCAAAAACTTCCATCCGTCTGTAATTCTTCGCATTCGAAGCATTGTCTGCGTGCTTCCCTTTTTCTCGCTACTACTTTATTTCTATGGTTTTCTTTCCTTAAGAGCAATAATTGAATTGTCTTTGTATTCTCCGCTTCTCGGCTTGTTTTCGTCCAAGAATTAATCAGTTGACAATATGACTTTCTTAAGGTTCGATAGCAAAGAGAAATGATTTTATTTGAACTGTTCATATTTCCACAACAACCGGAGCCCATTCAATAATGTTTTTGCAAACTAAAAAAGAATGTTTCCTGTCTGCTTAAGAAGCACAAATTAAACCGTTTTTATTGCCTCTTAATATTCTGAACATTTAATTGGGGCTTCTTTTTACTGCGAAGATAATGTCTGTTTAATATTATTTCAACATGAAAGTGAAGATTTATTGAAGTAAAATAAATAGGAAAAACTAACACTAAATTATTTTCTTAATCAAAATGTAATGCTATGTTTTAACGTAAGAATACGAGACTGCTTTTTTCTCATGTAAAATATTTTTTCTCTTCAAGACTCCGTCGAATTAACGTCGAGCTATCAATTTTTGATGTGAGGAATTTTATCTCACTCTAAGTTGGTTCTGCAGATAACTTCCTGATACCTAGTTTATCTTCTTGCGTGTGTATATCCGAAGTTCTGGGTAGTTCATTTTGGTATACCGACTAACATCCTTTGGTGGCTACGAGCTTACCTGCTAGGCCAACCCTCAATGCAACTAGGTCTTTCATCGTGGCACGGACTGTAAAACTTTTATTTCTCTTAGGGCGAACCTAATCCATATTGGGGTCACCGCATACCACTTTCCTTAGATTCCTAAGATATATTAATTTCTATTGAGACCTCTCGTAATTTCTCGTGTGAATCACTTCATAAATAGGTTTTGTTTTACTAGACTGATACTAAAAGATTGCTCAGTTTGTTGCTGACTGGAAAAGTTTTATATTGAAAAAAAAATTCTGTGCTTTAAAGTGATCAAGTATTATAGATGATCCGGAATAAGTTAACGTCTTTTCTTGCGCATAATACGAGAAATTTAAAAGCTGTAGTCATGGTCCGCACTTCCGGTAATGGGATGCGTCCGATATGTCGATCAGCTGCATCACAATCTTCCTTTGCACGCTGTTCAACGGCCATATTCGTTGTCCCGGAAGACATTCTTTTTAGCCTAGCCCCACCTACCTGATCCTTCTTTATAAGCAGGAAGGTCAACTCTGCTCTAGCTATGGCTACATCCCCACTATCATGGGATTTAATCGCCTGATCAACTTTTCTTCGCCTGCTATTTGAGTAGCTACATTGAGCTGACAGCTATATTCAGCAGCAAACAATCTAAGTTTCGATTTTAAAGAATCCACCACTTATTTCTAACTACAGCCCGCGCCAGTTCTCGCTGTAGTGTCAGTAACAGCTGGTCCCGGAAATCTTGGACTTCAAGAAATGATGCGTTCAATTTCCTATTTAAGCTTGGGCTTATCTAAGTTTACGCGGACCCAGACAAGTCTATTATCCGTGTACACTATCGAATGGAAAATTGAACAGCCTAAGCGCCCCACATCGACTCTCTTAACTAGAAGTTGGTCGATGTATCTAGCACGAACCACCGAAGCCGAACTGCTCCAATTAGTCAAAATCTACGCTTCCTCCCGGGAGTGCTCATTCCTATACTTATCGACAAGAGCATTCCTATCGATAAAGAACCAAAATGGATTCACATCAGGATAGTTAGTACCCAAAGTTTGCTCTATACGATCTATATCGAAGTCAAGGACAACATTCCAATCTTCAGCTAAAACTACACGACGAGATGTCTTCAAGTACAGCTCGATCTGCCGAAATCAAACAGTCAGCTTCGCATGGACATAGAGCGCATAAACCCCAATGAGACAAAAAGCGTTATACTTTATGGTAATATCCAGCATGCAAAGCCTTCAGAAACTTGCTCCCCAGCCAGAAGACACGCCTATAACGTCCATTAAAACATACTGAATAATGATTAAACCACTTATACAGTATGTTTTCATACTCACCAGTTGAAAACCGGGCAAACAACATACATTCGCCCTAAGACCCTAAAGATCCTCGTCCTGCGATACTCCGATCTCAGGCCACGAGCATTCACACTTGCCAACCAGAGAGCCATTGTCAGTCCTAATTAGGGATGGGATTCTGGCTTGCATATAAACACGGCATGGATACCAGAAACCTCTCCCGTCAACCCTTGGCCCTTTCAGTCTTGATAGTATCGTCGCCAATCTACCAGGGATATGCTATTTTTAGCGCTTTATAGGAGAAGGTGTGAACTAAAACTAGGAACCGCCTTGAGCAAAATTGTTTTAGTTTTCTGAAATGCTCTGTGTCCATTAGAGCGATGGGTCGGGACATTTTTATTGATTTGATAGCCTCCTCAATTATAATGGGTATCTCTATGCTTCTCTTCCCACATAGTTCTTTGCCTGTTCTGACCGGGCCGGAAAAATACAACAGACGTCATATCCTAGTCTGTTCGGTAGTTTTGTCGCCCACAGAAAGGTTTCTTTGTCTTTTAGGTGGTGGGGGTATTTGTTTTGAAGAGAAGGGCTGGGGAGAAGAACTAGTGATTTTTCTTTATCGAAGAAGGCTGAGGTCTCTACTGAGAGGGATATGTTTTTGGAAGATGACCGTGCTAACCTGCTTTCTGTTTTTACTTTCTATCGGGAGAGAACACGGTAGCGGTCCAGGAATGAGGTAAACGCTTGTATGTTGCATTTTCTAGTTTTTCTTTTAGTAGCTTTATTCTTTGTGTGTCTTCGTAGCCCGAGTTATACATTTTGGTAAGTTATTTCATTGCTGCAAGCCTCCAGGCTGGGGCATCACCCTTATTTGATGTAATAGTATACTGACACACAACAGAATTTGTTAGACACCTATTTTCCAGTGGGCAACTGTTAGAAATTCCACAATTACATAAATTTGTATTATTGTTATTTTCATTATTTGGATAATTATTGTTACTTTGGTTTACGTGCTGACTTTTTTATGATTTTTAATATTTTTCTAGATTATTTGTACAACTATAAACTAATTTAAGGGTATTTTTATTAAAACTTTTAAGTTGGACTAATGTACTCTTATATCAAACGAAAACCCAACTTTTACAAAAGTTTACATTGGATCTACTAAAAACACTTTTAAGAAGCGTTGGGGTTTATTTGCCTTCCTTCAAAATTAACACGAACCGAAACCAAACACCCCTTTCTGCGTATTTTTGGAAGTTAAAACATACAAACAATTACTCAAAGTAAAATGAAAACTGAATAAAACAAGAATCTGTAAGTCGTTCTATGACATCTACCCTCTGTGCCTGGATAAAAACCTGCAGATTTTAAGATTTCCTGAAAAAATAAAGTACTGCTGAATCATAGAAATTAACTGGCGGTTTTATGCAAACATCGAAAATGTTTTTTCTCTAAAATTAATTAATTACAATTGTTCATTTATAACGTATGCTCCAATATAACTTAAAACTTAAAAATTATTTTACTAAAATAAATGACCCACAAAATACTTATTTATTCTCATAACTATAATATACTTTAGTATACCATAATTATTTAATTCTAATTTTAACCTAAACATTTCAGTCCCTTTAAGTCATGAGGTAGCACAAGATCAAGTTTAAAAAGCCGGAAATCCAACCTGCTGTTAAAAACTAATGTCTACCTATTTAAATAATGTATATATCTTATCCAAACAAAATCTAAGTGTTTTGCAATGACATCAGACTACTCTGTTGCCTTTCGTGATCCAAATCTTCAACTTCATAGTTCAACCTAATTCTCATTTTTATTAAACAATATTAACACACCTACAAGCATATTCTCCAACTAGCATGATTTATTTTTCTAAATAACCATGAATTCTTCTAATATTTTCTAAATAAATCATTTTCATCATATATTTTATATCACCTGAAGAACAGCATTGTTCTGAAACAAAACAAATTGTGTATTGATATCATGTTTTTGTAAATCATAATAACAAAATTAAAATATATACTCACATGTCGAAGCAAGAAAACGTCATTAAATGATGCTACTCCAAATAATTAATATTACGTTAATAAACACATTATCAGTTCGTATATATATATATATATATATATATATATATATATAGCGGCAGTAAAATTCCAGGAAGAATTGGTAAAACCCAGGTTAAGGTTGGTAAATAATCCAGGAGGATCTTAGTAATATCGTTAAAATATTAAAATTGATCTAAGAGAGAGCCCAATGCAAACCAATTCAATTTACAGAGCAGATATTTCTTTATTTAACTGTAAATTCAGATAAAACTTCGTGGGGAAATAGCCCTTTTCGACATGTCATTTTAAGACATACATTCTTCGACCCCTTATAAACAGAGAATGAGAAAAAAATTCTAAGCCCAGAGGTTAGCTTAGATAAAGGAAGGGGTTGGGATGTACTGGTTTTCATTGGGTTGGGCTGGGAAAAAGAATTTAGTATTAATTTCTCCTTGGTAGTGAGAAGTATGTGGCCTGACCTCTGAGTTAATAGTGGGAGGTGGTGGAGAAGTAACTACTTGGCCAAATTTTTTTTTAAATTTTTATTGGGACTAATATATATATATATATATATACACTGATAGTATATATATATATATATATATATATATATATATATATATATATATACTGATAGTACTTTAGATTTAAAAATCATTTGATGTGTTTGCAAGTCGCAAAGATCGAGTTTGAAGACAAAATGGTGTAAAAAAGCAAACGAAGTTCGAAGTTTACAATGCTATACTTCTGCGAGACCTGGGTAGTGTACCATAGAGGCGTTAAGCTGATGAAGCGCTGCCACTAACGGTGTCTACGCACTATTCTGTGAATATACTGAATCACTCATACCTCTGATTCGGAATTTTTGAAGAGAACCAACTCAGTTTCTGTGGAAGTTCGTATTCACAAGCATAGGCTGCGATGGACTGGACTGAACTGGATATGTCTCTCTATTATCAAATCACTGATTTCCCAAACAACCCTGAGAGTAAAACGCCTCCTTAACCTCACACTCTCGGCGGACCTCAAATGGAATGGCTATATCGAATCCATTGCTAAATTCGCTGCTAAGAAGATCGGTTCAGTGTGCAGTTTTTCCCGTCTGAGTCCATACTGCACATATATAAATCTGCCATCCACCCGTGTATTGAATACTGCTGTCACGTCTGGTCGGGTGCCCCTGCTATTCACCTCGGAGTTCTTGACATAATCCAACGGAGAATCTGTAATGTGATAGATACCGATTTGGCAGCTCGGCTGCAGTTGCTATCTCGCCTGCGTGACGTGGCTTCCTTGAGCCTCTTCTATAAATACTTTCACCGCTTCTGCTCCAATGAACTTAGATCACTTGTGCCCTCTAGGTATGAATTTACACGAGCTACTAGATTAGCAACTAGGTCTCACCGTTTTACAGTGGAACCGATAAAATGTAACCGCAATTTCTACTCTAATAGCTTCTTTTCACGCACTTCCCGCCTGTAGAATTCCCTTCAATATACTTGCTTCCTCGACAGATACAATTTCCAGGAATTTAAATGTAATGTCAATAGACATCTCATATCTCACTAACTCGCATCCATTCTCTCAAGCACTTTTTCCTATCTACTCCATCCCCATTCTCGTTATTCCCATCCGTCTATTACCCTTCTTTTGACATTTTCTATAACTAACCCCTCTTTCTCATCACTTTCCCCTATGTAAACCCATGCGCAACAGTGGCAGTAGAATGCCTTGCTTATGGTGAAATGATTAAAACAAGAAAGATGTTGTACAGAAAAATGGATATCGGCAATTGACTACAGCATAAGTCCAAACTCCGTTTAAAAAACATCTCAGACTTACTGTAAGTGTTTTCATTACATGCTTGCCAGAACGTTCTTTTTGTAAAGTCACTCTGTAAAGTTGTAGCGGATAAGAAATTAATTAAAATCAACCTTCACTTTTACAAGTAGGTGTTAAAATGATTTTTGACCAATACGAGCGACTTACAAGAGTTGAGGACTTAGCGATCCAGTGCTAAATTCAAGAAGTCTATATAAATGACTTCGGCGTCAGTCAAGAGTGACATATGGGAACCAAGTTCCTGGGACATGCAATGAGGAAGGAGGGCTTGGAGAACCTGATACTAACAGGCCAGATAGAGGGAAAAGGAGACAGGGGAAAGTAACGGATAACATATTTGAAGGATCTAATCAGGTGGATGACGGAACGAGGGTTGCATGGTGTAACAGGAAAAGGCGTGCTAAGAGCCACCAGGGATAGGGAAAAGTGGAGAGCCATGATTGCCTACATCCTGAAGGGACAGGGCACATAGAAGAAGAATCTGAGCCGTATAGGTCGGGCAAAAATTTGTCTACTTTTCCCCAGACGAGACTCTGAATTCGGCAGAGCCTTGTCTTGATTCCTCTCTGCCGAAGGTATAGAATCCGATAATGTGTTGTGATATATTCTTATATGACACATCTCCTTTGTGATGACTTTCTCTAGAGTCTATATTTTTTCAGCTTTGGTTCAATATTTAGAAATTCTGATGGCGTGGGTAGGTCTTTTTTTTTTTTCAATTATATCACCCCGAACAAGGCGGTAGAGCCACTGATGCGCAGGGGGCTACATACGAGTAAAATATTAGATAGAGGAGAGTGAAGAGACGGACGAATAAGTTAAAAAGGAGCAAGCGAAGGAAGGGAATACAGGTGTGATGATAGTTGCAGAGGTGGAGAGAAAGGAAAGGATATACAGGGTGGTGAAGAAAGAACTAGGGTCAGGGTGGTGAAGAAAGAACTAGGGTCAAGTGATTAAGAGATGAGTGTTGATCTAGCATTTAAATTCCTGGAGGTTGTAGCCGTCAGGAAAGCAAGAATAAGGAAGCGAGTTCCACAAGCGGAAAGTGCGAGAAACAAAAGCTGCAGGAGTAGAACTGTCGTCTGCATTTGTTTGATCTAACTGTGAATGTGTGAAACCCAGATGCCAGTCTGGTTGCACTAGTAAACGCCTGTTGCAGAGGCACTAGTGACTTAAGTTTGTTGGAGCAGAAGCCATGAAAGTATTTATAGAACGTCAAACGTGCCATATAAAATTTGCATAGGTACCTTTTTTCAGAGACTTTAAATCATTGAATCTGCGTTATAACTGATTAAGGTGTCGCTTATAGTCCCGCCTTTGTCTCTGTAACCTCTATGCCATTTTGCCGATTCGTATTTTTATGACGCCATCTTCCCAGAATTCTTTTCCACATTGATACATTTTAAAAAAAATCTTATCTCCAGGTTTGAAGTATTTACTCATATTGTTATTTACATTCTGGAAGTGATCTATTAAAAACAGGTTTAATCTTCCTGGTGAACATCAACACTGCAGGCGGTATTCCAAACACGGTGTCCGGTTTTGGTATTATTCTGAAAACGCACAGAAATTGTTGTAGCATTGCTTCATTTGACTTTTCTCCCTCGGACTTTTAGCGCCTTTTTTAACCGTATAGACAAACCGTTCCATTTATCCGCTTGATCTTGGATGATAAAGGAGGAGTTGTAATATGTTCTATTGCTAATTATTAACAGAAAGCCTTAAATTCACTAGCCGTGAATTGTGTTAAGTTATCTGAAGCAACAGTCAGGAACATCGAACCTTGCTAAAAACCTTGTGTAGGAAATTTATCGTTACCGCAGTAGTCAGTCGTCTACATCTTAGTATTTGTATTCACTTAGTGTAACTATTGACTATCACTAGATAGTATGCTCTGTTTAACGGTCCTGCGAATTCTATATGTATTTTGGACCATGGCATATCAGTTTTCGACCAAATTTGAAATTTTATAGGCGGTGACTTCGCTGTCAGTGCACAACCTTTGCTTGATTTCACGAAATTTTCGATATCTTGTTCCATTTTTGGCCAGTAACACCTCATTAAGGATTTCATTCTCAAAATATATGTCTGAAAAAAGAAAGAGTCGAATTGTATTTTGGTAATATTGTCTTCCGAAATTTTCACTCAAATTTCAGTTTTTGTTCTCTGCGTGGTAAGTTGGTCGGATCTGTCTCTTTTCCTCTGTTTCATTTTTTTTTTTTGTTACTAACTTAAGTATTTTGCTACTTTTGCGGTGCACTCAAACAAGACTGTAAATTAATTTTGAAGTTTCGTTTCGACTTATGCTTATGCTAAGTTAAAATTAAGTAATTTTTTTTTTATTTCTTTTAATTGGAATAGATACTCCCTACTATCGCCCGATCTCACACTTCACACACTTCTTTTGAACAGGAGTAGAAGTGATTGCCTTGTTTCTTGTTAGGAAGGAGTTCCCGGTTTATTTCCCTTCTCCTTCGACCTTAATGTTAAGAAGCTCTTTGCAGTTATTGAGTATGGTGGCAATGTCTCTTCATTCTGAGGGGACCGGGTTGGCAGTTTCCTGGTTGCTGCTTCCGACTGGTAGTTAGGAGCCCGAACTCTTGCGTAGCGTCTTGAGAGGCTGTTCTGATCAACAGTTGAATAATATCGGGGTTCCTGTAGTGCCATATTGCGCATAGACGGGCGTCCCTCGATGAACCTCCGGTGGGCAACCCCGAGGCCACATTATGTTGCAGGCTGCGCCAGTCACCATCCTTCACATGCTTCAGTGACCGACTGATTCTACTCTAGACCTCTCTCTTTAACTAAATCACTATGAAAACAAGCAAACAAAATGGCAAAACTAAACCAGTTAGTTAGAAAACGCCCAAACCTGTCTGCTTCTCCTTCAAAAACATACGAGCTATCCGCACTAACCTTTACAGCATAGAATCATTCCTTCAAACTAAATCACCTGATATCTTAGCCCTATGTGAAACTAACCTTGACCCTTTTATCCGCTCTTCTGAGTTTTACGTTCCTGGTTACCTTCCCCTCTTCAGGAAGGACTCCAATGTCCATATGCAGGGTCTTGGTGTTTGTCATCGAACACCTCTCCCTAGCTAGGGTGACGTCTCTTGAATCCCTGGATCATTCTTTTATGTGCTTCCGTCTCTCACTTCTAAGCTCGTTTAGCTATCTCTTCTTTCTCTACCGCTCCCCCTCCTCCTCTGACTGTTCGGTACTTGATAGCATCTCTAACAATATCGACAAGGCCATTTCGTTTCATCCATCTGCCCATATATTTGTGTTTGGTGACTTTAACGCCCACCACACCAAATGGCTGGAGAACTCTGTCACTGACCTTGCTGGTGTCCGCACCATGAATTTTTAAATCACCCAATCCCTTATGCAAGTGGTGGACTTCCCCACGCGTTTCTCCAATAACCCTAACGGAAGGGACTCACTACTAGACCTCTGCTTCACTTCCATCCCAGACTCTTGCACTACCAGATAGCTCTGCTCTCTCGGAAACTCTAACCCCGCCGTAGTTTCTGTCAACATCTCATTCCACTACCACCCTACCCAAGAAACACAGACCAGCAGAATATTCTAATGCTATCAAAGAGCAGACTGGGATTCGTTCCGAGACTTCCTCTGGGACGTCCCTTGTAACAACGTTTTTAGTCTTCCCGTTGAAGACTGTGCATCCGAGGTCTACTCCCAAGTTTAGGCTGGCATCGATGCTTTCATCCCTGCCAGGAAATTTCAGCTTAAACCTTATTCGTCTCCCTGGCTCTCGCCCACTTGCTAGGCCACCATTACCCACCGAAATCATTTCTTCAGGCTCTGTCGTAGCTACGCGTCGGACCAAAACAGGCGCCTTTTCGCCTCAGCTCGTAATGTGTAAAAAGATACTTAACGAAACTAAGATGTTGTTTGTTGCCAGAATGAAGTAACGCATAGCATCCTCTAAGTTCGGCGCCAAAGGCTACTGGCGACTCTGTAAAAGCGTGCTTAACAAAAGTAAGTCCTCAATACCCCCGCTAGGTGGTTCAGCATCTCACAGCCCACAGGTTCCTCTCTGGCAAGCAGTATGGTTTCTGCTTCAACAGGTCTACTGCTGATATGCTAACGACCATCACCGAGTATATATACCAGGCTCTCGACAAAAATGGCGAAGCCCGAACTTTTGCCTTGGATATCTCTAAAGCGTTCGACAGAATCGGGCATGCTGGCCTTCTACGCAAACTGCGGAGCTACGGTATAACTGGACATTTATTGGACCTAATCCAGTCTTTCCTCTCTAACCGCACATTGGAGGTGGTATTAAACGGACATGCCTCTCAAAACTACCATACGAAAGCGGGTGTCCCTCAAAGCTCTATCCTAGGTCCTACGCTCTTTCTGATCTACATTAATGATTTCCCCGATGTCATAAGATCCCAAGTAGGCATATACGCCGATGACACAACAGTTTACTCTCGCCTCGATCAAAAATCTGGTGTGGGCGACAAAGCGAACCTCGCTGCCGAGCTTGAAAAGGACCTCCAATCCGTAGCGGACTGGGGTAAGAAATGGCTCGTAAATTTTAATGCTTCCAAAACGAAGCTGCTATCAATTAAACATCATAGACAATTGCACCTACCTCCCATTAGCATGGAACAGGCTTGCCTCCTTGAGAGTAAAACACTACGCCTCCTTGGCCTCACATTCTCAGCGGACCTCAGTAGAATGACTATATCAAATCCATTGCGGAGTTCTTGACAAAATACAGCAGAGAATCTGTAATGTGATCGATACCGACTTGGCAGACCGGCTGCACTCTCTCACCAGCGTGAAGTGGTTTCCCTGTGCCTCTTCTATAAATACTTTCACGGTTTCTGCTCCGATGAACTTAGATCACTGGTGCCTCCTAGTTACGAATTTGCACGTGATACTAGATTAGCAACTAGGTCCCACCCTTTTACAGTGAAACCGATAAAATGTAACCGCAGTTTCTACTCCAACAGCTTCTTTTCTCGCACCTCTCGCATGTGGAATTCCCTTCCACATACTTGCTTCCCCGACAGCTACAATCTCCAGGAGTTTAAATGTAAGGTCAATGGACACCTCCTAACACACTAACTCGCATCCATTCTCTCAAACACTCTTCCCATCTACCCAACCCTCATCCTCAATATCCTTACCCGTCTATCACCCTCCTTCTGACATTTCCTATATCTAACCACTTTTTCTCATCACCTTCTTCTATGTAACCCCTGCGCAATAGTGGCAGTGGAATGCCTTGCTTGGGGTAAAATGATTTAAAAAAATGTCCTTTGTGAAATTCTTTTAGCATACGTTTTTGCAACGATGCTGGTATCACAATTCTTTCTGCGTACATAAGTACATTATTTTATCATGTAATTGCATTATTTCATCATGTAATTGCATTATTTCATCATGTAACTGCATTATTTCATCATGTAACTGCATTATTTCATCATGTAACTGCATTATTTCATCATGTAATTGCATTATTTCATCATGTAATTGCATTATTTCATCATGTAATTGCATTATTTCCAGTAATATTTCTTCTTTAATTGCTTCGTGATTTTCATTATAAAGTCGTCTTTTTCCGACTTAATTCTTATTTTTTCCAATGTTATGGGTCGTTCTTTTACAGTGTTGTATAACACATTATTAATTATATTTTCCGCTTTTATCGCCGCATTGACTGTGTCTTCAAGTGGTTCGCAGTATTTCGGTATTAGTCCCGTAATCCGTCAGCATGACTTAATTTTTTTGGATGGTAGAAACTCTGTTTTATAATTATAGTTCAAGAGAATAGCTCTCCAGCGCTGCAATCTATTAGCTGAATGTGTGGGAACATCCATTTTTATCAACATATGGACAGTAATGGACGATGGCCTGTCTGTAGCTTACGGTCATATCACGTTGAATACACCGGTTCTCGTTCGATCACCGAAATTAAGCAACGTTGAGCCTGGTCAGTACTTAGATGGGTAACCGCTTGGGAATACCATGTGCTGTAAGCGTTTTTTGACCGATGTGCGTTGTGGTGCAGTGAATATCGGCTCGGAAAGAGAAATCGGTGAGTCGAGTTCGAATTCCAGTTGAATGCCCTGCATTCACTTACGCGCTGGTACCCTTGGAAAAGGTATTAATCCGTCCCTTCCCTCCAGTTATTGTTTAAATAAGAGGGTAGGACTTGGGACGCTGCTCTTAAACAAATCCCATAGGAGGAAGCCGGTTCAACCCGACTAGAGTGAATGCAGCTTGCATAGATGGTCTGTCTGTAGTATAAACTCTCTATCATGTACGAATTTATGAAACTTCTTCATAGCAAATATGGGGGCCAATGCTTTCTTTTCTATCTGGCTGTAGCTTTTTTAACTGAAATTAATGATCTTGAGGCATGAGTCATTGGTTTATTTTTTCCCGTCCTCATATTTGTGTTGTATCACCGCTAAAATACCCAAATCACTTGCATCTGATGCATCCCCAATTTTTAATTTAGGGTTAAAATGAGCCAAAGAAAAGCCCGGTTCTTGGTCTCTTCGAAACAACTTTGACATTCATCTGACCATTTCTTTAGTATGTTATTCAAGGGTGCACTTAATTTATGTATGTTTGTTATACATACATATAAATACATAAGTCAGTCAAATGCCATACGTGATACACGCTTGGGCGATCATGTCTTGAAAGAAACATGACTGACCGGGCAGAGGAATATCCCGCAGTAGTTTGCCATTACTTTCTGCGGTAGACTGGTTGCCAGCCAAGGCTATAGAACTCAATCCGTCCTGTTATTTAATTTATAACTGAAGGGAAAAGACGAATTAATACCTTTCTCAAGGGTATTTGCTCGTAAGTGAATTCAAGGAATTGAACTGGAATTCGAACACGGCTCCCCGATTTGTCGTTCCGAGTCGATGTCCACTGCACCACAACGTGCGTAGTAATTAGCAAACCCTACAGATGCTTGTAACTTTGTTACATTTGTTGGGGCGGGTATGTCTTTTATTTTGCTCGCTCTTGAAAGATCTCGTCGTCCCTCTTTTTGCATCGATAATTTGTTCTGGACGTAAACGATTAGCATTTTTTCTCTGATCTTAAAACCGTATTCTTTAATTCTTTTAAATATTGTTTTACATTTTCCGTATGTTGATTTCGGGTCTCACCTTTAATAAGTACATCATCTCATCATCTAAATATGCTTGCGCACAATCCAACCAAACCGGCAAGTATCGTATCCATAATTTGTTGGAAAATGCTTGATTTTGTACCGAAATAATGTCAGTTAAATTTGTATCGTACTCTATGAGTGTTAATCGTTTATAGTTCTGACCACTTTTCGTTTACTAATACTTGTTAGTAAGCGTCTGACCGGTTCAATTTAGGAAAAAAAAATTACCAGCATTTAATTCATCAAAATCAGCAGATTTTCAACATAATCAAGTAATAATGTTGATTTTCACCATAATCAACATAATCAAATCAACATAAGCAGATTTTATTAATTATTTTTATTAACGTGAACTGTTGGTGATGCCCATTCAGTATAGTCTATTTTGAGATTGCATCCATTTTTTCTTGTCTGTCCAATTCCTTATTAATTGGTTCCCTTGCTGAAAAAGGTACACTACTTTTTGGCTTAAATATTAGTGTTATGTTTTCATTGACTTCGAATTTAGTCTTTGTCTAGGGACATGCGCAGAAAACATTCAGAGAAAACTTCCGGAAAATTCGTTATCAATTCCTTCTGTAATTTTTTAGTTGGCGTATAAGCACTGGAGGTAAACAATATTTGTTTTGTTGCAGAAGGAGTTAATTGGGAGGTCCCAAATATCAAATAATACAATCCAATCTGTTCCAAATAAATTAGCTGTATTCTTTAATACAAACGCCACTGCTTTCTTGGTTTTTCCAACAAAAGAAATGTTACTGAGAAATTCACCCCAAAAGTTCAATTTATTTCCTGAAACTCCACACACAACTTAATTAAAGTCAATAAACCGAGTTTACTCATTTTTCTCCATGTCTGTTTATTTATAATAGTGATATCGGATGCTGTATCTAGTTGTAATTTTATTTTTACATTATTTATGACCACAAAAACAAGTTTCCTCTTTTCAGATGTTTCTAAGTCAGTTAAAACACGTTCGAAGTTTTAGTTTTTCCTTTCTGCTTTTTGTCTTTAATCCCTGTATTTATTATGTTCACATACGTTTTAGTTTTCCTCCATTTTTCTTCTTTTTTTTTTTGTATCAGCAACAAGTATTTTTTGTCCTACTCTCCCACATTCGTAGAATTCTTTGTTCTTGAAAAAAGCCATTTCTTTTTAAATGTTTTTCTCCACAACCGTGGCAAGTATTGAAGGGGATTTATCTTTTTTCTTTCTGTTCTGCTGTTAGACGTTGAAAAACTTCTATAGTCTTTCCTCTTAGATGGTCGAACGCTATGTACTTGTGAGAGGTCTCTTTCCTCATTCCTTGCGGTTATAGTGGGTATATTATCTATTCTTTTTCTAGTTGTAGTGGGAGTCCGTTCTAGTAAAGGGTAATTGTATACTGTTGCAGGTTAACGGAATTAGGCCTTGTGGTAGATAGCCCACTATAAGTCATAAAATGATTATAAAATCAAGAAAAGCAATTTGAGTTGAAAATAACATTTTCATATAAACACATAGCAATTAATGTTTTACAATAAAGCAATATTGAATATCGGTCAAACGGAGGTTAAAATGTTCATGGCAAATAATAAGCTAAAAGAGATTTAAGGCTTAGGAATGTGGGGAGCGTGTGAGTGAGGAATGTCTTTGAAGTAGTCGCTCCTTAGGTCGGTAAGTAGTTTTGAGACAGGGGAGAAGGAAAGAGGCCAGCGTAGTAGCCACTTGACTTAGGTCAAGGGGATATTGATTACACTCTTCTCCTTAGGTGTTTGCCCGCTTGGAGTCTGTCTGTATCGCTTTTATATCTGCTTTTTGGATCAAAGCAGCTCGTTTGGAATTTTACACTTGTATTTGATTCTGGGCTTCCCATTGGCTGATAAATAAAATTCGCGTAGGCTCGCGAAATGGAAATTTAATATTTGATTAATTTTTATTTTTCATCCGGAACATCTGCGCAAATCTACCTGCGCACAGACAACTTTTTGTTATTTGCTTTCTGGTAGTTATAGAACAAACATCCGGTCCCTCGCTTTTGCACGGTATCGCCACACGGTATTAAATTTTAGATCGACAATATGTTGAACCTCTTCTGCTATTTTCTAGAGCGTTAATTTGGGACCATTTACAATTTGGCAAGTATCCTGGATCTTATTTCCGAGTCTTTATTAGAAGTTAAGGTCTGTACGAATATGAGGTGCTATAATAAATCTGGAGGTAATTAATTTAACTTGAACTTCTCACATCCTCGATTGACGACTCTTGCATGAGTGACAAAATCTTCATCGTCGCCGCACACTTTACTAAGTTCAGACATTGCCATCCTGTATCAGATAATAAGCTCCTATCACTAAAAACTTTTGTTTTGATAGTATTACAACTGTTTCAACAAAATTTATCTCACTGTTTTTTGTTTTGTTTGTTTTTGTTGTTGTTTTGTTGTTCTTTTTTTCTTTTCTTTTCTTTTTTTTTTTTTTTTTTTTGCAAAATAAAATTCACGTACTCTTCATGTTTAGCAGGGAACAATTTCCTTAATAATAAGTGAACTATCTTTTCATCAAATGCTAACGATCCCAGTTGATCCCTTTGTATCTTCTATAATAAGCTGAAAATATATCTCTTCGTCTGGATTGTATGCAAATTCGCTAACTGAGTTAGCAACAGCATCTGGAGTGAATAAATCTGAAGTTTTCTTTCCGTAATTTTTATAAATAATTCAAAATGTTGTTGCTTTTGTGGTACCAACATTTGAAACATGATAGCTTTCAGTTCTTCCATTTTGCTGTAATCCGCTGAATATTTTGTAGATTAATATTAGAATAACTTCGCCTGGTTGTGGTTCTGTAGTCTTGCTAATATGACGTCTCTTTGTTGAATTGGTAAACATTACTGAATATACTATTACGACGTGTAGGATACGTTTATTTTATATCTTATAATGTGCCTGTGTGTGTTTGTTTGTGCATATTGTTTCAATACGTCACGTAATCCCAGCAGCACGACACATCTAATTACTTTAATACGAGGTCAACTGCATTTGCTCACTAGAGTTCCGTATTCAAAACCAATTGTCGGCAGCGATACATTATTCTTATAGGACAGTTCTAGAATTTTCAAATCAAAATCTCCACTTTTGAACAAAGCTCTTTACAAACTGTACTCTGATCGATGGTACCATTTAAATAGCCGGAACTTTTTTTCTGTCGGATGAATTAAAAGATCTATCACTGCTTTAGAGAATTTTAAAAAATCTATTACTGCTTTAGAAATTTAAAGTTTATTACTACTTTAGAAACCTATTACCACTTTAGGAAATTAAAAAATCTATAACTACTTTAAGAAATTAACAAATCTCTTACTACTTTAGGAAATTAAAAAAATCTCTTACTAATTTAGAAAATTAAAAAATCTCTTACTACTTTAGGAAATTAAAAAATCTCTTACTACTTTAGGAAATTAAAAAATCTGTTACTACTTTAGGAAATTAAAAAATCTGTTACCACTTTAGGAAATAAAAAATCTGTTACTACTTTAGGAAATAAAAAAATCTGTTACTACTTTAGGAAATAAAAAAATCTATTACTACTTTAGGAAATTGAAAAAAATCTATTACTACTTTAGGAAATTGACAAATCTCTTACTACTTTAGGAAATTGACAAATCTCTTACTACTTTAGGAAATTGACAAATCTCTTACTACTTTAGGAAATTGACAAATCTCTTACTACTTTAGGAAATTGACAAATCTCTTACTACTTTAGGAAATTAAAAAATCTCTTACTACTTTAGGAAATTAAAAAATCTCTTACTACTTTAGGAAATTAAAAAATCTCTTACTACTTTAGGAAATTAAAAAATCTGTGACTACTTTGGGAATTAGAAAATCTTTTACTATTTTGGGAATTAGAAAATCTCTTACTACTCTAGAAATTAAAAAATCTCTTACTACTTTAAGAAATTATAAAATTTCTTACTACTTTAAGAAATTATAAAATCTCTTACTACTTTAAGAAATTATAAAATCTCTTACTACTTTAAGAAATTATAAAATCTCTTACTACTTTAAGAAATTATAAAATCTCTTGCCATTATAGGAAATTAAAAAAATTTCTTACTACTTCAGAAAACTATGACATATAGAATATTTCTACGTTAGAAATTTTTTTAAATTATTACTACTTTTGAAAATTGCTTTGTTTACCTTTGGATACGAAACAGAGTAGATATGAAAAATTTCGAAAAGTCTATGATGAAAGAATTTCGCTTAAACGCACTATTATTCTAAACTGATGGTTAAATTCTTCGTAGGTGAGTTGTTCGAAAGCACATGGGATCTAACGACGGAGATTCGTATCCTGTCGAAGATTATACATGTAATCAATTAATTTTTCTCACTAGATAGATAGATAGATAGATAGAGAAAAATTAATTAATTACAAGGCAGGTACACGTTTTTGTTCAAGCCAAGTCCGCAAATTATTATTCTACAAAAATGTCGATTTTACCCCACCCATGTTAATTTACCCTTATTTACCGGCCGCTGATATTGATCGTCAGTCTTATGTGTCGCTATTGTGGCATTGTTCTGGTCAAAGTTAAGCTTACCATAGAATTTTAAATGATATTCTTTAAACGAGAACGTTATCTATTGTATTCTGGTCATTGAATGAAATCTATAATTATCACCATTGTTGTCTGTGTCATTGTTTGCTTTCTTTTATTTTGACACAGTAAAAGTAATTAGCATTAATAATTCTTTATATTTACTCTACATATTTTATAAATTTGTCGTCTTTCTGTGCTAAGTAATTTTTATCCTTTAACATTCTCTTGTTCTTATACCATCAACTATCACAATACCGTTAAGAAAGTTACTTGCCATTTCTCCCTGTTTCTTTTGTCATAACTATCTCTTATGAGTGAAATCTCTAGATTCCTTTTCTCCATTATAATTCAGTTTCTTAAGGACACATGGCCCAGTGGATATAGACGTTGGTTAGTTTCTGACTTGACTCTTAGAGTTGTGAGTTCAATACCAGGCTACAGCAGTGGTGAACAAGTAACTTGTAGGTTTACAAGCTTGTTATCCTCTCTCTTATAAAATCGCTTGACTTTATCACGATGATAAAATGACGATATTCTCACTTAATAAGATGACGTCCGTAACACGTATATAAAAACAAAAATAAACAACATATCATTTATTCGCTCTTCAGCTGACGTGTAATAGACTAAGAAGTGGGTCGGAGGTGTCAGCACACACACATCTAGGTCAGAGGCCGCGCTCGTCCGGTTTTCCTCGTGTCTTTCTCGGTCTGGTTTCCGATCTCAAATGCTCACCGACTGTTTTTTACGAATAACCTGACTCTTATATAATCGACAACGTCATCTTTCAGTACATTGTTTACATTATTTCAAGGCCCACATTATCTGACCATGGCTACGCTGGTTTCAAAACAAATATTTTCCCGAAACGGCGAATTTTGCCCATACAACAATCAAATATTTGACAACAAAATTTGATTTATAAAAGTCCACTTCTTCACGAAATTATTCAACAGCTCAGATAATCTACAACAATTATTTACATTGTTTGGACTGTTGTCCTCATCTTTGATGACATATTCAAGGTGTTTCGGCACTTATAAACTCCTCCCTTTACATTGATCTAGTTTCATGAGTCATGACACCAATTTTTTTTTGTTCATCTCTGCTGTAGCCAGATATTGAACTCACAACTCTTTGGGTCAAGTAATTGAACCCAACCAACGCCTTTATCCACTAGGCCTTGGGGACATCAGTGTATGAACGTGTATATATCAACAAAAATAAGGACAACAGTTCGAACAACATCAATAATGTTATCTTCATTTAACAATAGATTGTAACTCACTAGAAAATTTTTGAGATTTAAAGCATTGCCGCTTCTTTATGAATTAAATACTCATCTCAGTCTTTACAGTATTTACATTAATCGGACTATTTTCCTCATCTTTATTGCCATTTGTACGGCGTTTGTGCGACTTGACTCAAAAAGTTGTGATATCAGGCTGCAGTAGTGGTGAATAAGTATCTTACAGGATTAGAGGGAGATAAATCATGACTTCCAAAACAAGCACTACTACGCAAGGAATGAAGTTCATACACCCCAGTGATTGTAATAAATGGTTTGGTTCGAAATTCCTAGCACCTGAAGAAGGCCGGCGCGTACAACGGCTGAAACGTCGTACAAATGGCAACAACGATGAGGACAATAGTCCGAATAATGTAAATACTGTAAATACTACCTCCTCTCAGAAATATAGACAAATACTCATCTCAGTCTTTTCTACAAGTATTTTCATGGCAACTGCACTGATGAGGTTTTTTTTTTATCCTGGTACCTCGATCACATGTATTTACTCGTGCTTCTAATTCAGCATTAAGGTCCCACCTTTCTACTGTCGAACGAGTTAAATGTAACCGCCTCAGATGCATTTACCAAAATTACGTAAAAATATTTTGAAATACTAAAGAGCAAAATTATTTCATAAATTCGCCATTGTCTTCAACCACGGCTTCCGTACCGTCGAACGAGTTAAATGTAACCGCCTCAGATGCATTTACCAAAATTACACAAAAATATTTTGAAATACTAAAGAGCAAAATTATTTCATAAAATCGCCATTGTCTTCAACCACGGCTTCCGTACCGTCGAAAGAGTTAAATGTAACCATCTCTACTATAACAGCTTCTTTTTCTTGCACTTCCTGTTTGTGGAACTCACTTTCATTTTCTTGCTCCCTAATAGCTTCTTCTTCTATGTGCCATGTCCCTTCAGGACGTAGGCGATCATGGCTTTCCACGTTTCCCTGTTTAATGCCCATTCTAGTGAAATGGAAAGCGTTGTCAATTTCAAATATTTTCATTTGTATGCCCATATGTCAATAAATAACAACCAGCATCCATTTAGTATTTGTCTATGTTTCTGAGATTAGGTAGTAATTACAGTATTTACAGTAATCGGACTATTCAGGAAGGCCGGACCGTACAACAGCCGAAACGTCGTATAAATGGCAATAAAGATGATGACAATACTCCTAATAATGTAAATACTGTAACCAGCATCCATATTTATAATGTACTTTACCAAAATATTGCAAAATCAAACTCAAATATTTAATGATGTGACAGATATTATTTACACTACTTACATTGTTTGGACTATTGTCCTCATCTTTATTGCCATATTCACAATGTTTGGACTGTTGTCCTCATCTTTATTGCCATATTCACAATGTTTGGACTGTTGTCCTCATCTTTATTGCCATATTCACAATGTTTGGACTGTTGTCCTCATCTTTATTGCCATATTCACAATGTTTGGACTGTTGTCCTCATCTTTATTGCCATATTCACGATGTTTCAACTGTTGCACACTCTGGCAATTCCCTGATTTGAATTTCAAACCAAACCCCTTATTTCATCCACTAGAGTAGATTGTTCTACTTCTATGTGTCATGCCACTTCATCTCCTGAGTTATCTTTGTTCTAACTTAACCATCCAAGTTTTTGTTCACCTCTCCTGTAACCAGGTATTGAACTCACAACTCTTTGGGTCAAGTCACTAGATCCAATCAACGCTTTTATCGTCAAGGACACATGGCCCAGTAGATAAAAGCGTTGACTGAATCCAGTGACTTGACTTGTGAGTTCAATACTTGTGACTTGATTTGTGAGTTCAATACCTGGTTACAGCAGAGGTGAAAACTCAAACTTATTTATGTTAACGGGAGATAAATAATACTGAGACATCAAGAAGGAGCATGACTCATGGAATTAGAACAATCTACACCAGTAAAGATAACAAAGGTTTTAGTTCGAAATTCCAATCACCTGAAGAAGGTCGGAAAGTATAACGACCTAAGCGTCGTGAATATTGCAACAAAAATGAGGACAACATTTTAATTAATTACGGCTATATTATTTAAACAATTGCACAAAATTATATTAATCATTCTTAATTATTTAAAATATCTATTTTGTTAAATTCTGAACGTGATTGATATAAAATTAATTTAAAATGTCATATAACTTCATCTTGAACATGAAAAAAGAGAGAGGTTTACACATTTTACATGAGTTGAAGTTTGGTAATAATGTTTCACAAACTGCCAACATTAATAGAGCATGGGGTGACGGACAGTAAAGCGCTGGTTTTTTTGAAATTCCACAACAGGGATACGAATCTTGAAGTTCAAGTTAGAGGAAGACGTTAATCTTCAATTGATAATGAACAAAACCCACGTCAAAATATCAGAAATGTTTTAGATAATGGGTGTCAGCACTTCATCAATATCAGATCATCTCAAGAAAATTGGCAAGGTGAAGAAACTCGATCAATTGATTCCTGTTGAACTCCGAGTTCGACGTTTTGAAGTGCGTTCGACCGACACTGCAACTGCGAAGTTCGAATGACCCATTTCTTGATCGAATAAGTGACTTGCGATGAGAAGTGTATCCTCTATGGCGTAGGGTACGTTTTATGGCATCTGTTTGGGCGTGGCCGTTTAGGCACGGCTGATTTGGCGCCAGTCTATTTGGTGATGGCTGTTCTGGCGCCAAAACTATTTTTTTAATTTATAAATGTTATTTCATTTATAAATCTGAAGCCCATTCTTTTAATTATAAATCTGTCTGTATGGGGGAAATTATAATATATCTGTTATAAATTGAAAGATTATATGCATATTTAGAAACATGAAAACTAGCCCTCTTCTCGTTTAAATGTTTGTTCAGCCTACATACAGAGGGCGCTTTTGTTTCTGCCAATGTCTGAGTTGAGTCAATCAGTCCTTAGCCTCAGATCTAATACAAGCCAGTCCATACCCGTTACCCAGCTCTCGTTAAACATCAGATGTTATCGCCACTCCAGTAAAACATCGTTGCCATACTCTTCAGATCCATCAACTCGATCATCTACACAAAGTAATTATGTTACTCAGGTTTAAATAAAATAATATAGATAATGCTAATAAATTTGAATTTATTGAATGGTTTTGAATTTATAAACAAACTTTTTCTAATGTTAAAGCGCCCGGCTAGCGCCCAAACGGCCGGGCCTAACTGTCAACCGGCGCCCAAACGGCCGGGCCCAACTGTCAACCGGCGCCCAAACGGCCGGGCCCAACTGTCAACCGGCGCCCAAACGACCGGGCCCAACTGTCAACCGGCGCCCAAACGCCCGGGCTCAACTGTCAATCAGCGCCCAAACGCCCGGGCCCAATAGTCCCATTCCGTACTTTATGACAATCGTAAGCCATAGCCATAATGGCTTGATCCTTTTGAAGGACCCGAACACTTTCCACAACGGAAATTACACCAACTTAATGTCAACTTTCTGGAACCTAACCATGGTATCTGAAGTGCTCAATCAGTCAAGCAAAATGCGGACAGCACTGGTTAATCGACGAGTTCGATTTCTACTTCAGGCAAACGCTTGGCTAAACATTGCCAGTATGGTACTGCAGAATCTCACTTGTGATATACAAGACTTTGCTATATTCACCATATTTCCCTGATATCTCGCCTATTGACTACCACTTTTTCAATCATCTTGACAATTATTTTAAGTCAAAAGACATTCCTTTGGAAAATAAGATCCAGAAACATCGCTGAATGATTTCTTGACGTCCAAACCTTTACAGTTTTGTCGTGAAGGTATAAATAATCTTTTAACTCAAAAGGTATGTATCGATATTTAAGGTCCCTATTTTGGCTAATTTAAAGACTGTTTTAGTACATTTTTCCGAACAAAATTAGTATAATTCTTGTTTGTGTTCATATTTTCCTTAAGATTTCCTCGTCGGCATCTCCTCTTTCAGGCATACTTACCATTCGTCGGTGTAACCGCATCTTTCATCACTTCACCCCAAACAAGGTGATATAGCCACTAAGTTGCAAGGGCTCACTGAGGATCAAAGACAGTAAAGTGAAGGAAACTGAGAAGATTTTACAGAGGAGAAAGAATAGTGAAAAGAATAACATTGAATGAGACAATATGACGACGGATTTGCATTTAAAATGTTGAAAATTGTAATTAAGAAGAAGCAGGAAACTGAAATAGGTTTTCATAGGTTTTGAGCTAAAGATAACTTCGAGGATAAAACTGATCCAGATGTTTGATTGAAGCCTAAACTAAAATTCCTCTTTTTTTTTTTACTTTTTTCCATTCACATACCCGTAACAATCAATTATAAATCTGATATAATAAATATATATATATATATATATTGCCAATATACACACCCTTAGAATGAAAGCCATAAAATTATCAGATCACTTGTCTTTCATGACAGTGAACGTCATTCAAATAAAATGTCCAAACACGCAATTTCATAAATCTTGTGCTTTTTTCTTTCGTACTTTTTTTCCTTTCTCAGAATGAAAAAAAAAAGGCAAAATGTTTTTCTTTTATCTTTAATATCAAAATCATTTAATAAAATGCAATCGTTTTGACAATTCTTTAAATACATGCTGGTACGACATATGGCAGTAAATGCTGGATAATTTCCTCACAAATGAAGAGCCAATAGAGACGTTTTTATGCAGTGGGATACCGAGAATATTATGAACAGATCATGTGAGCAACGAAGAATCTTTGCGGGGGAAAGGGTGGGAAGGATAATTCTACTTAGAATCACTTTTTCTCAAAATGAAAAAAAAATGCCAAAATGTTTTTCTTTTGATATTTAATGAGGTGCTATGTTTTTGTTTTTGTTTTTTTGTTTTTTTTTTTAATATTAGCTGATTTGTATAGTCGAATGAATCTTGGGTCTGCAATTTCTGATATTTATATTGTAGTCGAATGAATCTTGGGTCTGCAATTTCTGATATTTATATTGTAGTCGAATGAATCTTGGGTCTGCAATTTCTGATATTTATATAGCAGTTTCACAACCAGCAATTGTCAAGAAAAGATCAGTTATATGGTTTTCTCATCCAACTGTCTTCGAGATAAAATAAAGCTAAGTTCATGAATATTCCACAAAAGGTAAATGAACCGGTTATTGGATATTTTCTTCATTTAAAACAGGCTGCCATGTGATGTGACATTGAAAAACGGGAATCAGAGAACCAGTTAGTCGAATAAATTTAATTCAAATAAAATCAGTAAAGAGCCTACAAAGTTAGGAGTATCGACAAATAACTCCAATGCATTTAGAACTGGGAAAGAATTCGTTCACTAAAATGACGGAATAATGTGCATTCAGTCAGTTAAGTGCCATACGTGATACACACTTGGGCGATCATGTCTCGAAAGAGACATGACTGACTAAGCAGAAGATTATCCCGCAGTAAGTTGCCATTGCTTTCTGCGGTAGACTGGTTGCCGACCAAGACTATAGAACCCAATCTGTCCTGTTATTTAACCCATAACTGGAAGGAATAGACGGATTAATACCTTTCCCAAGGGTATTTGCGCGTAAGTGAATGCAATGAATTCAGCTGGAATTCGAACTCGGCTCCCCGAGTTCTCGTTCAGACCCGATATCCAATGCACCACAACATTAGGTGTGGTTATAAACATCAAAGAGAAAAGCAAAAATGTCCGGCATATAAAGATGTAAAAAAAAAATTTCAAAACGAATCATTTTAAACGTTTATATAAATCCAAAAAGGATGTGCGTTGTTGTGCAGTGGATATCGATTCGGAACGACAAATTGGGGAGCCGAGTTCGAATTCTAGTTGAATTCCTTGCATTTACTTATGCACAAATACCCTTGGGAAAGCCATTAATTCGTCTCTTCCCTCAAGTTATGGGTTAAATAATAGAACGGATAAATTCTATAGCCTTGACTGGCAACCAGTTTACCACAGAAAGCAATGACAACCTACTGCGGGATAATCTTCTGCCCAGTCAGTCATGTCTCTTTCGAGACATGATCGCCCAAGCGTGTCACGTATGGCACTTAACTGACTGAAATCCAAAAAAGAGACGTAGAGATGGTCCAACAAAACGATGAAGAAATGTACTGTGAGCCGAAAAGTAATGAAGGCAAAGTCCCATGTCAACGCATGACAAACATGGTCATAAAAGTGAGAACAGTATAGACTCTGAAGATAAACAATTGTTGGGGGAACACACTTATGAAAAAAGGTCACGGTTTCCCATATCTAAATAATCTCTTAAAAAAAGGAAAGATGATAGTGAAGAGACAAAGTTTGGCAAACGCACCACATAAAATAAAGGGATAAAAACTCTTCGGTACAGAGAGATTAAGATGACTCATTTACATATGAAGTGTGTAAACAGCTATTACCCATGAGTTAATTGATGGCTTACCACTTCCTGTGTTAGTAACACTATAGCGGGTATATCTTCTCTTG
The DNA here is from genome assembly GCA_037127315.1 of Ascarosepion bandense. Taxonomy (NCBI): domain Eukaryota; kingdom Metazoa; phylum Mollusca; class Cephalopoda; order Sepiida; family Sepiidae; genus Ascarosepion; species Ascarosepion bandense. The sequence goes on from JBBBDQ010028443.1 coordinate 858,974, forward strand.
TTTATTCTTTTTCTAGTTGTAGTAGGATTCCGTTTTAGTGAAGGGTAATTGTATCCCGTTGCATGTTAGCGGAATTTGGCCTTGTGTAAGATAGCCCACTATAATTCATAAAATGATTATAACATCAAGAAAGGCAATTTGAGTATAAAATAACATTTATATATACACATTTCAATTAATGTTTTACAATTAAAGCAATACTTGAAATAAAGGTCCAACGGAGGTTAGAATGTTCATGGAAAATATAATGCTGAAAAAGATAAAAGGCTTAGGAGTTTGATGAATGTTCATTTTGAAGTTGCCACTTCTAAGGTCAGTAAGTCAGTAAGCTGGTTTGTGTGGAATGTCTTTGAAGAGGTCACTCCTGAGGTCAGTATGTACTTTTGAGACAGGGAGAAGGAAAGAGATCAGCTTAGTAGCCGTTCGACTTAAGTCAAGGGGAGGCACTGGTAACTCTATCCTATCGGTCCTTCTATCTGATGATGCTTTTTGTCTCCGCTTTTTATATCTGCCTTTTGGATCAAAAGCTCGTTTTGAATTTCACGCTTGTATTTGATTCCGCGCTTCCCATTGGCTGGTAAATAAAATTCGCGTAGGCTCGCGAAATGGAAATTTGATATTTGATTAATTTTTATTTTTCAACCGGAACATCTGCGCGAATCCACCTGTGCGGAGATGATTTTTATTCATTCGCTTTCTGGTTGTTATAGAGTAAATTTCCCGTCTCGCTTTTACTCGGTCGGTATCACCACAACACTACACAACAGATACATATAAAATGATCTAACAACAGAATCTAGAAGTAGAGGTTTATCCCTTGTTTTTTCTTTAGGTTTGGGTTTCCGATTCCTTAATTCTTCTCATCCTCTTTCACGTACAATAAACTCTTTCGTTTTAATTGCTTTATCACCTTGTTTGGGACGGAATGATTTAATATATATATATATATATATA
>JBBBDQ010028444.1:0-111117 GCA_037127315.1 Ascarosepion bandense
TATATATATATATATATTTTTTTTTTTAATCATATCACCCCAAGCAAGGCGATAATGCCACTGATGCGCAGGGGGCTACATAGGAGTGAAAAGATTGGAAAAGAGAAAGCCAGAAACCACATCCTAAACAGGAAACAAGGGATGAGCCTCTTCACCTGTTCAATAGACGTGGTTGGAGTGTGAACCGGGCGATAGTTTAGTCTATCTATTCCAATTGAAAAAAAAAAAAAAAAAAAATGAAGAGAGTGAAAAGATTGGAAAAGAGAAAACCAGAAACCACATCCTAAACAGGAAACAAGGGATGAGTCTCTTCACCTGTTCAATAGATGTGGGTGGAGAGTGAACCGGGCGATAGTTTAGTCTATCTACTCCAATTGCCAGCAGAGTAATTTTTACCAAGCATAACAATTTCATTATGAGAAAAACCAAAACTGTCCTGTTAACAAGCCCAGTAAAAAAAAAAAAAAATGAAAAAATACATATGGGTTATGAGAAAAACTAATAAGCTAGTATTCTCAAGAAATCTTAAGGAACATATGTGCTGTTCAGTAGAATTCAAACCTGCATCCTCCTAGATCTGTCATGCCTTAGAACAAATTTTTATATGGATTTCAAGTGTGTGTGTGTGTGTGCATATATATATATATATATATACTAGCAGTATAGCCTGGCGTTGCTCAGGTGTAATGAAAACTTTCAAACTAATCCATGATCCTGGACCTCAGACTCTTTGGACATTGGCACAAAAGACTAAAAAGCAATAGTTATTTCCAGTTAAATCAAAACCATAGACTGAAAGAAAAATGAATGGATATAAGTCAAATTTTGATTTCCTGGTATCGATATCAAATAAGTTTTTTTCATAGTAAACTGAATTTTGAAGACTAAATAAGTCCTCTGAGTAAATGGTATCACGGTTGAGACTAAGAGCTACAATTATACCTACTTAGAGCCAAAGCCAAAGCTAAAATAAAAGGGTTGAAAAAATACAGACATACAGGCAGATAAACAGACACACACAAACATCGTCTTATATATATATATATATATATATATATATATATATAATTGATTTTCTGCACTATTGTAAGAACTGCAACCTGGAAACTTCTGAATATCGTTTGTTATGTCTTTGTCTACGAGTGTATCAAATTTGATTAAAATCGGACCACTCCTTCTATAAGCCAATTTTTTTGATTATCGATATTTATCGGGGGGTACCTCAACACAAACCTAGCTAAGAACACTCACAGACGTTTATAGTACAACTGTGTAAATTTTCAAGAAAATCAGTTCGGCTGTTTCGGAGTCTATAGGTAACAGTGACACATACAGACACATACAAAGTTTCATTTATAAATAAGTATATATATATATATATATATATATATATATATATATATAGTTACATGAATTATTAAATATGCATATGAGGGTATGCACATGAATAATGTTATTATTCAGGTGTTAATAAAACAATTCTCAATGTAGTATGAACACAGCTATATATACACACACACATTAGCCTTGGCATGTCTTAGAGTTTCATGCATTATGTAATCATCAGGTGCATATTACAAACGCTTGTAATAAATATTTTTCATTTGTAAACGAGTTATTAGGCATTCATGGTTTCTACCTTCCGGTGTCCTTAGGTGATTTACAATAATATATTGTAAATCGCCTGAATACACTGGAAGGTAGAAACCGTGGATGCATAATAACTCATTTACAGATAAAAAATATTCAAAAGTTCTACAATACAATACAAAGTATTGCACACGTTTTAATACAACTGTGTACTGGTTTAATTTCATTATGACCAAAAACTACATAATTATATATATATATATAAATAAAAGGCAACTATTGTCTTTTACATTTATAAATATTGTTTTTTCTACATGTTAACTCAGAGATGTTTCATATATATATATATATATATATATATATATATATGTGCGTATGTGTGTGTGTCAGCCAGTTAATTTCGATATGTGATACATGCTTAGGTGATCATAGCTCTTTCAAGACCTGACTAACTAGGCAAAAGATTTTCCTGTAGTAGGTTACTATTATTTTCTGCAGTAGACTGGTTGCCAACCAAGGGTATAAAACCCAATCTCATCTGTTACTTATCCTATATCTGGAGGGAGAAGAGCTGGATTAATATCTTTCCCAACAGTATTTGTGCATAAGTGAATGAAATGAAAACTGGAATTCGAACTCAGCTCTACCAATTTCTTATTCCAATCTGATATCCATTACTTCATAATGCACACACATACATATATATAACTTCAAACATTGTTTTGGAGCAGTGGATATCGGCTGGAAACGAGAAAGCGGGGAGCCGAGTTCAAATTCCAGTTGAATTCATTGCATTCACTTATGCACAAATACCCTTGGGAAAGGCATTAATCCATCTCTTCCCTCCAGTTATAGGTTAAATAATAGAACAGATTGGGTTCTATAGCCTTGGCTGGCAACCAGTCTACCGCAGAAAGCAATGGCAACCTACTGCGAAATAATCTTCTGCCCAATCACTCATGTCTCGCAAGAGACATGATCACCCAAAGCATTTATCACATATGGCACTTAACCGACTGATACTTCTATCTGAAATAGAATACCGTTTTTAATTTTAATTTACCAATGTGTATTACATCTATCAGCCTGCACATTAAAGAAAATCATAATGAATGTGTGCCCTCTAGGAGGGATTGAACCTGTATCTCCCTCTGTTGGAAAAATAGCATTTGATCTAGCATGCTTTTAAAAGCTCTTTGTAGCACACCAAATGGTGGTTTCTCCTGATTGTTCTCACTACAGGCTAAGTCTTCAAGAAACCAAGCAAACCACAACAACCTTACTCTATGAAGATGGCCAAAGTGACTGAAAGTAAATTTGAGAAACTAATACAATCGACAAAAAAATACTTATAAGTCAACAAGAAAAATTAAAAGAACATCTTGAAAGAAATATTTCTGTTGTATTTATATTTGCCAGCAAATAGAGAAGTTTTCACCAAGCATAACAATTTCATTATCAGAAAAACCAAAACTGTCACGTTAACAAGCTCAGTTAAAAAAAAAAGTACATACAAGACATGAGAAAAACTAATAAGATTATCAAATAAGGAAACATTGTTGATTATGAAATAAATTATGACTTATCATTCCTATAGGTGTCAGTGAACTAGAAAAATAATCATTTTTCTTTTTTGCTCAATACCTTATTTCAAGACATTAACTTGACCATACAGTATTTTCTGAACTGCTCTATATTTTGGACACATTTATTCTGCCCAAAACCAATTATCATTGATTCTTGTATTGTTTTTGATCATCTTCAACCTGAAAGTTAATTAAAATATCAAAAGGAATAGCCTTGAGGCTCTTAATGAAAGCTAATCAATTTCAAACAAATTACCTCATTTATAGGGTGGTAGCCACAGGTTTGATAGTTTTCAAAAGAAATCTGCCTTCAAACACTTTCTGTCTTTATTCTTTCTTAAAGAAAAAACAGAAAAAAAGAAAAATGTTCTTTCGTTGACTAATTAGCCACTAACTACTTCAGGACGCTTATTTATACGTAATTCAACTTAATATATTTTCTTCATTTTCTTTCCCCTCCAATTCTATAGTCTTTCTCTTTCAAGTAACTTTCTGTTTTTATCTTATTCTTTCTACTTCCAAATCATTTTTTTCTTTTTCTTCCCAAGTCTCTTTCAAATCTCTTTCACCTTCTTGAACTTATTCTTTTGAATTCCATGTTCTTTTTTCTTTGCTTTTTCTTTCTCTCCTAATTCTTTACTGTTTTTCTCTTTCAAGTATCTTTTTCTTCTTTCTACATCTATGTTCTTTTTATCTTTACTTTTTTCTTTCCTTCTCCAATTCTTTAGTCTCTTTCTCTCTGCCTCTTCTTTCGACTTCCATATCCTTTTTTCTTTTCCACCTCCTTTCTACTTACATGTCTTTTTTTTTTTTCATTTCTTTCTACTTTCATGTTCTTTTTTTTTTATTTTTCTTCTCACATCAAAGCTTCTGTTCCTTCTTTACATCTTTGTTTCTCTAAGTTCTTTGGGTTTTTCATTTCACTTTTTTCGATGTAGTTTTCAGTATCTCTTTTAACCAAACCAGTCCATTCAACCATGTTCTCTTGTAAATTTTTCACCATTTCACCTCTTCCTCCCTTTCATTATTTGCATCAATATAAGTTCTGAAAATTGAATTTTGACTTTTCTCGCTTTATTCACCAGAAAAGAAACCGCTTTTCAAAAATGTTTATATATATATATATATATATATATATATTCAGTTGGTTACCTATAATCTTTTTTAGACTACCATCATACAACTGATAAGAAGTGAGGAGATATATTGTTATATTAGCAGATAGAACCTTAGTCAAATATGTTGCTATTTAATGTACGAAAGTATTGCTAAGTGTTGAATTGCAAATAAAAGGCTTTTTATAATCTGTGAGTTATTTTCAGAGAAAGGACAGGCAAACATTTAGAATTGGCAGGGGGAGCATTAAGAATACTATTCTGACGTCATATTTTGGAGAATTTTTTTTTCTTTACATTTGTTTCAGAAACGTTATAAGAATCTTTTTTTCAAGTTTTAATAGGCAGCAGAAAGTTATTTTATGATGAAGAACAAAATTTATGTCTGTAAGCCCACATAAACCGTGTATTTATACAGCATTCCTTCCTTAATACAGGTTTGATTAAGAATCAAACACAAGGAACTTTTCCTGCTTTCACATTTAAAGATTTAATGAATATCAAAATCATTCGAATATTTCGGTTGTTTTTATAAAACTTCTGGCTAAGATCATGAAAAGTGATATAAAAAATATATATGTATAGAACGTATAGACACGTATTTGAAATTGTTATTGGGAGAGACATGCAAGATCTACAACTACAAAAAAAAGATAATGACCTTAATAATAACAGCAACAACAAACTAGATAAAAACAGGCATATAATGTTACCCACTATTGTAGAGTAAATAGGATACCCCTGGTACGATAGATGAACTAGGCAAGACACCTTAAATAAAGAACTCAAAGAAAGGTCAGAGTCAGTGTTCTGATAGAATGCTATGAAGTGTTCGTTAAATTACCATTGGAGTCAGTCGAGACATAATATTATAACTGTTAGTAGCAAGTTATACTGGTAACAAGGAATCAAAACTTATATGGAGTCAGAAAAAAAAATAACTTTTTTGCTGTGTCATGCATAATAATAGCAATGACGAGAAATTAGAACTATGTTGACAATTTTTGTTTTTCATTGCTGGATGTAAAGAAAAAAAAACAGTTTCTTAAATATGAAATAATTATTAGCCCAAGTGGTAAAAATACAACAGCAATATCAGCAGTTGTTAAAACATCAGAAACAACAAGTTAATTGAAATAGTTCAGAAGAAAATAGAAAACTCCAGTTTCATTCACTTCTGATGTAGTGGCAAATGTCATATCTGAATTCACAAGTCAGATGATAGAATTACCTTTTCTACATATTTTAGAAGATGCAAGTGAATTTACAGAAGAATGCAGTGACTGGGAAGGAGAGGGAAAAAAGAAAAGATTATTTTTGTTGAAGTTAGCACAGGTAGAACATGAAATATACTGCAACTTAGTACTACCAACAAAACCAGAAGAAATTTGCTTTAAATAAACAGTAAATATTCTGACTAAAATGTTTAGCAAGAAAGGTTTGTTATTCAATACTTGTTGAGAGTGTATGAATCTGATAAAAATAGATTAAGATTTTGTCACATGCTAGAATCATTAACAAGGAGTATGAAATGGACTGACTCTGGATATATTTAAAGGATTCATTTTCGTTCAAGGTTTTAAAAAAAATGACAGAAATACCTGCTAGAACTCTAACAAAACTGAAACAGAATCAAACACTAATACTACAAGAAATATCAGAGAATCCTCAATCTGAGATATGATATAAAGAAAAATGAAGAAAAAGAATGTGCCTATATACAAGCCAAAGTAAAATGTGGAAAAGGAAAAACGAATCCATGTTTCAGATGTGGAAGGTTACATTTTGGAGACAACTGTCTCTTATGAATCTAAAATACTACAAGTGTGGAAAAGAAGGACATAAAAGTCACACGATAAAATTAAAACAAAGAAAGATTATCACAAAAAAATTTCTTACAGTGTTAAGACAGAAAAATAATTACAGAAACAAAAAAGTTGGTGCATGTGAAAATTAATAATGTGGATGTAAAAATGCAGCTAGACATCGGTATTGATATCACAATCAACAAAGTCACATGGAAAGCAAATGAAAACCTATATTTAAAAAAAACTTCAAAAATCACATGTGGTGTGTTGAGTGAAAAATTACTTGTTATTCCTGAAATGACTTGCAACATTTCATTTTGTAACAAGTGTGTAAAAAGTAAAGCTTATGTGTTAAAAAATACCACAAACTTATTCAGTACAGATTGGCTGGAATTGTTTTTATTATGGGATTTACCTATTGCAAAAATATAAGCATACAAGTGACCATTTTAAAAAAAAAACAAAGGAAAAATTTGAAGGAAGAATTCAAAAAAAATGTTTTTCAGATATTCTGTTGGATGAGTTAGGTTGGTACTCAAATGTCAAAGCAAAATTTCAAATGAAAAATATGACTGACAACAGTATTTAAACCAAAACGTAGTGTACCATTCTCAGCATTGGATCAAGTCAGCAGAGAATTAGTCAGTCAGTCAGTTAAGTGCCATACGTGATACACGCTTGGGCGATCATGTCTCGAAAGAGACATGACTGACTGGGCAGAAGATTATCCCACAGTAGGTTGCCATTGCTTTCTGCGGTAGACTGGTTGCCAACCAAGGCTATAGAACCCAATCTGTCCTGCTATTTAACCCATAACTGGAAGGAAGAGATGGATTAATACCTTTGCCAAGGGTATTTGCGCGTAAGTGAATGCAATGGATTCAACTGGAATTCGAACTCAGCTCACCCGGTTTCTTGTTCCGAGCCGATATCCACTGGACCACAAGGAAAAAATGGGTATAGTTGAAAAAAAAAAAAAAAAAAAAAAAAAGGACCATTCAAAATAGGCAACACCATCAATATATATATATAATAAAAAAAATAATGAAATTTGTGTTTGTGCTAATTTTTCAACTGGGTTAAACAAATCTTTAAAACTCCATAACTACCCATTATCAAGTTCAGAGGAAATTAAACAGTGAAAAATTTTTTCAGGCTGGATCTTTCTGAAGTGTATTTGCAAATACAGGTTGAAGAATAATGTTCGGAGTTAATAACAATAAATATACAGAAAGGAATTGTATAATTTCAACAAACTTTTTGGGGATAAAAGTGGCTTCCGCCATATTTCAACAAGCTATGGACATTATACTTGTGGATTGTAATTTCACAGTTGGATGATATATTGATTTAAAGTGTATGTAATGAACAACATACAGAGTATGTAAAAAAAAAAAATTTGAAAAAAATACAAGAATATGGGCTCAAACTCTGTGAGGAGAAGTGCAAATTGTTTTTGCTTAAAATCAAGTACCTAGGACAAATTGACAAAAATGGATGTTAACCAGATCAGGCAAAGGCAAGTAAGAATATGCCTTCTCCAATGAATGTCACTAGGCTATATGCATTTCTAGAACTAGCAATTATGAAATCTACATACCTAATATGCAGAATTTGAGAGCTCCGCTGAACAGTTTTCTTTAAAAAAATAAAAAAAAAATAAAAAAAAGGCATAAAGTGGAATTGGACCAATAAATGACAAAAGGCATTTGAATAAATCAAGAAACATTAATATCAGACTTATCAGTAGCACACTATGATTCGAAAGCATAAATCATACTAGCTTCAGATGCTAGTGAGTGGGATATAGGAGTGGTAATTCTACATAAAGATGATCACAGTAACATGAAAGCCATTGCACATACTTTATGTTTACTATTACTAGCAGAAGATAACTACAGCCAGATCAAAAAAGAAGCATGGACAGTCATATTTTCAATGAAAAAATTTCCACAAATTTATACACAAGTTTTCAGTTACAGATCACAGACCACTGGTATCAATTTTGGTTTCAAAAATAGAATTTCTATGCATACAGAAAATTGATCACAACGCTGTGGTACCATGTTATAAAATTATGATTTTAAGATGGAATATTAACCGTCCAAAAAAAAATTAGGACATGCAGAAGGTTCATCAAAATTGATTCCAAAAATACTGTACCATTTGCAGATACCGTGATTGCAGCGTTAAAAAGTGAAATAGAAATTAAAAATGTTGTATGCTAATTGCCTGCTACCCTGGAAGAAATAAAAGTAAAAGTAGAAGACACTTTTATTTCAAAAATAAAAAATGACTAAAACAAATCAAGAAAGATGATCTTTAGAACCCAATTCAGACTTGAACGCTTGCTCGCTATGTGATGAAGTACTGATGATTACGCAAAGAGTAATAAAGTCTATTATATTACAAAGTGGACATTAAATGAATTTCAGTGTGGACTTCTGGGAATTTTGAAGATTAAATTTCTTACGATAAGTTATGTATACTGAACCAAAGTGAATCATGGCATTGAAAATTTAGTAAAAGCATGCATATTCTGTGTTCTGGCAGCAAAATCACCTACCACAAAAATACAACCATGGCAAAAAATACAACCTTGGCCAAATACAGATACTCCATGGTTCAGACTGTACATAGATTTGCTGGTCTAATAAATGGATCTCATTATCTGATAGTAGTAGATAGCTTTTTACTAAGAGACCTGAAATTTCCAAGAGCAAAAAACCAACGTCCATGATTAGAGTGAATGTTTTACATGAACTGTTTGCAAGATCTGGCATTCCAGGCATCATAATCTTGGATAACAGTACTGAATTCATCGCTTACTAATTTATAAATTTTTGTAAAATGTTTTCAATTGAACATATCACTACACCATTCTACCCAAGAGCAAACAGACAAGCTGAACAGTTTATGGGTACTTTTAACAGAGTTTTGAAAAACAGCAAGTAATGAAAAAGTGAGTAAAGCACTGCAAAGATTCTTGAGAGTCTATAGAATAATTCCGAATACTAATACACCAGCAGGCATGTCACTGGCAGAATTGAAAGCCACAAGAAAAATTAATCAAGTTCAACCCCAATAACATAAAATATGAAACCGATTGCTTTTATCCAACATATAATCCTCAGTTGGTAGGTATCTACTATCCTAAATGTAAGTTTTTAATTAAATACTTACCATTATGCCTATATATATGGTTTCTCTTATTCAACAGCTTGTCACTCTTTCACTGTAGAATTAGTTATTTTTTTACTCAGTCTCAAATTACAACTCAGTAGCCATGGTGGGTGGAAGGATTCTGTACTAACATACCTATATTGTCAATTCTTTTATACAAGTGTACCCCTACTGTCAAAAATGACAAAACATTTAAGATTATTAGCTGTTCAGATTGATTTATCATAATCTTTGATCACCCCTCATTCTGTTTATTCATTCTATATTACTATATATATATATATATATATATATATATATATATATATATAGTCATCCATAGACAGATCCGTTTCGCTGTATCACAGCTCATCAGTACGGTTAGACTCCGATTGCTTTTAATCTAGGATTGAAACCTGACCGAATTGGCGTCAGTCGGCAATTCTACCTCTGGGCTATGGGTGCTCAGTAGAAGAAGGCAGACCTTTTAGCATGCATATTATCATTATACATGCCCAATAGCCAGAGTGCTCTAATTCATTACTGAATGAGCGATGCGTACATGCCATAGTTGCTACTGTTTTTCAAAGTCTATCATTCTTCCAGAGTGCACAATCAGGGTGTGAGAGCACACTTTATATATATATATATATATATATATATATATATATTTTCCCCTACTCAACAACATAATTACTGCAAAAAAATAAATCATTGTTAGACAGCAAACACACAGCAAGAGCTTTCATAACTGGTAGTAAAGAAAGTGAACTAAACTGACACTGCCTTGATATTGTCTCTCTAATGAACTAAACTGATTCTGCCTCACTTCTGCCTCCATTAGTGTGACAGGAAGGAAATATATATATATATATATATATATATATATATATATATGTATAATAAAGACAGTTGTGTATTTATGTAACAGAGAGGATAAAAGAACAGTCAAAAATTAGCACTAGGTTAACGAGAACTTCTACACTGTGTGTATGTGTTTCCAGTTTTTGCAATTTTCTCAAAAACTTCATGTTCAGTTTATGGTATTTTTAGCATACTTCTGTAGAACCACATTTGTTACCTCAAGTCTCCTCATCATCTTTGAAGAGATTGTCCAACATTTACTACCATATAGGACGACTGATATTACATGACAGTCTAGTACTTTTGTCTTTGTTTAAGGACACTCATAAGTAGAAAGAGATAACTGAAATTTCTAAGGCATATAATGAGGAAACATGGATTTGAAAATTTAACACTCACAGGACATGCTGAAGGCAAAAAGGAGACAGGAATGCAGAGAATAACCTACCCCCAAAAAACTGTGTAAATCGTTGGCAGAACAGGGATTAGGAAATATAGCAAAAAGACAAATACTGCTAAAAAGGACAGAAAGTTGTCGAGAGCCATGATTGCTCCTCTACTGAAGGAACACAGCCTATAGAAAAAGTATGTAGGTTTATTTCACTGTTTGTTAGATATCATGATGCAGAATTTTAATAAATTAATTCAATATTTACAAAATTACTTTAAAAAAATATTTGGTTCACTGTTCCCAAAATGGTTATGAAATTATATTTTAAGGAACATGTCCATTCTTGATGAAGAGCTAATTTTCACCATGTTTTCATAATTACTACACACTTAACCTATTCAAGGCTAGGGTGAATTTTTACCTTCCTAAGATCAATGGTTTAAATAAAAAAAATAAAAGGACTTTGAGCAAGTAAAGCCTGAGGGTCTTAGCAAAGATCTTACTTCTTTGTACATTGTGTACTGGCACTACAGAATTGAAACAAAGAACTGTACTAAATAACAGAAATCATATCACTTAAAGACTACCAGCAGCAGCAACAACTGAAATGGATAGTATTTGTCTGTATTTCTGAGATGAGGTAGTATTTACATTATTCGGACTATTGTCCTCATCTTTGTTCTCATTTGTATGACATTTTGGCCGTTGTATACTCCGGCCTTCTTTAGGTGCTAGGAATTTGTAATAAAGGGTTAGTTCGAAATTCCTAGCACCTGAAGAAGGCCAGAGCATACAACAGCTGAAACACTGTACAAATGGCAACAAAGATGAGGACAATTGTCCGAATAATGTAAACACTGAAATGGATAGTACATGCAGCTTAAAGAGAAAATAATGATACAAACATGATGTTAATATTCCATACTACTTCAAAGGAAAAGCTAAAAAGGAACTCCTCTCCCTCCAAATAACCAAAATACTGGAAAGAGTGATAACAGCTATTGAATTTGAGAAACTGGTTCTCCTAAAATATTGATTTAAAAGATTTTTATAAATTTCAGCTGAAAGTAGCTTAGTCAATGAATGCCAAATGTTTTCTTGGAGAGAAACATCTCATATTACCATTACGACATTGCCCTCTCTCCTCAGTAATATTTTCTAAGTTTCCTTCACTCTACTGTTTTTCATTCTCGGTAACCCCCTTGTGCCTTAGTGATGACATCATTTTGCTTGGAGTGAAATTGACTACTAAATACATAGTATTCATTTTCAATTTTTCACCTATATGGTACATGGTTCATTATTGTACATAAAAATTATATTGCAACCTAATTATTTTATATCAATGCCACCTTATAAAAGTTGAATAAGACCCCCCCCCCCACATGGTAGGCTTAGTATTAGTGTATCATTGATGGGACAGAAAGGCTTAAGGCAGTGAAAATACCTTTAACAAACATTATATCTCACTGATATATAGGGTGGGAGAAAAAGAAAATAAATATACAAGATTTGATAATCAGGTAGTAGCTAAATATACAGATAAAACTAAAACCCAAATGTAAAACCTTTTGTAAATTTCATCTTAAAATGCTATTTTTCAAAATCTTCCAGTAGAAGTCCTCACTATGTGCTTTGTATCGTAAATGTTTCTATTTCATATCTTTTGAACAATGAGATATTTCCCTTGATAGAACTTTTGACAATCTTTAAACATCCGAAAGATATCCCATAATCCTCACTCTGTGAATTGGTTCATGCTTTTCTTTGGCTTACTAGGTTGGTTGTGTTGGGTGGATGTTAGGTGTGCTGGTTTATCTTCCTTCATAGGGGAGACAGATTACAGTGGTCATAACTGCAAGAGCCCAGGTTTGAATAAACATGTCATGAGGTATCTGGATTCTTACAATAGAAAGAAAGAGATTGGCAGGGAAGACAGTGGTTTGTTTATCCAAAAACCTGTAGGCATAAACTGTAGAGGTGTTTACTTATATAGAAACTTTGTAATCTAGTCTTGTTTGATATTCTGGGGATCATCAAAAGCTTATTGCTTTGCTCATGAACAGATCTTCAGAGATTTTTAAACTTATCACTATTATTCAACAAATGATTCAGAGAAGTCTTCTCAAATCTTCAATGTTTTTAATCACAAGCTGTTGGCTTGTTTGCCATATCTAAACTTATTTATAAATGAAACTTTGTGTGTGTATGTGTCCATTACCTATAGACTCCGAAACGGCTGAACCTATTTTTTTGAAAATTTACACAGTTGTACTATAAGCGTCTGCAAGTGTTCTTAGCTAGGTTTTGTATCGAGGTACCCCCGATAAATATCGAAAATCGATAAAATCGGGTTATAGAAGAAGAGGTTCGATTTTAATAAAATCTGATACACTCATAGACAAAGACATAAGAAACGATATTCAGAAGTTTCAAGGTTGCAGTTCTTACAATAGTGCAGAAAATCGATAATATATATATATATATATTAACACTGACAACAATAAATTTACTATCTCACCGTATCAAAAACCCACTAATAAAAATCCCTTCACACTCAATTATATCAGTGAAAGCCCCCACTATTACAAAATAGCCATTATGAAAAATCTATTATATCGTGCAAAAGTCAATTCATCTACAAATCAGATCTTCTACAGTGAACTAAAAAACATAAAACAGACACTCATCAATAATAATTTTCCCAACTACATAGTTGATGAACAAATACATTATTTTCTTAAAAAGCTTAACATGGAAAAAACAACACATGATACTAACCCAACCAATCCTAAACATATCACTCTCTTATACCGTAGCCAGATGCACTCCAACTACCAACTAGATGAAAACATCCTAAAAAAAACTCATAAATACTAATTGTCACTGTCTTCGGCCATCCGCCACGGTAGGGATGGACTTATATTTTCAATTCAATTATCTTTATTGTTAATAGCTTAAATGTTCTATGTTTACTGTGTGTTAATATTTACTCTTTGATAATGGCTTATGTGAGCCGAAAGCTTAGACCCGATAAAAAAATTCAACAAATACTGTGATTTTTTGTTGTCTTTCAACGACATCACCATCAAGTATATCAGACGGCATGAACGGATCCTACACAAAATTAATAGACAAAACTTGTCTATACTATTCAATGAAACCTGCATTAATGAAAAAATGCTGCCAAAATACACACAATTTAAATTACATGATCCAGCAGCCCAACACACCATCACCACCTTGAAATATAAATGGAGCCTTGTGAAAAGGCAAATTGAAATAGCAAAAGAAAATCTTGACACATTATACAAGAACAAACATGACCTCTACAACAAACTGAAAGATATAACTACCTCAAACCAACTAGAAGAAATATATATATATATATATATATAAAATGCAAGATTCAGTCTACAGTTTCGCTTTAACTGGAAACGACTATTGCTTTTCAGTCTTTCATGCCAACAACCAAAGAGTCTGAGCTCCAGGACCATGGATTAGTTTTAAAGCTTTCATTACACCCGAGCAACGCCGGGCTATACTGCTAGTATATATATATTTTGTTTTTTTTACTTGATCTACACGTTCTTACAAATTAACAGGCTATGATTTTTATAACTGTAAGTTTAAAATAATTTTTCTTTTCAAGATTTCCATATAAAACATACATGTAAGAAAGGCACAAGAACCAGCCAAAATGCTAAACAAAAGATGCTTGTCAGAATAAATTGCCAAATAATAACAGTCATTTTTTTTTAATGCTATTGATTACAAAAAGACAGAATGCATGGTTGTTAGCAAAAGAAAAACCAAACCCAACCCCCAAATTTACAGATTGGAGATATTAAAATGAAACAAATAAAATTTAAATATCTGGTTAGTATTTTAACAGAAGACAGAAAATGTGACACTGAAATTTGAAGGCATATTGGAATGGTAAAAGATGTTTCCAAAAGTTAAGCAAAGTATTAAGAAATAAAAAATTTAATTAGAAACAAATGAAAGAGTACTGAACTGTTATATTAGTCCTCCTTAATGACAGTGAATGTTAAACAATTTCCTCAGATGAAAAGAGAATTGAAGCAACAGAAATGTGGATCTGCAGAAGTGTTTCATTGAATATGACAGACAAGGTGTGTGTGTGTGTGTGTATGTATATATATATATATATATATATACACACACACACACACACTGTACACCAGAAATACCGCCCACACAATGTAAGACACTGGTGGCAATGGTTCTTCATCTAGCTAATGTCCACTATTATATGGGAGATTTCTGCTGCACACTGCGTGTGTGTGTGTGTGTGTGTATACATATAAAACACTAGACATGTAAAAAAATATATTAAAATTTGCTTACACAAATATCAAACTGAAATTATAACATGAAAATAATTCATATTTTAGTTTTTATGCTTATTTAAAATTAATTTAGATAAAAAAAATTGTATTATTTTAAGAAATTTATATATGTGTATGTATGCACAAAAATACCAGCATACATATACACACACATATCTCAATAGATACTAAAAAAATAAGTATTTATGCCATCAGAACTAGAATGCAAACATTTTATTTTCATTGTAGACAATAATCTGCTTTATCAGCCGGAGTTTATAAGATTGGTTTAATCCCTTTGTAAAATGCATTTTTAAAAGTGTAACATGACAATGCATAATGTCACCAAGTTATTAGACAGGTTCTTGTGGTTTACATCAAACAAAAGCTATTTTGAAATTTATTACATATCATAAAAAATGCATCAATTTAAAGAAGATCGAAGACACTGCTCTTGTAACAACACATGATAAACAGTATATGCTGATTTGTTGTAGGTGGCCCAAGTATAGACAAGTTTATGATCAATGTATTTGTTATTACAGACGACTGGCTTTGGTTCTGTTGATTGCTGTCCAACATAGATATGAAATTCATGGCCAGGTCAAAAAAAAAAAAAGAAAAAAAAATCAATGCTGTATAATATACTGATTTATAAATCTGTCCACCCAAAATGTGCAGACCAAGATGAGGTTTTATTGAAGTCTTCTTAATAATGAAGAGGTTAGTAGGTATAAGGCCATAACAACTGTATCTTCTTGACATCACTGTACATAACCCAACATGGATGGTGAACATTTCTGTCTGCCAGTTTATTAAGATAAAAAGAAATGTTACTTTATTGCAATGTCTTTCTCAGTCTTTTTATATACGTATGATAAAAACAGTTTTAAAGTATACTATATTTATTGGTAAAAGTGCTCAATATTGGAGATAAAGTCTATGTAGATATAATAATATAAAAGTGGACACTGAAGTAAACACCAAGTATCAATAATGTTTCATGCTTGAATTCAATCCAAAAGGCAGTCTGTTTTGTATTGGTTCAAATATTTATGGTGCATTATAGTATGTATGGTAGCATGTTGTAATATAACAGTTATTGCGTAGGTAATAGCAATGACAAAGACATATTGTAACTGTGAAAATGTGTCTATATTATTCAATGAAACATTTTTGTGTGTGTGTATTTTGAAAGCATAAAAAGAACTTTCAAATTATACTGAATGAAGCAGATTTTTGGACAACATACACACAGAGAACTTCAGAGCACACCAGCTAAAATGTAATGAACAAAAGTGATATCATCTGAATAAGTTACAGAAGAATGATTTTTTATCTATGAATATTCCAAAAAATTAAGACAAAAAATATTTCACATATCTATGAAGTTACAAGGATTTAATTGAAATTGAAGTTTCTATTCCTTTTTGTATAATTAACTGTAAAGAAAAATTATTAGTATTATATTATTATTTCTAAGTCTCCAGTAGATACTTTTTGTTTTTTTTAGATATTTCACTCCGAAATCTTAAATTGAATTTTTTTTGTTTTAGTCATTGTCTACAATTGTGTAAAGAGTTATTATTCCCAGAATTGTTCCAATAATTAAGCTCAAAATTGGTGCTGCTTATATTGTTACCATATTTCAGATTAACTATTTTCCAGCCTCCTAATTCTTAAACACTAAAAAAGAAAACAATTCCATGTGATTTTCACCCCTTCGTATAGAAATCATGGTTTGTGTATTATACTTATGAAAATCAGTGCAAATGTTCACACTTCAGATTTGGTTTTTGGAAGATCTTTTTGGTTAGGCTGAGAATTCTTCAGCACACTTACATACCATGTGTAATTACTCCAAAAGTTGATTGGAGTGCTGAACTCATTTATGGATTATAAGAATTATTCTTCATTTTTTTGTTTGTTTGTTTTTTTTTTGCAAGTGAAAATTGAATTTTTTTTTTGAGATAATGATTTTTTTCAGATCAAATCTTAATATTTAACCCATAGCTAGGGTTAACAAGATGGATTTACACCTTTCCTCAAGGGTATTTGTGTATAAATGAATCCAACAAATGTGGCTGGAATTTGAACTAGGCACTCCAATTTCTCAATTGGAGCCACTATCCATTAAACTCCTTATACATTTAACAAAATAAGTAAACTATATAGCAAACAGTATCAGCTGAGCCATTGATATATTAGCTACCTTTATTTCTCATCTTGTTTAAAAAAATAATTTCTTTTGGTAGGGGAGGTAATGATTTAGTGATACAAGTCTTACTAATTAACCTATACCCGAGGAAGAAGAGGTGGATTCATGCCTTTCCCAAGAGTATGCATAAGTGAATATAACACACCCAACTAAAGTTGGAACTCAATTCTCAAATTGACAATTCCAAGCCATTACTCAATCTTTAGCGGTTTGTTGAAACACTTTAGATAAAGCCTTAAACAAATTAGCTACTATAGAAGCTGAGCTTTGTACTGACCTGAGTTACTCTCTTGGTGAGAGTATTTTGTTTCTCTTCAATTTCATGGTTCAATTGAATGCATACACTTTGTAAGCTCAAAGACCATAACAAAGATTTCAGTGTGTCCAGTTTATTAGTTTGATGAATGAACAGAACAAAGTCACTTTGTCTCATTCCCAATCCTGACATTATAAAAATTGCAATTTTCCAGTACTTCACACTTTCTTGTACAAAGAGAATGAGGCACTGATTTAATAAGCATTAATTCTATAATCTCAGAAATGGTCTTGTCTATTTCAAGTGCAATTCTCATTATTAATTTTTAGAACTCTGGGAAAATTACCAAATCTTCCTTACAATCAAGATATATTTCATGATATTCACAGACTGCAATGTGTCTGCAATTTATGCAATGAATGTATTTGAGAATTGTTTAAGTTTACTTAACCAAGAAACTCAAAATAAGAATTTCTGTGGAATAGAAAAGGGTACCTCATTATTTATTTAACTTGTGGAAATTCTTTAGAATATTTTTGCATTGTATTTCAAGAGCAGAAATACTGTAATTAAGTGCTTATAAAAAGCACTTTCCTCAAGAAAGTAAGATCGAAAACTAATTACACTGCCTTCTCACTATTGTCCTCATCTTGGTTGAAGGTCTGTGCGTACAACAGCTGAAACATCATACAAATGGCAACCAAGATGAAGACAATAGTTCGATTAATGTAAATAGTGTAAAAACTACTTAATCTCAGAAATATAGACAAATACACTGCCTTTGTCATGTTAAAATAAAGTCTTTACTTCTAGCAATATTTAGAAATTAGCAGTATAGCCCGGCATTGCTTGGGTGTAATGAAAGCTTTAAAACTAACCCATGGTCCTGGAGCTCAGACTCCAGGGACGTTGGCACGAAAGACTAAAAAGCAATAGTTGCTTCCAGTTACAGCAAAACCATAGACTGAAAGAAAAATGAATGGATGTACGTCAAATTCTGATTTCCTGGTATCGATATCAAATATGTTTTTTTTCATCATAAACTAATTTTGAAGCCTAAGTAAGTCCTGTGAGTAAATGGTATCATGGCTGAGACTAAGAACTACAATCATATCTACTTAGAGCCAAACCCAAAGCAAAAACTAAAATAAAAGGGCTGAAAAAAATACAGACATACAGGCAGATAAACAGACACACACAAACATCTTGCCTTTTATACATATATATTACTGATTTTCTGCACTATTGTAAGAACTGCAACCTTGAAACTTCTGAATATTGTTTCTTATGTCTTTGCCTATGAGTGTATCAAATTTGATTAAAATCAGACCACTCCTTCTATAGCCCAATTTTTTTGATTATTGATTTTCAATATTTATTGGGGGTAACTTGACACAAAACCTAGCTAAGAACACTCGCAAACAAAGTTCCATTTATAAATAAGTTTAGATTAGATAGATAGATAGATAGATTACTACTACTACTAAAAACTTAAAATTATTTTACATTTTTACAGTGGGTTATCCATTTTGCAGATTTTTATATACATGATGAAATCAAAATACTTCAATTTTATATGACTTTACAAAAGACAAGTTTTGTTGTGAAAAAGAAATTTGTTCATTTTTACATTTAATAAAGCTTTGGATGAGAAAAAAGTATGAAGTTATTGAATTTTGATTCTGTGACATATATTTCAATTTGAATTGAAAAAATAGCACAGAATTTGAACATCAGAATAAAATAATCAATCTGTCATGTAGAAAGAAGTGTTGACACCAGCACCTGTAACTGAACGCTGATTGCCAGATAACAAATAAAACTATAAGAATGGATTATTTCACTGGGGATCTCATGACCATGATAAGACAGAAGTCTGGGTGAATCAACCAGATTACAAGTAGCTGAATTGGTTGTACTAGTTACAGCTGAGTAGCAGAGTTCAATGTGATATTACTATTTAGTCCTTGAGTAGATTACACAGGAGGACTCCCAATAGAGGATACTATGTATTATCAAGAAGAACCTCTTAAGACAGTACTATTCACAATATATGTGAATAAGTATCTTGCAATAGATACTGGAATATCACCTCATAGTAATAACTTACTACAGATCCATGAGTAACTGAGGTAATATACCTAGACAATACAACCGTGTGATACCACAACACATCAGTAACCTTTTAGGTCACAATAACCAACAAGGTTACGGCACAATCTGTGTGTAATAACTTGCAACAATAATTTGATTTGTTAGTTTAATGGCATATCAATTCCTTATGAGCAATTTAATGGCATATCAATTCCTTATGAGCAATTTAATGGCATACCAATTCCTTATGAGCAATTTAATGGCATACCAATTCCTTATGAGCAATGGCTAATTCCTTTAATGAGGCAGTTTAATGGATACCAATCCTTATGAGCAATTTAATGGCATACCAATTCCTTATGAGCAATTTAATGGCATACCAATTCCTTATGAGCAATTTAATGGCATACCAATTCCTTATGAGCAATTTAATGGCATACCAATTCCTTATGAGCAATTTAATGGCATACCAATTCCTTATGAGCAATTTAATGCTGAAAATTTAACTTTCTTGGGAGCTTTCAAATAATAAAAATATCATATATTATTCTGCTTTTACAAGTGAATACATGGTAGATGATACTCAGCTTTCGTGAATATATATGTTTGTCTGGACATAATTATTACAGTTAGGGATATGTATATTTTATGTTGTAGTTCTGTTAAAGCTATATTTTGGAATACAGTTTGATTTTAGAAACTGTAGGATATTATATGGATTAATGTCATGAAAGTATTTCTTCATGTTGATTGATGTATTGTTGATAATTTAACTATAAATAGGGATGGCTGGTATTTTTTTTTACAATAAAAATTTATTTTTATATTTTCATTGTGTTTTGATTTTTGCTTGGGGGCTCACATTAATTATCCATAGCTGGGACCCTAACAGATGTTAACACCCCAGGATGGGGTGGACCTGGGAACAACAGTAATTAAGAGGTGGTTCCACACTCATTATAACCTCTAATATCCCAATCAGAGGACTTGCTGCCGGATGTAGTCTATTGTCATATCCAGGACTACTTGTAACAATTCAGTCAATGCATTATATAAGAATATTTTGCATGTACATTTTAATTATACTCTGTAAAATATTCATTTTTATCTGAGTAGATCAAAACACACACACACACACACACACACAAAAACTTCCTGTTCATGGTAAAAACAAAACACTATCAGTATTATTTTTTATTTACAAAAAGGAATCATAGTCATATTATTGTTTTACTAACAATGTCTGCATTAACAAAGCCAGTATAGAATTCAATACTGAGTACCTATAAATCTGAAAATGGTTCTGAAATGAATGATTTTTTTATTGATTTGTTTTCTACAGCTTATTAATCCTTTGCAGATTATTTAAATCTAGAAAATATTTTTGAATTCCAAGAATTTTATTTTTTGGAGATAATGATTTAGGGATACAAGTTTTACCAATTAACCAATAACTGGGGAAGAAAAGGTGGATTTATACCTTTCCCAAAGGAATTTGCATATAAGCCAACATAACAAACCTGACTGGAATTGGAACTCAGTTCTTTAAGAATTCTGAGCCATTATCCATCACACCACCTGGACATCCAAGCTCATAGCATGTAGTATCCCCAAGCGATTAACCATCTCTATACTGACCAGCTTTATTATTGCTTAACTTTGGTTATTATATGGGACCAAAGTGTACAGCTTGGTTATTTTTTCTAGGTTGGGAAGTGAAAACAAGCTATGCTAAAAAATATTCATAAGGACATTCTGCTCCCACCTTTGTTAGTTCAGTGGTTTAGGATTTTAAATGTCAGCCTGATGTTGAATATATTTGCAGAACTAATCAGAGATCGGAGTTGAGAATTGACCAGCACATACCAGCTAAGATCCATAGAGGGCATTATGAAAATTTGCTTATTAATATTTCCAGTTCTGCTGTTGCTGAATACATAATAAACCAATGTGTGCCTCTTCTTTTACAGTAAGCTAAAAGCACATTCAGAGTCTAGACAACCGTCTCCCTATAAGCAGATAGTCTTCTTAATGCAATCTCTCATATATTGCTGATTCTTTGGTCGTATTTTTTTTGTTTTTTAGCCATTCCTTAGTTGTGGTGCACAAATTTATTTTTTGTCCTAGTTGAGCACTGAAGAGTAGAGCCCAATAACGAGTTGGCTTTTTGTTATATTTTCCAATTTATATCTTTACAGCAAGTAATATTTTTGTTTATCCTTGCTCTTCTTACCTGCTTCTCTGAGCTATGTCCTTTCAAGTTGTAGGCTATCATGGCTCTCCACAATTTCCTGTCCTTTTTGCAGCTCTTAATAAATTTTGTCTTTTTGTTATCTCAAACTTTGTTCTGCCATGCATGTATTCAAGCTCGCTAGCTAGATTATACATTGTTTTCTTCTTCCTCTTGACTTCAATTTGGCCTATGGGTATCAAAATTTCCAAAACCTCTATCCTCAATGTGTTCTAGAAATTTCAACTCTTTCAGATGTTAATTATAAGTGTCCTTTTATTTATATTTTCCCTAAAACTTTGTTGTTGTTTACATGGTATTCTCAGCATCCTTCTTTTGAACCACATATCTGTTATTTCAAGTTTCTGCACTTTCTACTACTTAAATATATTTGCATGTATGTGAATATAGACTTTTAAAATATCCTTTTTTAAATTTTTGTAACCTTCACTGAGTATTTACACATTTTCTGTAAAATAAAAACAACTATACAGACTTTTCATAACTGAGAAATGGTATTGTCAATGTTTTGTTCATCTAGTGGAAACAATTATGTATGGTGATCTAATTAAGAGATGTAACCAAATTTTTCAAACTGACTTACAGAGTATAGCTACATTCTGGAGCTTTTAATGTTTTGATCTAGAACTGTCTATGAGAAAAATAAAATCCTACCAAACTAATTATACTTCTAAGATTGGAGAAAATATTGGGCAAAATAGTGATAAAAAATAAAAATGGGTATATTCTTGTAGGACCACCAAACAACACAATTCTTTTTTATTGATATTTTCACAAATTTCTCACTGATTTCTCATTCCCTCCAGCTTCCTTTTTGCTGTCTGTTGGAATTAGCTAAATCAATTTTAACCCTTGTATTTGTTAAAACATTTAGCAGTCATTGACCCTGAGTTAAATAGCAATAGGAACGTTCAGATTTAAACAATCATAAAGATCAACTGGATCTTAAATCCATTTTTGACAGATAGCACAAAGAACGCTTTTTTGAGGTAAGATTTGGTTTTCTTCTTTACTACCACACTTCCTTTGATCACACTGGTGACAAACTGGAGAGTGTCTTTTTAGTCATGTGATACTTAGTTCTGGTAAGTTTTCTCTCAAGGAGTTGCCAGGCTCTGAAGTGTCTGCATAGTTTAGCGACTAATATTTCACTGTGTTTATTTTTTGGCAATCTGAAGGTGATGCTAAAAAAGAGAAAGTGCATTTATAGTATTTTTCCTCCATGAATATCAAAGAATTTATAAGTATCAAAATGGAAAAACATGAAGCAAAAGAAAGTAAAAACAGTAGGGTACCATTATCAGCTGGTAAGTTTCCTTATTATAACATACTACTATTAGTTCAAACATCATTTTAGTGGATTAGAGTAATATTAACAATGTCAA
The DNA here is from genome assembly GCA_037127315.1 of Ascarosepion bandense. NCBI lineage: Eukaryota > Metazoa > Mollusca > Cephalopoda > Sepiida > Sepiidae > Ascarosepion > Ascarosepion bandense. Next base: position 23,073 of record JBBBDQ010028444.1, read on the forward strand.
TTCAAATATGGGAGCCATTAAACTACTTCGTTTATGCTTCGGATATGAAAATAAAAAGTCACTAGATAAGAACATTCAAGATTAGAAGAAAAGATGCATTCTTTAAAAGGGTAATTGAACCTTGCTAGGTTGTGACACTCTCTGTGACCATGTAGTCTAAAGCTCACCAGATTAGGTATTGTTTTTTTTTTACCTATAAAGAAAGATACAAATTTGAACCCTGCCCAAGAACACATTTTCTTTAAGTCTCTCAAATGAATAAATGTAATAAACATTGTTAAAAAAAAAACAAACAAAACAAAACAAAACAAAACAGGCTGTCTACTCAAACATGGGTATGATCTAAAATAGAGTAATACTAAAGTCTGATTAAAAATGGTATCCATTAGTACCTTAAATAATATCAGTCAGTTAAGTACCATAAACAATCCAGACTTGGCAATCATGTCTGTTTCAATTCATGACTGATTAGAGAGATGATTTTCCTGCAGTAGATTGCTGTTTCTGTGCAAGACTGGCTGCCAACCAAGGCTACAGGACCTAGTCTGCCCTGCTATTCATAACTGGGAGGAGGAGAGATGGATTCATATCATTCCCAAGGGTATTTGCGTGTCAATGAATATAACAAACCCAAATGGAATTTGAACTTGGTTCTCTGATTTCCTATTCTGGGCAGTTATCCATTCCAATACAACACACATCAAAGGTTATAGCACCTGGTATTTTCAGATGATCATGGTATTTACCTGAGCCACCCAACAAAGGCAGGATGTGGCACAAGGCTGATTTTAACATGGCGCATTCTGAGCCTGTACACTCTGGCAAAAATTTACCATAAATCCCACAAAAGTGAGGCCAGGCTCTTGCCTGCCTTTCCCCAGACAAGGAAATAGCCTTCCTTCAGCATAGCCTTGTCTGGCATTTAAAGGCAGAGACTCCGATGAAGAGTGAGCTTTGAATTTCCAGATGATTATGACATCATGATAATATATTATGTCTAAAACTTAGTCACCATGAAATCAACACCCCATTTTAAAAACACAATTAAAATTCTAATATTTTCAGACTAAACATGTTGACATCAATTGGTACACATTTTCTGTTCATGTGTACCATCCACAAAGTTAGAAGGGAAAAGCTCAATAAAGCTGTCATCTGATGACTTGGACTTTGAAGCCATTTGAAGTGATTTATTCTCTCTTTTTTTTTTTTTTTTTAAAGACTATTTTTATTAACGACTTGTCTGGTTTAATTTTTCTCCTTTGCAATATATATTGCAAAGTAGCTTTAGTTTGATGAAAGTTTTACTGACTGAGCCAGCCTCACTAACTACAGGTAGCAATCCATACAAGCAGAGGTTGTTTTAGATAACAATCTACATCTAGATGGTGAGATCACACTGCATATTTTTGGCCTCATCTAATGCAAAGTAATGTTTTTTAGTCTAAATATTTGTTAAATATTATTTGTCTAATATTCAAGAAGCCTTGAACATAAGAAAATGCAGAACACCATCATATTCAATAATACAATTACTTTTTGGCAGTATGGGTAACCCTACCAGGATTAATCACAGGGGGTCTAATCTTAACAATAAAAGATACACATATGATAGTGCTGATGACAGATGCAGAACTAAAATTACTAGACAAGATAGTAAAGGAAAGTGTGAAAGAAAAAAAAAGAACAAAGTGAGCATCAACTAGTAAGAAGATTAGAAAGTATGATTATGAGCAAGAGAAAAAGTCCAAGATGTTCTGTAATGGAGATATAAATATCAAGCAGGTTCAGAAGTTTAAATATCTGGGGAAATGTTTTAGCAGAGGATAGAAAATGTGACACTGAAATCCAAACATGCATTTGATTAGTAAAAAATGCATTCCAAAAGCTAATCAAGGTTGGTTGTTTAGTTTTTATGGCATATCAACCTCGGCTGGTCATTTATTGCCAACTAAATTTTATTTATTTATTGCTGGTAATACCTTTTTCTTTCAACAATTTATTGTTGTTTTTATATAAGTTTTGCGTCTAGCAATAATTTTTTTCTTTTCAACAATCAAGATTCATTGGGATTTTGTTTCGTTTTTTTTAATGGCAGGGTCCCCAAGTCCTGCCCTTGTTATTTAACCGATAACTGGAGAGAAGGGATGGATTAATACCTTTCCCAAAGGTACCAGTGCTTAAGTGAATGCAGGGTATTCAACTGGAATTCGAACTCGGCTCACCGATTTCTCTTTCCGATCTGATATCCATTGCACCACAATGCACATCCGTCACTAAACACTTACAGCACCTGGTATTCCCAAGTGGTCACCCATTTAAGTACTGACCAGGCTCAACGCTGCTTAACTTCGGTGATCGAGCAAGAACCAGTGTATTTAACATGATATGGCTGTAAGCCACTAATCAAGGTGCTGATAAACAAAAATTTTGTTATAAATACTTTGCAGAGTTGTTATGTGATATTAGTTCTATTGTATAGCAGTGAATGCTGGACAGATGTAGAGGAAAATGGAAGTCACAGAAATGTTTTTTATCTCATTACTGTATATATTGACAAGAGACTTCAAAGAACTGTACCAGATAACAGAAACAATTTGAGGACTTTTAACAGATAAACTGAATATCGCATGTAACTCTATGAGAAAATAATGGCATAATCAACATATTGACATTCCTCACTACTTAAAATAAAAGGTTAGGTTTAGTTTATTCTGTTTTATTGTATACCAGCCTCAATGGGTTATTTAGTGCTGACAAGATTTTTAGTATAGATTCACATGAAGGAAATAGGCTTTCTCTCTAAGAAATGAGATTGTAGATCAGGTTTTATTGATGTTTTTTATAATGAAGGTTTTATCAAGAGTCAAATGTATTACTGATTATATTTTTTTTCACAAAAGTATTGCTGGTATTTTTTTTTTCAAAAATGTATTGCTGGGATTTTTACTATAAAAATTCATTTTTATGCTTTCATAGTGTATTGATCCCAGTTTGGGTATTAACTATTTGCCCATAGCTGGGACCCTAACAGATGCTACTATCTAGAGTCAGGGTTGACCTGGGAACAACAGCAATTAAGAGGTGGTTTCATGCTCCTTGAAACCTCCAGTCTCCTGGTCAAAGGCTTTGCTGCCAGATTAAATTTATCATCATACCCAAGATGCCTCATTTAGGGGTTAAGTACTCCTCTGCAGAGATACAGTTTTTAAATTTCAACCAAAAGTAGTACTGGTTGCTCAGTCAATGAATGCCAAATGTTTTCCTATATAGAAATGGTTAATATTACTATTATCATTTTAAATGACAATTCCATCGTGTTCCAGGAAAAAGAAAGTTCTAAAAATCATTTTCTCATAATAGATTTCCTACCCAAGTAGTAGCAGTTGGCACACATTTGTCAACCATAACCAATTGTTCCTACATGAAATATCAATATATTTTTATGCATATGCACAAGTCTATTTAACATGAAATACATATTAAATGAGTAAACGGGAAGACATGTCCATTTAATACCACCTTCAATGTGCGGTTAGAGAGGTAAGACTGGATTAGGTCAAACAAATGTCCAGTTATACCATAGCTCCGCAGTTTGCATAGAAGGCCAGTATGCTAGACTCTGTCGAACGCTTTGGAGATATCCAAGGCAACGGTTCAGGCTTCACCATTCTTGTCAAGAGCCTGGTATATATACTCGGTGATGGTCGTTATCATATCAGCAATAGACCTGGTGAAGCGGAAGCCATACTGTTTGTCCAAGAGGAGCTTGTGGGCTGTGAGATGCTGAACCACCTCGGCATTGATAATGGCTTCGAACACGTTGCCAAAGATTGGAAGAAGGCTGATAGGGCGGTAATTTGTGGGGTCCGAGGGTTCTCCAGATATATTAAATATTCTAGAAGTCAATAAAATCAATTTTTGTTTTGTTTTTAATTTGAGCTTTTCCTCTTGGAATTTGATTACAGACTGAAATATTCTGAACATTTAAACTGAGTAACTTTTTTGTATTTTTAAAATAATATTACCATTTTGGTGTTATACACTGACATAATAAATGGAAATTCTGTTCTTGAGGTATGGCATCGTGTCAACAAGGTATATTATGACAATATTGGAAAAAAAAAGTTAACTATGAGAATAAGGACAGAAGAAACCTTAAAATTTTTACAAAAGTTTTAGGCGAATGATATTCAATTGAAAAAAGAAAATTCTTATAATAGTAATAAGGATAATATGTTATTATAATAATAAAAATAGGAAAGACGGAGCTATTTTTATAATAATGATAATTTATCCTTCAAAATCTAAACTTATTTATAAACGGAACTTTGTGTGTGTGTGTGTGTGTGTCTCCGTTACCTATAGACTCTGAAACGGCTGAACAGATTTTCTTGAAAATTTACACAGTTGTACTATAAGCATTTGCAAGTGTTCTTAGCTAGGGTTTGTGTCGAGGTACCACCGATAAATATCGAAAATCGATAATTGAAATAATCAGGTTATAGAAGGAGTGGTCCGATTTTAATCAAATTTGATACACTCATAGACAAAGACATAAGAAACGATATTCAGAAGTTTCAAGGTTGCAGTTCTTACAATAGTGCAGAAAAATCGATTATATATATATATATATATATATATATATATATAAAAGTCAAGATGTTTGTGTGTGTGTGTCTGTTTATCAGCCTGTATGTCTGTATTTTTTCAGCCCTTTTATTTTAGTTTTTGCTTTGGGTTTGGCTTTAAGTAGGTATAATTGTAGTTCTTAATCTCAGCAATTTACTCAGAAGACTTATTTAGCCTTCAAAATTCAGTTTACGACGAAAAAAACTTATTTGATATCAATACCAGGAAGTCAAAATTTGACTCACATCCATTCATTTTTCTTTCAGTCTTCGGTTTTGCTTTAACTGGAAACAACTATTGCTTTTTAGTCTTTCACGCCAACGTCCAAAGAGTCTGAGCTCCAGGACCATGGATTAGTTTTAAAGCTTTCATTACACCCGAGCAATGCCGGGCTATACTGTTAGTTGAGATTATAAAAAGGAAATCTTTCTCATGATTTGCATGAAAGTGTTGATAATACTGAATAGAAAAGACAGACAAGTATAACAACAATGTTCACCTAATAGCATCAGAAACTAAAATATAAAGATTAACAACAATATTATCTGTTATTGAAGCAGTGATAACCCTCTTGAGAGTTTTGCTTGTTTGTTTGAAAGACAACTGCAAGCAGCAACAAAAAAAACTATTCAAATTACTAAACTACTGAAAATAAGTTTATTAATAAAAATCTAGGAGTGCTAAGGATGTTTGGTGAGATTTGGTCTTTTGTTAAGATTCTCTAAACTCTGGTATGAAAAGACGAACACACAAGAGCAATAATAAATACAGTAATGGTTTCATTGTAGAAAACAAAAAAAATAGCAGCAGTCATGAAAAAAGTAACCCTGAAGGAAGACAATAGATACTATGATATTTTTGCTGCAGCTGTTCATACCAGCAAAAGCTCATCACAAACGATTCAAAGTCTCCTACCTTCTCTGCCTATATTATTAGCAAGACCTAAAATTGATCCAGAAAGAAGTCTAAGAGGCGCAACTTGGTGAGAAATGTTATTCAATGGGAATTGTGCAGTGACTGCATTTTAAAAAATGACCTATAGAAAACAGAATCTGTTGTAAAAAATGAAGCACAAAGCCCTGAAGTGATAAAAAGATGATGTGAGAACTTTAGATGGATTTAATGAACTAACAAGATGGCTACATTTTATTTTTGATGAGTCAGCAACAAAGTGAAGGTATTAATAGTAAGTCAAAAGGGAAATTCTGAGGAAAAGATCTGTTCCGAAGAAGAGACAGGCAAACGTTCAGAATACCGCAAGCACTTTGATATTATTGTTACAATTGTCTATGCTGGCAAAGGCTTGTCACACATCATCAGTAAGACCTAAATGATGACAACTTTCTATATTGACTATTCAGGTTTTGTATTCATCTTACATATCTGAGGTATGCAAAGTAGCACAGCCACAACTATTCAAAGGTAACAGTAGTGGGTGGTAAAGGTGATCTACTGGTAACTGTATAAACTGTATTTTTATCACAGACAGCAATGATATACAGAAACCAAAATATATCACAGAAAATATAAGAACTCAAAAATTAAAAAATAAAAATGATATGGATACATAGAGAAAACCTTAAGTGAAATATGGAGCGGCTCTTAATAGTGGCCCAAAAGAATGCCATGAGAACCATTTCTATAAAAAAAAAAAATAAAAGACAAAAAAAGAGCAAATCATGGCTGCATGGAAATAAAGGTCACTGATCTACATAATCAGAAAATTTAACAAATTAAATCAGAAAAAAATTACAACAGGGATGATTGGGTGGGTAAAGAAATCCACTAATAATCCCTACAGCAGAATTCCTTAACTGCTTCTAGCTTTGTGTTACTCTTAAAATAGTTTTCATGTTTTAGGGAACAAATGAATAAAAAAGTTATTATACACTATTATTAATATCTCTTATATTTTTATCATGGTTCACATGGCAAACATATTTTTTTCAGATAACTGGTTTAAGGGAAAATGAACCCCTTTTTTTGTCCAATTTATTAGAAATGCAAAAAAACACAGTCATTGCTCATTTGTAAGACCTCACACGAATATTTTCATTCACAAAATAAAGATCTATGAACATAGAAAAAAATAAGCATAAACAATTTCATTATAATTTAGTAAAATAATCAAGGATTTCACAACAATATACTGTACTTGTATAATAGAATTACAAATATAAAATTAGACAAAAACTAATCCAAAGTACATTAGCTTATTTATCACTGTTTCTTTGGGAACATTGGTTGAGAAATGAAATAAAGAATGAAACAAAGCCTTTTGGACAATTACAACAAAATTATCAGACTAATATTTTTTTTAAAAGTCCATGCTTAGCAAAGGACTAACACAACCAACTTGAAACATCAAAATGCCACACATCGCTTTCCCATGTCTTTCTTTCCCAACTATCTGTCCTGTGAGTATCTCCTTTCTCTTTGATGAGATTATCCAGCATTCACTGCCACTGTGATAATCAGTCATAAGTAATAGTAGTAGTAATAGTAATAATAATTAAAACAGAAAGAAAATGATTGGGTAGCAGCTCATCAGGTAAAACAAAATGAAAAGCTAGATAAATATATCAATCTTGCCAGGGAGCTGAGGAAATTGTAGAACACAAAGGTGATAGTCACACCACTTGTTATTGGAGCACTGGGAAATGTTTGGGAAAAAAAACAAAAAAACAAACAAACACTAAAGGAATAAGGAATCAACAACCAGGTATCAGATACCATCCAAATGACAGCATTAAATTCAGCTCAAGTACTGAGTAGAGTGTGAAGTATTATAGACACCTGGCATCACATTGTCTCCAGTGGAAAAATAATAAATATGTTAATGTTATGAGATGACAAAAATATTCATAGATCAAACAAAATGAATTTCTTTGGAGTTGATGGGTTTCTACCTGTGCAAAAACCAGTATTTGCTTTTGGCAGGTTTGTCAAAAGAATGCATTTACTGTATGATAAGATTTCTGTCTCTAAAATTGCATGATTACTTCTTCAAAGACAAGAATTAGATTCTATTTAACAAGAAAAAATGTCTTGTCTTTTGAACTCTAAAATGACCAAAGACCTTTTGAAAAGGTTGCCAAACCATAAACAATATGTCTACTTGTTTTTTTTTTATTTTTAACTTCCAATTGAATCCAAAGACAAGCTCAGTGAGGCTAACTCGTGTGTGTGTGTGTGTGCGTGTTGAGTTATGATGCTTAGTGCCAAGATTGTTGCTAACCATCTGTAGAACCACTCACATAGAAAAGTAATTACATCAAGCTCCATATAAAAAAGAATAAAACTGAGAGACAACAGCAAATTGAAAAAAGCCCTGAAGAATGGAGACATCATAATGGTACCTTAACAAAATTTCAAAATCAGCATGAGTCTGCTCAGTTAAGTGACAAACTTCTCCACAATTTTATATATATCTATCCTTTATTTTAAAAATTGTTTGCAATTTACTGCAGTAATTTTTTGGTTGTTATCCTGATGTGGGAAGCAGAATTAAATTCTCATCAGGGCTTAAAATTTGGGCACTACTTATTGATTGAATATCTCAAAGTACATCAATAAGATACACTTTTTGTCCCTTATTAGCTTAAACCTTCTAATTGTTCATTAATAATCCCATCCAAAAATGAAGTAGAAATCATAACATTGTTTAACGATCAAAAGCAAATGCTTTTATTGAACACAACATTGGAAAATCTGACTTGCAGTTGCATAAAAATTGCAGAAACAGATATGTCTACACTGAAAACAATACCCTGTACAGTGGCACAACTGCCTTAGCCACCAAAATTGCATTACCTCTTCTGTTTGGTAGCTAATGAAATTAGGATATTGCATGTGCTTTCACACATTGCATGTAGAAATTATATATATATGTGTGTGTGTGTGTGTGTGTGTGTGTGTGTGTGTGTATCTACACACACTTTTTTTTTCTAAAGAAATGGGTAAACATTTGACTTTTAATTTAACAGATTTTATTACTTACATGTTGTTTTCTGAGGTCAACAGATCAAAAACATGTCAGATTCAATGACAGTTTCCCATAAAAGAATGCAAGTTCGAATCCTGCACATATTTTTCTCTAATAAGATTTCTCAAATATCCAAGTCAGTAGAAGAAAATATGCTTTTTAATAAATAAACAGAGCATCTACTCAAATATGAGTATCGACTAAAAATAATTTCTAAGTAATAAAATATGTGTGTATCTGATCTCTCTGGCTTCTTCATGTTAGAATGAAAGAAAAAATGGTATGTAAGGGAAAATGTGTTGGGATATCTGAGGATAAGTGGAGATTATAAATCAAATTACCTTATCACATTCATATGCAGATACCAAGGGATGTCTGCCTGCCTGTCTGCGTCTATATATATATATATATATTTATATATACACACATACACAATTCATGTGGAGAAGTTTGTCACTTAGCTGAGCAATGTTACTGAATGAAGACATCACAATAATGCCTTAATGAAACTAAGTTGACATGACTGAAACACTGCTCAGTTAAGTGAGACATTTCTCCACATTAATTCTGTTAGCTATTTTGATATTGAGCACTTTATGACAAAAAAAACCCTGCTTGCCTAAAATGCCTTTCTACCAGCAAAACTACTGAAAAAAAACAAAAAAAACAAAAAAAAACAGCAGTTTTGGCACTAAGCATCATTACAATTTAGTGCACACACACTCACACACACACACACATATATATATATATATATATATATTATAGTTAGTGAGAGACCACAGGATTATGTTTCTTAATACATTCTTAAAAGCATAAATTTATACTATTGCTGGGTCTCTTCTCAGAATATATAGTACTTTATGCAATAAAAAAAACAATTGTATTTAATTGGTATTAGATTTCAAGTGTGTGTATGTGAGTGAGAGAGGGAGTATATACAGTAGCAATTTGGAAGACTGTAAAGCCAAAATTTCTGACAGTTAAATACTAATACTGTGAGAAAGGCATTTAAGGCAAACAGACATTTTAATAAAGTGCATGATATCAAAGATATAGCATTACTAGAATTAATATAAGTAAAAGATTGTCATTTAGCTGATTGATGTCACCTTCAGCATCCAAGCTCCAGAGTTTATTAAGGCAGACATTTTTCATACCTACTCTTCAAGTGTTGTTCACAATTTACTGTTAATATTTCCAAATTTTTATATTCTTGTCAATTGTTTAGATGTACGGGTTTATGCTTATGCATATATTTCCTGTTTTAGCAGGTGTTGGTTGTTACATACATCAATCATCACTGGAATTGTGTGTTATTTATTGTTCATAGATTTGTCATTGTTTTTTAATGTTGAATTCTTGTATATACATGCATACACACATACACATACATGATTTTGTGTTGTAATAATTATAAGTATTAGCTGTAGAGGTTTGTGTTTATAATTGGATTTATATTATATACTATTTATTACATTTGTTATATTTATTTTATTCATATTTTAATCAGAGCATTAGATGGTAAATTAAGTATTTGTTTGTATTTATTTATATGCCTACCTTTAGCTATTATTTCATTTTTCTTGCTTAAGAGTTTTTTGTTTTTCTTAGAACTGATTATTGCGAGTTTTTCATCTAAGCATAATTTACAATTTTGTTATTAGTATTGTGTAGGGGTTGCTTTTATGTTTTTTCATTGATTTTGGTGAGAATAAATTGTTAATTGCAGGAAGTTAGGTTTATAAGAGTGTAGTTTATTATTTATTTGAAGTTTGTTATTTTTATTTTATACGTTTTATTTTAATTAGAGTTTAGGAGGCAAAATAAGTGCTTACATTTAGCCATTATTTCATTTTTCTTGTTTAAGAGTTTATTTTGGTGTCTAAAAGTAATTCTTGCTAGTTTTTCTCTAAGCATAATTTGCAGTTTCTACTATTGATATTGTGTGGGGCTGCACTTTTTGATTTTGGTGGGGATATTTTTGGCGCCAGATATTATTATAGGGGTTTATTGTTTGTGTGTTTTTCTGTTTTGAATGACATTTTGTGGTTGTTATATCTTTCTTTAAAATTGTTTCTGTGGTGCCTATGTAATTTTTTTCTTCTGTGTTAATGTTATTTGTTAAGGTAGCTTTGTATATTATTGGTTAAACATTTATTGTTAAGTGAACAGTTCTCATTGTTTCAGGAGTTACATTTATTTTGATTGTTATTGGTTTTATCAAGTATTTTTTATTGTTAGGTTATCAATTTCTCAATGTTATCCATGCAGTTGTAATTGATTTTGATTGTATTTTTGTGTTATGATTTTGATTGCTGTTTTTTGTTGAGCCAGATATTTCTGTTACTTTTGTTTGAATTGTTTTCATTTTTGTATTCTAGTTTGTTTAAATATCTGCTGTTTTTTAAAGCTGATTAATATATATTTTGTTTCCATTGAATATTTTTAGGCAGCTAGAATTTGTTGTGCTTATTTTATTTATAGATATGGTTATTTAGTTGAATATGTTGAGGGGTTGGAGTTTCTGTTAATGTATATCAGATTGTTTTCCTGTGTAGTTTGTAGGTTGTTTAGGACGACTCTTATATCGAGGAAATTTCAATGCAAACTTCAGATCATGTGCCACTTCTGTAACAGGCTCTGTCTCGATGTATAGGGGCCACTGGAGGATTAAACAAAGTGGGGTAAGAAGGGAATCAGCCCCTCCTAGTTCTAGTGGTACAGTCTGAGGATTGTATTGAGGCATAAAATGACAACATGCAGTGTTGATTCCTATCTGCACAATGTATCTGATACTGACTACTCTTTCCACACAAATTTTGCAAGTTTTAAACAATCTATTTATGGGTGTATAAGAATTTATGAATATATAGAGGTATGAGTCAAGTCTATTTCATATACCCCATAATAAAATAGACATTGCACTTAAATTTCACACCATCAAAGAAAACCAGGTGCAGAGGTTAACCTGGGCTCAGTCCTAGCCATTGAATGCAGAAGTACATGACTCCACAATTAAATCTAGCATTATGAGAATGAGAATATTGCAAATGCTCCAAAGATGGTGTAGGCAGTCTCACATATCACAGATTTTTTTTTTTTTTAAATCATATCACCCCGAGCAAGGCAGTAATGCCACTGATGTGCAGGGGGCTATGTAATAGTGAAAAGATTGGAAAAGAGAAAGCCGGAAACCATATCCTAAACTGGGAACAAGAGATGAGCCTCTTCACCTGTTCAGTAGACGTGGGTGGAGTGTGAACTGGGCGATAGCTAGATCTATCTACTCCAATTGAAAAAAAAAAAAAAACAAAGTGAGAAGATTGGAAAAGAGAAAGCTGGAAACCACATCCTAAACAGGGAACAAGGGATGAGCCTCTTAACCTGTTTAATAGGCGTGGGTGGAGTGTGAATCGGGCGATAGATCTGTCTACTCCAATTGAAAAAAAAAAAACAAAGTGAGAAGATTGGGAAAGAGAAAGCTGGAAACCACATCCTAAACAGGGAACAAGGGATGAGCCTCTTCACCTGTTCAATAGACGTGGGTGGAGTGTGAACCAGGCGATAGATCTATCTACTCCAATTGAAAAGAAAAAAAATATATTAATAGTAATATTTGTGGGGGAAATTAAGGGAGTGAGAGAGATAGAGGAAAATGTTTTTTTTTGTTAAGTAGACTAGGGTTATTTATATCATTAAAATGACAAGTTTTTCTAAATGGCATCAGTTACATCTATCTCCTTTGCCATTGTAAGATTTGAATTTAGCTAAGATATTTCAGGTAATGATTTGGATCTTATTGTTTTTTAATTTCCAATAATATATGGATAAAGCAGTGCTTTTGCTGTATTTACTGTTGTTTAAAGAGAACATGTGATTATTAAACCTTATCTTCCACTGGTTAGAAGGGCTTCCAAAGTAAAAGTTATTATCTTCCGAATGATATTGAGCTCTATAAACAATACTTTTGGACATACATTGGTCATTCAATGGACAGGTTTTATTTTTTCGGCAGTTGCAATTGTTTTTTTGAAGGGTCATTGTTGTTAGTAGCAGGGTGACTGATGTTATTCAGGTGGGCCAATTATTTATGTGATATCATAGTATTGTGTTGTGAAATATATTTATCTATGTTCTTAATGCAATTATAACTGACTTTGACATTGTTTTTGCAGAATTTTTTTTTTTTTAGTGTGGTTGAATGGTAGAAATGTTTGGGAATTAAGTTTAGGAAGAATTTACCAATGTTTGTTTGGACATTACAACTGAAGGGTGGGTTAAACCAAATAATGTTACAGTTATATGATTTCTGGTTAATTCTGCCTACCTTGTTTTTAACAAAGTATTGTAAGCTAGTATTGAGTTCACTTTTTTCTAAAGCACACACACACACACACACACACACACACACAAATAGGATATATCAAAAGAAACTTTGGAGGAGGGTCCCTCATACCAAGCAGAGATCCTTCATTTTCAAGTTATTAAATTTATGGTAGACACTTTTGAATGTACAATTACAAAATGCTCATTACCATCGTATCATCTTGTCTCAAAAATGTGACAATAAACAGCAGCATAGGTTGGATGACTCGGCTGCCTTTATTCTGGAAGCGCAATCTGATACAGCCATGCAACCTCACATCTATTACCATTCGTGTGGCTAGATGTATCTGTCTGCTCACAGTATGAATATCCTGCCATTGTTAAATAGAGCAGTTCTCAAGTTAAACATTCAAGTTAGACTAGCCATAAATGTACATGAATGACAAATGTAACCTAGTCTAGGAATCTATCATAAACTTTCTTTAAACTTAACGTCAGCCAAGTCATCCAACCTTTGCTGCTGTTTATCGTATTGTTGCCGAAACGTGATCCATGGCACCACAAACTATGGATTGAGGAAGAACAAGATCTGCTCATTTGCCTGATCATGAATAACATGTTCTACAGGCTAAACATTAAATAAACTCAAAAATGAAGGATTTGAAAACATATGCTTACATAGAGTTTTGTCCTTGTTTTGGTATAAGGAATTCGCCTCCAAAGTTTATAAAAGTATTTTTGATACAGCCTGATGCAAGCAAAACATAACATGCATTTGTCTTCTCTATAATAGAAAAATTCTAAGTATCTGATTGATTTATTAAAAAGTCAGTTAAAATAAGATATTAAAGTTAATACTATGTTTTTCAAAAGATGGCAGGTTACTTATAACACTGGAGCATTCACAGCATGAGATAAAGCTACACTTTGAAACTATCTTATGATTTGTAGAGACAACTTATTTGAAAAGCTTTTAATGTTTTCCTTTAAAATCTCCAGACATGTCTTCATCTTATGGCCATTCTTCAGGTTTCTGTCGATCCAGGTGGCATTCCACTATTTGTGGTTAGGGATATCTTAAGATCACCCTAAACAGGGATAGTGGAACAAAAACAATCTATCCCTGTAGATTAAATAGCATTCAGTTTTAAATTTTTCTGAGGATTACCTAAATTGAATGTTAACTGAAGAAGGCCAGAGAGTATAATAGCTGAAACACTGTAATAATGACAACAAAGAAGAGGACATTAGTCTGAATGTAAATAAGGATTCATTTTTATTGATCACTTTTGGTTCTGAAAGAAAAACAATTATGAAAGGGAGGATAATTTTACCTGTATTCCCTGAATCCATTTGAATCAACATTCAAAATTAAAATTTCAAATACATTCAAAGTTTTTTTTTATTTTATTTATTGAATAACCAGAGTTATAATAACAATATACAATGTGAATAAGTATTTGGCAGAACTGGGTGCTGTTGTTAAAAAAAATAAAATAAAAATAAAAATAATTAATAATTATATTATATGTCATATCAAAGTTATTAATTTGCTATTAAGGGTTTCTTTTCATTTTCACTCATGAAGTGTTTTTTTTTTATGGAGAGTGTATCTGAGAGTAACTGTGTATCTGAGAGTGAATAAAATGTTAAGTCATGAAGGTTCAAGTTTCATGTTATTGTTTAATCAGCACCCCCATTTCATTATAAAAAAAAAACAGTCATGTCTGAATAGCACCTGATATTCAACTGCTTTCAACCCAGTAACAGTTTGACAGGTGCAAAGTGAACACCCAAGTAATAACTAACACTTAGTTTGAAGAACACTCAAGACACTTGGGTTTGTGGACATGGAACAGCTTTGAAAAAGATTTTAAAATAAAAAATAAAATAAAAAATAAAAGAAAAAATGACTATTTAACCACCCACAAACAATTTAGATAATGAGGAACAAGCAACATAACCAGATGAGATTACAATAAAAATGTTGACAGTCTTAATAGAAATAATTAATGATAAGTGAAATACATGACTGACTAAAATATATGCTAATGCCAAAATATCAGAGGACCTCAGCAGAAAAATTTTCCTTCTGTTGGCATAAATGCAAAGACAATCAGCTTGATAAGCCACATCTTTAAACCGATTAGGATTATAATAATGAAATTATGTTGCATATTGATTGACTGATTTGATTCTTATATAAGCTATAAGAATCAAATCAGTCAATCTTTGCTAATTATTTAAAGCTAAAACAAATTTTGGAGACTGTAAGAATAATTCTATTGAGAATTTTTATAGACAAAAGTCATATTAACCATTTTTTGAAATTTATACTTTTCTTAAGGGTATTTGCTCCTAAGTGAATGTAATGACACTGACTGGAATTTGAACTTGGTACTTCAATTTCCCATTCCACACCACTATCCATTGCACCATCTACATACAAACCCTCTATCAGAATTAAAAAGAATATAGAGTAAGAACATTGGAGTTTTATTCAAAGCACTCAAACAAGAAATGAAATTTTATGATTAGAATGTTTTCAGAGCAATCAACACAAATGCAAAAGACCTCTATCTATATTTCATAAATTACACAACACTATTTTATTGGGTATGACATCAAGATATACTTTAAATATTAGAAAAGCTTGATTTACACAGGAGAGGTCCTTAACTTCTTCTGGGAACACAGCTTGAATGTTTAGTGAATATATACAGATAGATGAGAATGACAACAACATGATCTCACATCCAAGTTATTTAAACTATACAAAAAGACGACTAACAGGATTAGAAAACATAATATGAATTATTATTGGCAGACCTACATTAGCAGATAACATTGAGTTGATGGCAGACTCACAGAGAAAACTGAAAGAACTCTTAAACAAGTTAGTTATTTAATGTTATAAAAGGTTAGGTTTTAAACAATACTGAAAAGATCAATGTTACTTGACTTGAGAAGCTTATTTTTCTTAAAAACAGGCTTAATAGCACACATTTAAAAATTTCAACTGAAAGTAGTACTGACTGCTCATTCAATAAACACCAAATGCTTTCTTATAAGAAAACAACTAATGTTACCATTACCATTCAAGTAATCCACAACCTCTATTGACAAAAGACCTGCATGCTCACAGAAAACAAGTCCAATAAATAGAAAAAAAATAGAAAAAAAAGTTAGATATATTTTCTCAAGTGGATTTACTTAACCTATTCAGTAAAACAGTCCCAAGAGTTACTATAAGATCTACTAAGATGCATTACCGATGGAAATAATGTTAATATAATAAGATATACAGATGACACTGTGCCGAAGGGCATATTTAAAAAAGAAAACTAAACAAACTCTTAGGCAAAATAGTAAAGGAAAGAAAGAAAAAAATGACAATTGACTGTAAAAAGCAAGGTTATCAGCAAGGAAGGTAGCTCAATCTTCACACCAGCCTGTTCTGCCACTATAGCCCACAGGAATAAATTCTTCTAGGTGTTCCAGCATGATATTTTTTGATCACAGCAGAAGCCTATTTGTCTCTGTTCATGACAATTGTAAACATATCCTCAGAGACTAAATCTATGGTTGTGACCAGAATAAGATATCTCATAGATTCTAATAGAAGAGTTGAACATATCAGAAGGCAGTGTATTCACCATTTTGCATGAACATTTGTCAATAAGAAAACTGTGTTCAAAGTGGGTGCCATGTTTGCTCACAGTTGACAATTTAGAGTGTTGTTTGCAACTGTTTCAACACAACAAGAAAAAATTTTTGTGTAAATATGCGATAATGGATGAAACATGGATCCACCACTTCACTTCAGAGTCAAATTGACAGTCAGATTAGTGGACAGCAGAAGGTAAAAGCAACCAAAGATGCAAACATCGGCAGGCAAGGTTTTGGCCTCTATATTTTTGAATGTGCAAGGTATTTTTGTTCCTTGAGAAAGGAAGAACCATCAATAGCAAATATTATATAATATTATTGGTGTGTTTGAAGGAAGAAATCACCAAAAAATGACCACAAATGAAGAAGAAAAAAGTGGTCTTTTACCAAGACAATTCACTGTGTCGCAAGTTAATCGCAACGATGGCAAAACTACATAAATTGCACTTCAAATTTCTTCAACATCAACCCCATTCTTAAGATCTGACCCCCAGCAACCACTGGGTGTTTGAAGACCTCAAAAGAATGCTCCAGATAAAGAGATTAGGCTCCAATGAAGTGATATTGGAAACTGAGGCATATTTTGAGGCCAAAGACAAAGCATTCTACAAAAAAGGCATCAAATTGTTAGAGAAGCTTTGGAATCAGTGTATCACCCTAGAAGGAGACTATGTTGATGAATAAAGTTGAAATTTGCCTAAAAGCTATTGTTTTATTAATTAGGCCCGGAATTTATTGAGTGAAGTGTTAAGAAGAAAGCCTCCCCTCACCACCCACTAATACTGGAAAGATTAATAAGTTACTGGACTTGCAAAACATATTTTTATGAAAAATTGGTTTAATAGATTTTATAAATTCCAGCTGAAAATAACAATGGCTGCTCAGTCAATGAATGCCAAATGTTTCCTTATAAGGAAACAATATTACCATTACCATTCAAGTAATCTATAACCTCTACTTCACAAAAAGCCTACATGCTGATAAGAAACAAGCCTAATGATTAGAAAAATCAGAAAAGTAAAACAAGTATACATTTTCTTAATCTATACAGTAAAACAATCCCTGGAGAACTACTTCGACTTATTATTGATGGAAATATTTTTTTTTAATCAATTCACCCAAGCAAGGCAATAATGCCACTAAGTCACAAGGAACTACTGGGAGTGAAAAAGAATGAAATGACTTTAGAAGGAAGCAGAAACCTAATCCTAAACAGAGAATAAGACATAAACCTCTACCCCATTTGAAAAATTGTAGAGGATTGTGAACTGGACAATAAGCAAACCTATCTGCTGCTATTGAGAGGAGAAAAAAGTAATTGAATAAAATGCAGACAGATACATGAGAAGTATACAGTTGAAGTAGACTATTTATGTCTTAAAATTTCTGGGTGGTAGGGGTTTGGGATGGCAAATGTGGTGTTGGCATATCCGGGTGATCTTGGGTGGGTGACTATGTTTCGATAGTGGGATTTGTAGTAGTAGTGTCGTCCATTTTGTGTTGTGGGAAATGTTTTGTAGTTATGTCTGTCTTTGTTATGAAATAGTGGCCTGTTACGTGGGCTCATTGGTGGGTAGCCTGGTATGTCTTGGTGAGTGTATATAATGGGTGGATGTGTAGGTGTATGAATATTGAAATTATGATAGTTGTTTGTTATGTGGGTTTGAAATTATTATGAAATAGTTGTTTGTTATGTGGGCCCGTTAGTGAGTAGTTTGGTATGCCTTTTTTTTTTTTTTTTTTTTTTAAATAATCTCACCCTAAGCAAGGCATTCCACTGCCACTATTGCGCATGGGGCTACATAGGAGAAGGTAAAGAGAAAGAGTGTTTAGATATAGGAAATGTCAGAAGAAGGGTGATAGATGTGTAAAGACACCGAGGCTGGGGGTTGGGTAGATGAGAAGAGTGTTTGAAAGAATGGATGAGTGTACCTGATATATGGATGTGTGTGTGATAGCATGCTCTGAAATGTTTACCTCTATTTTGTTGTTCATATTTGTTTCCTGGGTATGTGTTTTGTTCAGGGTTTTGTTTCTTACTAAGGACTTGTTTTGTGTTTTTTTTTTTTTTGTTTTCTTATTGTCCGATTCCTCATCATTTCATCCATGTTATTTTCTTTTCTAGAATTTTTCGGGATTTCTCTTCCTCCTTGAATTTAGATTCCCATAATTCTGATGAGAATCTTTGTGTTTCTTTAGGGTATATGTCTTATTTTTGTTAGTAGTGTGCTGTATATTTCTGTGTATGTTTTTTGTATAGTTTATTGCTCTGTACTCTTGTACGTCATTGTTAGTTAGTAGTTTGGTTAGGCTGAGGGTTTTTTTAATTAGTTCTTGCTCCTCAGTATCATGGACCATTATTGTTTCTCAAAATTTTCTTGGTATGAAGGGGTTCTCTCCTTTTTTAAATGTTCTGTGTACAGTGGCAGTTTCTTTGTTTTTGATAGCTTTGTAAAATGCTAATTTTCTTTGGCGCATTAAGTTGCTCTACATTTTGAGGTTTTGTCTCTTTATTATAAATGCTTTGTATATATGAGTCAATAATCTCATCAAATTGTTCATATCGTGTTTTGAGATATTCCACTAGTTTTTCTGTATTTTATATTTTTTGTTTTTTGGGGTTGTGAGGTGATTTAATAAGATGTCCACTTTTACATTTAATTCAAGGATTTCTTCTTTTAGGTGTCTTTGTAGATTCAGGAGATGCTCCAATGTGTAAAAAAAATTTCTTTGGCAAACAAAAGGTGACTGATTCCCAAAACAGAAGAGATTAAACAAGCAAGTGTGAAAAAAACCAATGAACACGCACAAATATGAACTTTCTGATCTCTCACTGACCACTTATCAATATATATCCAATATTTTGGCAATCATAAAGACAAACAGATCTCGATATGTAAAGTCACAAATTTATTTGCCTAAAGAGAGTCAACTTTTGGACTTGAAACGTGTAGTGACATGAATACCATTATGGACATTTAATATATCATACAAAAAGAAAATAATAATAATAATAAATCTACACTTTAAACAAAACATTCACGGCTTCTCGCACCAATTTCTCAGGTTGGAACAACCCCTACTTCCATTTTTAATATATATGTATATATATATATATATATATATATATATATATATATATATATATATGTGTGTGTGTGTGTGTGTATGCACATATATATATGTGCATATATGTGTTTATGTGTGTGTATAGGTATGTATATTTCAAATAGGAATGGCAACTATAATAATGTTTGCATTTATATACATACATATATACACACACACAAACATTATTAAAGCGGACACTTATTAGAAATATATATATATATACACACACACACAAACATTATTATAGTGGACACTTCTATTTGAAAAAGACTATTTTTATTTCAAACATTGTATTGCATCTGAAATCTTAATAAAGAAAATATGTTCTCTGGCAGGGATCATCACTGCTGGAGAACATGTTCTTGAGAAATAATAGGTATTTTTGTATCTGTGAAAACATCCACTTTTGTCATTGAGTAGACTTGTGTTGTTGTTTTTTTATAAAGAGGTGACAAAGTTATCAATGTTAGGTGTCAACTCAGGCCTCTAGGAAAGGGATTTTATTATTAATATTGAATTCTTAAGTGTAGGATGGAGTTATTCTCAAAGGTTTCTTTAAGGTTTTTTTTTGCTAATATGAAAATGTCAATATAACAGACATATATGAGACTTAGTGAACTATTATTATACAAAATAAAAAAGCCCACATTAAATAAAATATTCACCACAGGAGACAGTATTCTGAAATACATATTATATATATATATATATATATATACACACAAACACAAACATATACAGCAAATGAAGATAGAATTAAACAACAAAAAAAAAGTGTAGACAGGATATAGACAAAAGATATGTTTATCATACAGACACCACACTATTTTTTGAGAATGACCAAAATAGTTGAAAGTAAATCAACAAAACAAAAAGACATGAACTTCAAACAGTTTATCCCCAAATTTTGTTCACAGAATACTTTATTTGAAAATTGGAAACATACAATAAAAAAAGTTAAACAGACAGAGCGTATTGCTTCTTTATAATCAAACATTTGAATATGTGTGTGTGTATAGATAGTGTTTAGTTGTGATGATGCTTAGTGCTAAGACTGTGGTTTTTTTATTTTTTTTATTTTTTTTGTGGTTTACTGTTAAAAAGGCATTTCATGTTGGCAAGCGAAGTTTTTTGCCATAAAGTGCTTGATATGGAGATAAAGAGTTAATAGCATTAATGTGGAGAAGGTATAATGTTTTCACTCTTCAGCAGATGAAAGAAAGCCATGATAAGTGAAGATATCACAAAACTTCAAAGTCAGCATAACTCAGCTAAGTGACAAACTTCTTCACATTAATTCTATATTATAAAAAGAAAAAAGGCTGACACATTTCATGGTAAATCAGAACTATGGGCCTATTTCAGGCGAACCATCATCAGCTTCTGTCTTTACTGTACAGAAGATTTTACACGAATCTTTATGGTTCGCGTGAAATAGGCCTATACTTTCGATTTACCATGAAATAACGTGTCTGCCTTAATTTTTTCTTATATTTGCTCTATATGTATTTAAATTTATGTATTTATATACATATATATTTAGAGCTCTCTTAGAGAGTTATCCTACCACTGTATGTACAGGATACTCCTTTGGATTCTTCCATATCTAGACCACATGCTGATATATATTTATTATAAATTATATTTTAGAACATGTACAAATTTTTTATATATCCACTACAAATTGTACATTTTGTTTCGACATTGAAATTACAATGTCTCATCAGGTGGTGTGGAAAGCAATGGAAAGCCTCTTTTCT
Source organism: Ascarosepion bandense (assembly GCA_037127315.1). NCBI lineage: Eukaryota > Metazoa > Mollusca > Cephalopoda > Sepiida > Sepiidae > Ascarosepion > Ascarosepion bandense. Next base: position 44,559 of record JBBBDQ010028444.1, read on the forward strand.
TATATTTGGCGAGTTGTGTGTGGGATGTTGGTGGGATTTAGCGATAAGGGAGTAAGTCTTGTAAATTGTCTGTTAGAATTTTGAAGAGAGTGGGGTGGGTAGTGAATATAGTTGATTAATGAAAGTGTCGAGAATTTTGTAGACAGATTTAACATTAGAAGATGGGATGTAGGTTTTATGGCCTCCTGACTAGACTTTATTCTTTGGATTTATTAGAGGAGCAGAGTAGGGAAGTGTAAAGGGTGGGGAGGGATGGGATTGGACCTATCTTTAATGTTTATTTGTACAATTATAGAATATTTTTGTATTTAAGCACAGTTTTTATAATTAATCTAATTTTGTATATTTAGTCTTAATTTTGAATTTAGGAAATCGATATTTCCGATAAAATTCTAGATTTTAAATTAGATCACAGTTTGTGCTGTGTAATAGGTAAAATTTAATATAACAGTGTTGTTAGTACTATGAAGGTTTATCATCTCTTAGGGATCCTAGCTTTGGCTTTTGTAGTATTTTTTTTATTTTAAAAATTTTACCTATTACTCATTTGAGAGACCCATCTCTGCCTTCCACCAGCATGGCTGATGCTAACCTCCAGAAAAGTGACTTTTTGCACCTACTCAGGCTAATGTTCTCAGCTGACATGAAATGAAAAGACTATATTGAATCCATTGCTAGGTCAGCTGCTAAGAAAGTCAGTTCACTGTGTCAGGTGAAACAATTTTTCTCTTCAGGATGTATCTTACATATCTAGAAGTTTACCATCACACCACCCTGTATATCCTTTCCTTTCTCTCCACCTTTGCAACTGTCATTACACCTGTATTCCCATCCTTCTCTTGCTCCTTTCTAACTGGTTCATCTTTCTCTTCACTCTCCTCCTATCTAATCTTTTTACTCTTATGTAGCCCCCTGAACATTAGTGGTGTTACCACCTTGCTCAGGGTGATATGATTGAAGAAAAAAAAAAAAAATTTGCACATGCTTAAAATATTGCTACTACATATGGTTCGGTGCCCCGGCTATTTACTTTGACATCCTTGATATGATCTAAAGAAGAATCTGCAATATTACTGGTCCTGATTTATCAATCAGTCACTCATCCACCTTTGTAAGGTGACCTCTCTGTGCCTTTTTTATAAATACTTTCATGGTAATTGTTCGGATGAATTCTTCACTTTGGCACCTAGACTATATGAATTTAAGCGCAATACCAGACTAGCGTTGAGATCTCATCAGTTTACAGTTGAGGTGGTAGAATTTCAAATAATACAGAAAAAGCCAATGAAATCATGAATGCTGAATCATGGGTGGGGGGATATTTTATTTACTCAAAAACAAACAAAGTATCTTTTATATAACAAACAACTGACAGTCACACTTGATGATGCAGAGAATTGTGTGTATTACAAAATCTATCTAATGAAAGATTCATGATCACAGTTCTGTTTCTTATAATGTAACTTGTTACCCAAAATAAAACCAAGCAAAATGTGAAATTCACAGCTGAAAATGTGTAACAAAATTGTATTTCAAGAATCATGGGATAGGAAGTTATTCAGGCATTCTAGAAGTAAATTATTCAGATTATATTCTCATCCCAAGGTAGTTTTAGGACAAATTTTCAGGCTGCCTTCAAAAAGACTGAAGCATGAACAGAGAGAAAAGTGATAAAATATACATTCTCACTCACCAAAGACCGAGAGCAAGAATATTTTTAGAAGTGGTTGAAATTGTTTCAGCATTTATTTTTCTATGGCTTAGCATAGAGTGTGAATAGACAATGTTAGTTGCAATTTTTAAAATGGAATTACTGAACAAAATCAACAACTTCAGTAAAATCAGGAATTCAGCTCTATCTACACTGTCCATTTGTCAGACATCTCTTTTTTTTTTTTTAGAAAAGAAAATTAACATGTTTTTTTTTTTAGAATGTTTACCTAGTACAAGATCCTGGGACCACTCAAGGTAAAAGCTTAAAGAGTATAGGGTACAGTTTATGGGGAAGATAACAGCTCACCCTACACTTGAACACGTTAAAATTGTCATAATTGGAAGTATCATCTTGAGAGTTCAACAAAGTAGCTGTTGGTTTGGTTCATTTTATGGCATATCAACCTTAATGGGTTATTTAATGCAGAGAAGATTTTTACAATAGATTTGTATGAATAGAAATATATTCTCTGTAAGAAATAAGGTTGTAGATCAGGTTTCATTGATGTATTTTTGTGGGGTAAATTTTGTTGAGAGTTAGATGTATGCTGGTATGTATTTTTTCCTTCAAAAATGCATTACTGGTAATATTTTTTCTTCCTGGAATTTTTACTATAAAAGTCTATTTTTATACTTCCATAGTGTTTTGATCCCAGTTTGGTGATAAACTATTTGCCAATAGCTGTGACCCTAACAGGCGCTACCGCCCTAGGTCAAGATGGACCTGGGAACAATAGCAATTATGAAGTGGTTCCATGCTCCTCACAACCACCCAGTCAGCAGCCTTGCTGCCGGATGCAGTTTATCCTCATATCCAGGACCAGTAGCTGTTGGTAGGAAAAGGCTACTTGAGTAAGAGCTACAGTTTATGTGGACATGTGGGAAAGATAATGGTTAACCCTAGACTTGAACAGGTTAAGATTGTAATGATCAGGGAAAGCAACATCTTGGGAGTTGGTTTCACAAAGCAACAGTTCATTGGAAGAATCTGCTAAAGTCGAACTTACGTATCACCAAATGGATACAAGGGGAATGAGAGTGGTTTGCTACAATGTTCATGGTATGGTGCATCTTATCAATGAAGTTTAGAACAGGTGGAACTAAGAAGTGTAGTTCATCTGAACACTTTCAATGGAAATATGAATAGAGCAGCAAGAGGCTTATGATATTTCATCTGTTAGAAAGGGATTGAAGAGTTGAAATTAATTTGTCACCCATAAGGATGTGAAGATGCTTTTGGACTCTACTGAAACTGAAGATTGGGCAGCTCCTTCCGATATATTGCACACGTACTCTCGTAGTTTCAGTCTAATCTAGCTCTTGTAAAGTCACTTTTCAGGCCTCCAAAACTAAACTTCTCATCTTAATGATATGAGAGACTTTTGTCTGCTTTCAATCAGTATAATTATTGAGAATCTTCTGAAAAAATCTGTACTTGGCTTGGTTTCTTCTTTCAATGGGACAATAACCTAAATCATACAACCAGAGCTGTTCAGGAATGGTTGTGATTTTAAAAAAAATAAACAAACAAAAATGTCAAGTCAAAGTTTTAGACTGGCTTATCTAAAGCTCAGATTTTAAACCTATCAAAAGCCTGTAGAAACAACTCCATATGGTGATGCAATGTAAATCCCCATTAAATTACATGGAATAGGAACAATGTTTTCATGAAGAATATGAAATACCTACCACTTGATTTTGAAAAATTCTAATTGATTGCATGAAGTTATTGGACATATGGAGTAATTGGAAATGCCAAACAGACATAATTGATAAGTTTTTAATAAACTATAAGAGAGGGAACAAAAAAACTAGGCAAAATACTATGAAGCAAACAATATATATGCAAGTCAACACTATTCAAAGCAACAGTCAGTTAAGTGCCATACATAATACATGCTTGGGTGATCATGTCTTGAAAGAGACATAATTGACTGGGCAGAAGATTTTCCCTGCGGTAGATTGTCATTACTTTCTGCGGTAGACTTGTTGCCAAACAAAGCTACAGAACCCATTCTGTCTTGCCACTTAGCACATAGCGGAAGAGAGAAGCAACAGATGACAACCTTTCCCAAGAGTATTTGCATGTAATGAATGCAGCATATTCAACTGGAATTTGCACTCAACTCTCTGATTTTCATTTCCAAGCTGATATTCACTGCACAACAACGCACATCCAAAGTAACAGTCAAAAGTGCGAAAGAGACATGACTGACTGACTGGGCAGAAGATTATCCTGCAGTAGGTTGCCATTGCTTTCTGCAGTAGACTGGTTGCCAACCAAGGCCATAAAACCCAATCTGTCCTTTTATGTAACCCATAACTGAAAGGAAGAGACAAATTAATAGCTTTCCAAGGGTATTTGTGCGTAAGTGAATGCAATGAATTCAACTGGAATTCAAACTCAGCTGCTCAATTCCTCGTTTCGAGCTGATATCCACTGCCCCACAACGTACATCCCACCAAGTAATAGTAATAAGCCAAAAAGTTCACAAAATAAAAATTGTATTAACACACAAAAGGGGTACAGGCAAGTGATTGTAGCGTCCTGTCTTTAAGACAAGAAAGAACAGATGAAACCAAGAGGTGGTTCATTTTTATTAATTAGGAAAAAATCCCAACACATATGATTTGTCTATAAATTTAAGGAGAGAGTAGTTTTTAGCAATAATTCTAAATAGATTAAAACCAACAAGACACATTGGACTTCTATTCTATTTACCAAATGATGTGTGTGTGTCCATGTCTCATAAACCATTAGAGTCAAACAGGCACCACATTTATACTTATCTGCCATTTTCGTTCTTAGAGTCAGTTAAGTGCCATACGTGATATATGCTTTGGGCGATCATGTCTCAAAAGAGACATGACTGACTGGGCAGAAGATTATCCCGCAGTAGGTTGCTATTGCTTTCTGCAGTATACTGGTTGCCAGCCAAGGCTATAGAACCCAATTTGTCCTGTTATTTAATCCATAACTGGAAGGAAGAGACGGATTAATACCTTTCCCAAGGGTATTTGCGCATAAATGTATGCAAGGAATTCGAACTCGGCACCCCGGTGTCGCGTTCCGAGTCAATATCCACTGCACCACAACGCACATCTATCTAAGAGAAATAATACCAAAATAAAACAAACTTAGACATACTGAGACCAGTCCTGACATGCTAAGACAAGCTTTGTACCTAACTACTGCACATCTAGGGGAGCTGGGTAATCCTTGATCAGTGGCCTGAGTGTTCGTGTTCCAGTTCCCTGCTTTAAAAACCAACCTTGTGTCACATCTCACTCCAGTGTGGTAGTAGAGTAAATAAATACAGGCATTGCATTTATTACAACCATAGCAACAATGATGCCTCTAGGGCAAGGTAGCCTAACCTTTGAGAGGATGCCACTTCAAGGCAATAGAACCTAGTCTACCATGGCTGGAGGAATATGGATTCATACCTTTTCCAAGGGCATTAATGTGAAGGGAATAAATAAAAAATGAGCAAGAACTTAGCACAGTTAATTTACTATCTACACCTACAGTAAATAGAATGTACATAACTCTAAATAAAAGATCAATTTAGAGTTTTGGATTGAAGATATCAAATAGAATGTACATAACTCTAAATAAAAGATCAATTTAGAGTTTTGGATTGAAGATATCAAATAGAATGTACATAACTCTAAATAAAAGATCAATTTAGCGTTTTGGATTGAAGATATCAAATAGAATGTACATAACTCTAAATAAAAGATCAATTTAGCGTTTTGGATTGAAGATATCAAATAGAATGTACATACCTCTAAATAAAAGATCAATTTAGCGTTTTGGATTGAAGATATCAAATATGTCTGGAATTAAATAAGAAACTGGGTGGCATTGCTTAACTATTTTTTCTTTAAAGTAACTTGTATTGATTTTTATTTTTTGTTATTATTCACTTTGCTTCTCCCTGACCAATCACAAAATATAGTAAAAGCTTAAATGATATTGGCTCACATTATTTTATACCAGGACCAATTAAAACCTAGGTTTAAGGTCATATCATGTTGAAACATTGGTTCCTGTATGATTACGGAAGTTAAGCAATGTTAAGCCTGGTCAGTTCCTAGATGGGTGACTGCTTGGGAATACCAGATACTGTAAGCTTGGATGTGCATGTGGTGTAATGGAAAACGACTTGGAATTGTTAACTAGAGTGCCTAGTTCCAATTTTAGTTGATGAAATTCTCAAAGCCTTCTTTCCTCATTATGTGCCCAAGAAATTTCAACTCTTTCTGATTCAAAGTATCCTTTCTGTTTCCATTTTCCCTAAAACTTTGTTGTTGCTCACATGTTCAGTCCATGATATTCTCAGCATCCTTCTGTAGAACCACGTTTCTATTGCTTAAAGTCTCTTCTTCATCTGTAAATAGATATGCTGGCATTCTCTGGCATGTAGGATGACTGATATTATGTAACTGTTCAGTTTTTTTTTTTCTAATTAAATTTTCCTGTTCCTTAATATTTCACTTAACTTTTAGAAGACATCTTTTGTTACTCTAATGCGTCTTCGGATTTTGGTGGCACATTTTCATCCTCTACTAAAACATTTAATATTTAAATTTTTGTACTTGCTTTGGTATCTGCAATTCATAGTTTGCATCTTTGTCTGTTCATTTTACTGACAACCATACATTCTATCTTCTAACAATTGGGTTTAGGCCTTTCTATGTCTGCTATCAATATTGTCTCATCCAAATATTTTATATTAAAATTTTGGCTGCTAATAATGCTTCCTGTCTGGACTTCTAATTTTCTCAAGATTGCTTCATAGTAAAAGTTGAATAAGTCAAGTGAAAAGACAAATTTTTGTCTTATGATCCTTTCTATTTTTGTTTATTTACTAAGTTACTTTTCTATCCATATGTAAACACATTGCACCAACAAGACTCTTCAGTATTTGTTTATACTTCTGAGACGAGTTAGTATTTACATTATTTACTCTGATCTGTTTTCCTCATCTTTATTGCCATGTTTACAATGTTTTGGCCATTGTACGCTCATGCTTTCTTCAGAGGCTAGAAATTTTATACAGAAACCTTTATTTCAATTCCGTAGGACATACAGCCTAGTGGATATAGGTGCTGGTTAGTTCTTGCCCTAAAGAGTTGTGAGTTCAATACCTGGCTACTGCAGTGATGAACAAATAACTTAGAGAATTGAGTTTACAACATGCCATCCGGAAGTGGCATCACACTTGGAATGAGAATTATATATCCCATTGATTGAAATAAAGGTTTTGGTGTAAAATTCTTAGCCCCTAAAGATGGCTGAAGCATACAATGGCCAAAACATGAAGACAACAGTTTGAACTGTGTAAATAATGTAAGACTTTTCAGTATTAAGAAATCATCAACCAGGTAAAAGACTTTTTAGCAATTACATTTCCAATAGAGTTGCAAAAATTACTTTGAAATCTTTGTACAGAAAAGGACCTACAAACTTACAAAATAGCTTGAATAAGTTTATCAAGTAATATAAGATAAGCAGGTATTTTTAAATTCAAGACTAAGCAATTTTAGCATAGCATACACTGGATTACTTCCCCTTAAAAAACATATGATATGCTGTATATTTTGATCATGCCTTTATTTGGAAAGGCATTTATCAGAAATAAATTAAAAACAATGTCCAAAATGCAATATATGAAATTTAATCCCTATGAAAAAAAAAAATACATATTTATCAATTTATATCAAAGATATTTTTGGCCAATAAGCTCACTGGAATAGGAAAAAATGTCTATGTTTTCATTTCTCACTGTTTTCCTGCTATATGCACTTCTTCAAACAGTATGGAAATATAGCTTAGATTGTATTATTGGTTTTTCTTTTCTGCACTGTTTTCCCCAGATTTTGAGTGTGTATATTTGCATCATGCGTTTCCACAAAATATTCTTGTACTTAATAAACTGATACTTCAAATCTATAGGAATTAAATCCTATATATAAATATATATTTTTTTTCCCCCCAATAAAATCTAATCAGAAGGTTTATTTGATAAACAATAATTACTAGGGAAAATACTGCCAAACTACTTGGCAGACAAAGATGTAGACCTACCATATGTTATTTCTGAACTATTTAGAAAATAACTCTTCACCACTCTTGCAAATTTGAGAAAAAGATTTTCATGAGCCAGCATGAAATTATTTTCTAACCAATAAAAACTTTGCATTCACATACACACGAAAAAAATCACATCTCTATGTGAAATTAGATTTTGAATCCCTTTTATGGATATAAAAAATAGAAGTATAGTTCAAAACTACTTTGAAGGCCAGTTTGATCTACACATGCAAACATATACAAGTACTGCATAACTAAGGCCTTGCCTACAAACTCACAGACATGAGGCTAACTGTCATAAAGTAAGTTTTTCCACATATCTCACACTGCCCTGTGAATATTTAACTATTTGATAAAACAAACTTTACTGCAAGGAAAATTAAACATTTTGCTGTTATTGTATATTTCCAAAAAGAAAATGTTATTTCAACTGACATTCTGCTTCTAATTTTTCTTCAGAGAATAACCATTTTGTGATTCATTTAGAAAAATGTTGTTCATGTTAAATGTTTGAAATCCCAAAACTCAGATAAAAACAAAAACCTGGATAGATGAATAGTGACAAATCCAAAAGAGGGCTCAGAATATGAAAATGGTTAAAAAAGAAATAAAAATAAAAAGTCAATGTCATGTAGTTAATTCAGCCTTTGTTGCACCAAAACTGTTTAAAATAGTATGGTTAACAAAATTATCTAATGATATAAACACACCTTACCTTAGCCATTGAAATGGTAAGAACTTTCTTTTTAGGACTTTGTTGGCACCAAAATCATATTCTCTTGGTTTCATGTAGGCCAAACTGGTTGGTTCTTTTACTGAAATATTAGAGAAAAATATTTTTTTTGTACTACAATAACAAAAAAAATCAATTAAAAAGAAAAAAAATACTTAAAAAAGAAAGAAAGAAAATAAACCTAAGAAACATCTTGAAAATAGATGATTAGTAGAAAGTGAGATAGCACAAGATTTTATATAAAGCATGGAAAATCTCTGTATTTGCTATCTACCAAACAAAGCATGAATACAAAAGTACAATGAATTATTATAGAAGAAAAACTCTTAGTTTAACAAAATATAAAATTTGAAATTTTCTCCCTATCATGACTTTTTTTTCATGAACAAGTATTTAAGAAAATACTAGATTAGGATTAAACTATTAAAGTTTTATGATGTGTGTGTGTGTGTGTGTGTGTATATATATATATATATATATATATATATACACACACACATACACATTATTATATATATATATATATATATATATATATATATATTCTACGACTAGGCTGGAATTTGAATTTGAGAATATCAGGGAGATTATCCTTAGTAATGGCTATCCGGAAGCTGTTATTAATCATATTATTAATAAGACTAGGGAATTTCATTCTCCTAAAGTTCTGGGGCCTTCTAAGTGTCTGGCAGAAGGATTTTGTGAGATCTCTTTATTTATTGGGGGATATTTTAACTGTCCCTCGATAATTATTTACACACGATTTTTCCTCCCCTCATTATAAATATATATATTTATATGTATATTTCTTTAACGTTTTCCCCCATTTTTTTTTAATCTTTATTTCTGTTGCATTTCTTTTGTTTGATTTACAATTCCAACGATTTTTGTCCTGATGAGATGTTGGATGAAAGAGCTTGAAATGGTTAATAAATTCCTTGTTATTAAAGTAGTATACAAATTTTGTACCTCCTCCAACGTTTGTATATATATATATATATGTAAGCACATATAGATTATCATGGGTAAATTACAAAGACAAACATATTGTAACTGCGAAAAAATCTGCATCCCGCAATAATGACAATTTTTGTGAACACTATTTTAAAATGTTAAATTTATCCGTTGCAGCTATAGAATATTTTGCAAAAAAAGCATTTCAATATAAGAGAGTAGACCAGAAATTGGCAGAAATGCAAAATGGCATTAAATGTTTGTTATATGCACTTCAATACATTGCTGCTTTACCCATATGGATGTTTGTTTAGTGTTGGTCAGTTGATTTTGATATAGAGGGCCTCAAGAATATACTACACCATAAACTTTTGAATTTGTGGTGTAGTATATAGGTGTTGTCAACAATATATGAAAGTGTGATGGAAACAAGTTACTGCTGTTGATAATAGTACTCATTCCTGCCAGTCAAAGAAACAACATTTAGTGTGCTGTCTCTCTGCAGAAAGAAAGTAAATGGCTGCTCTACCAGAATCAAGCTGATGGGAACCTCAGATCATGTGGTTATGAAGAAAGTGTCTACTAGCTCACCAATGAAATAGTAGAGGTGGTGAGCTGAGCAGTGTCGGCTATGGAAAGAATTTCTTTTCGTAGCCAATTGCTAAGCTTTCAGGTTTCACAAAAGCAGGCACATTTTCTGGAAATAAACAGTATCTAGCAGTGTGCAGTGTTGACCATACAATGGGATTGCAGTGCATTACCAAGGATTCCTGCTTGCATGACCTTTGATTCCAGTGCTGCCAAGTTTTTCACCCTTCTACATTGGCAGATACCCAACCAGTAAGAAGAAAGTCTCTTCAATAAGGTATCCGTCAGTTAAGTGTCATATGTGATACACACTTCCAGTGATCATTCCTCAAAAGAGACATGACTGCCTGTCTGCAGTAGACTGGTTGCCAACCAAAGCTATAGAACTCAATCTGTCCTGTTATTTAACATATAGCTGGAAGAAAGAGATTAAAAAATACCTTTCCGAAGAGTATTTGCTCGTAAGTGAATGCAATGAATTCAACTGGAATTCAAACTCAGTTCTCCAATTTCTCATTCTGAGAGGATATCTACTGCACCACAATGCACATCTTTGCAATAAGGTATGGAAATGCAGAAATACTTTTGGTGCACAAGCACATAATAAATACACTGGAAGTGTTGAAGTCCTATGCCTTTGCTAGAAGAAAGAAAACTGATTAGCAGCTGGACTGTTTATAATGATGTAGGTTAGGAGTTTCTTTGAGTGGGGCGAACATACTCTTCCTGCTTAGAGAGTGGAATAGATCCAGTGAAACAGCTTCCACTTTAAAAAATTTCTACTGCACCACAATGCACATCTTTGCAATAAGGTATGGAAATGCAGAAATACTTTTGGTGCACAAGCACATAATAAATACACTGGGAGTGTTGAAGTCCTTTGCCTTTGCTAGAAGAAAGAAAACTGATTAGCAGCTGGACTGTTTATAATGATGTAGGTTAGGAGTTTCTTTGAGTGGAGCGAACATACTCTTCCTGCTTAGAGAGTGGAATAGATCCAGTGAAACAGCTTCCACTTTAAAAAATTTCATAACTCATTATGTTTAGTTGTTTTTTTTTTTCGTTGTTTTGCATGCTGAATAGCCGGACATAGTCAAAAAGGGCAATGAAAATCTTTTGGTTTAAAGAGGCATTTTCTTGATGATATATCATAATGTGTGATAGCTAATAACAAGGTGGTAGCTATCACACGCACACACAAACTAATATTCCACCAACCTGAAGGACAATGCAGACTGTGACCTGCTAGTGTATGTGCAAGTAAGCAGTTAGTACAGGTAGTTCTGACAAATGTCCCAAGGTTTTCAACCACCTTATGACATTGTCTCTCACTTATGGCAATAGTGATAAAGTTCAGTGTAGTAAAATATTTCAAATAGATGTTATGCCATAGATACAAACATGTGCTTTTTCTGATCAATCCCATCAATAGTCTGAGAAAAGAGGTGCATTACTGTTAGCAATAGTAAACAAATGAGCATTTCTACACCCAGAGATCCAGTTCTGATAGCTACTAGGACAGCAGTGACAGACCACATGGCATCCACATCATAGATCAAAACAATCACAGCCCAGAGAGTGGCAACTTGGGAAACTGTTTACTTCCTGATTTATGCCTCTAGCCAGTCTTCCTAGAACATCTATGCTACAGCTTGAGTTGTGTCATAAGAGAGTCACATGATTAATTGAATTGTCATCTGTAGTGCTAAGTGTTGAGAGTAGGTACTATCTTGTTTACAATATCTACCAGAATGGGTTTGCCAATGAGGTACATTCCCAACCATTGTCAACATGGCATGAGGAGGTATAACTTACAACTAACTTGCCATTGTTTGTAAAGGGAACACTGAACAGCACCACATATGACCAATTCATTGTTCAACACATTCTACTGCTGTTCTTGCATCGGTTTGTGGTGCCACATTTCCTATCTCAGCAATGTGACAATAAACAGCAGCAATGATTGGATGACACGGCTGACTTCAGTTTGGAAACACAATCTGATACAGCCACACGTCCATGGCTGTATGTAAAAATCATAATATTAATATCCAATGATTTTTGGTTGGAACATTTCTCAGTTAACTTATTGCTACATATTAAACGTTGAAGACAAAGTAGCTATAAATATATATAAATAACAAATGTAAACTAGTCTATGTGGCAACAGAGCGTTATCTACTAGAAAAAAAAGTTGACATAAACATAAGCCCATAAATTCTTCCCTTTTCAGTTAACAACTTTAAAGGAAAGTTGATATTAGATGGTTCTGTGTTGCTATGCTATGATACCCAAACACTCTGAAAGGTTCATATTGAAGCTTTCAGCACAAATGCCGAGCAGTACGGCATGCTGTTTTCATATTTCTGTCTGAGTGAATTGCATCATAATGCTCTTTTCCCAGTGACCAACTGACCCTACTATATTATGCAGTCAAAATCAAAAACAAACAACCCACAGGCTCAAAATTAGAAATATAAAATAGTAATAATTTATCCATCACACCTGTATAACAGTATATATATATATATATATATATATATATATATATATATATTAAAGTGTGTAGCTTGATGTTGTACACTGTAAATGATATTAAAAAGCCAAGCAACCAGTTTTGCTCTCGCTCTTCAGGCCTCTACGGGTAGAGGCCTGAAGAGCAGGAGTGAAACCAGTTGCTTCGCTTTTTAATATCATTTACAATGTGTAACATCAAGCTACACACTTTTATTTCTATAATTATATTCTGTACTTACAAAAATATTTTCAAATATATATATATATATATATATATATATATGTCATTCACATTTAAAATTAATTCTCTGTTCTGTTTTGTTGTATCACAGCTCATCAGTATGGTTAAATCCAGTTGCTTCTAACCAGGATTGAAACCCAACCAAATCGATATCAGTCGGTGATTCTATCTCTAAGCTATAGGCACTCGTATATATAAAAATGAATATTTCAGCAGCAACCTTTCTTTTAACATCTTTTGTTAAATATGACAAACAAGGAAAATTTAATTTTTTATTTAGTTTTTTCAGCATTCTTAAGTTTTTTCCATTTGAAGAGCATAAGGGAGTACAACAATTTTCCATAATGTTCATTGTCACAAATCCTTTCAACCACTTCTTTAGCCATTTTCAAGAGGATTCTTTTCTTGGTGTTCTTAGTTTTTCTTCATTTTTTGATTAAGTTGTATTTATTGTTGTGTTGTTTTGAATGTGTTTATTCCAAGCTCTGATATGCTAAGTGCAGATGGTATCTGAGGAAGCATCTTTCTATTTTTAAAACTTTTATTACTCCATTCCCACAGTTAAATAAGGTGAGGTTGATAGTAGGAGAGAAATGTTTAATATACTGGGCCTCTCTTTTAGTAAGAGGTTTCCTATAATGTTGACAGAAAAATGTAAAAACACTAAAAAAAAAAAAAAAATTATGTGTGTGCATGTGTGTGTGTGTGTATATATATATATATATATATAGAGAGAGAGAGAGAGAGAGAGAAAGAGATAGAAAGAAAGAGGGATGCACACAATTTCTGATATTTATGTTGCAAGAACTCAATATGCATAGTGTGAATACCACTAATTTTTTTCTTTCTTGGTGTATGGAAATCAAAAACTTGAAATAAGTGACACCAATTTTGAGGAATTTTGAAATGTTTAACATTTGATTTATCAACATTTGAATCTCTTCATTGTTATTTTCTTTAGTCATTGAAGCTTTCAAATGCTTTTCTTCTTGGAATACATTTTTAGAGGGGGTGCGAGGAGACAGAATTTGTTTTCTTTGCATACATATGACAATCCAGAAAGTGCATTCAATGTCATGGTTACAGTGTTTCTGTATTAGTTTTTGTTCAGAATTTATGTAAATAACCCTTTCAAAATTACTGACAATAATATCAATAAAAATACTTTCTTAAAGTTTTAACTTTAAATATTTTATTATAACTTTATGAAAGAAAAAATTGAATTGGTTTAGTCAAAAGCTGAGGTGAAATGAAGGCTTTCATGATTTCATTTCAAATTTTCTTTGCTCAATGCAAGAAATATAGTTAAATAACTATCCAAATTCAAAATCCCTTTCCTCTGGCTAAATGTCTCATAATTTCCTTCCTTCTTTTTTTTCCATGATTGCATCCAAGCTATTTCAAAATTAATTTACTACATTACAATTTTTGACATACATATACGTGTGTGTGAATTACAAAATTCAGCTTATAATTCATTTAAATGTAGATACAGTCATCTATGTGCTTAACTTTCATGACTTCAGCTATCTTTAAAACCATCTGGAAAAAAATAATTAAATAATATGGTGAAACTGTAAGAAATGCATGTGATGCTTATGGCAACATTGTCAGAATATCAAAAGAGAACAGTGCTGCAAAGGAAAAAGAAACTATTAAATTTACATATAGACCTGTCATTGGAGCATAAACAAACCAATAACAGAAAAAATATTTCATTAAAATTAAATAAATAAGAAAAGTAGATTTTGTTATCGCCATCTTAAATTATTTTTGATACTAATTTTCTTGTCAGCACACTTTACATCTACCTGATGTAGATACTTTTCTGGCTTAGCTTAAACTGATAAAAGGACAAATTAGGAAAATGGTAGAGTGTAAGATCTTGTTGCATCGTTCTTCTAGCAAACATAGACCTTCATACTCACAATAAGACAACGAGTAAAAAGGACAGTTTTTCTAGTGATACTGCTTTTTTAGCTATAGCTACTTTCACTCTTCAGTAAAAAGTGATTATAAGAGTTGTAATAAAACCAAAACATAGCAAACAAATACATTTTCTTTGTTCTTGAGAATTGACAGCAAAAATAATAAACATTATTTATACTATTTACATTTGTAGAGTTGAATTGCTAAAGGGAAATAATCAAAACTGAGATATCCAGAAAAGGCATGGCATGTGGAACAAGAACAATCTATCCCAGTGAACGAAATAAAAGGTTCAGTTTGAAATTCCAACATATATCAACTGAAGAAGTCTGGAGCGTACAAGGTCTGAAATATTGTAAATATGAAAATAAAGAGGAGGCCAACAGTCTGAACAATGTAAATAGTGTAAATAGTTACAATACCTCATCTCAGAAACATAAACAGATATTTATTATATTATTTATTGAAATGGTTGGCAAAATATTGGCTAATTGCCAATTTATTAAACCTTTATAAAATGGTAAATAATTAAGTTTTCCTTATAGTTGGTTTGCATATTTTAATAATTTTGTAAATGTTTATGAATTTATAAATAAAAATTGTTTGCATATTTATTTTCTTATAAACTGGTAAATGATAAATATTGCATTGCATGTATTAGTTTTTAGAATATTGTAAATATAAAATTATTTTGTGCTGATATAATATGTGGCCTAAGAAATTCTGTCACTCACTGGTATAGTATATGGCCTACCTTAAAAAGCATGTTATAATTAAGTATTATAACTGTCTGGTAACAGGTAGTTACAGAACAGCTTGTTGCAAAAGATGCTGTATGTTTAGTAACAGTTAAAATAGTTTTAATAGCCAAATACTTATATCTATAAATATACATTTACTGAGGTAGAAAACATTCAAACAAGGTAGGCC
Organism: Ascarosepion bandense; assembly: GCA_037127315.1. Lineage (NCBI taxonomy): Eukaryota > Metazoa > Mollusca > Cephalopoda > Sepiida > Sepiidae > Ascarosepion > Ascarosepion bandense. The sequence goes on from JBBBDQ010028444.1 coordinate 60,264, forward strand.
ACATACGACACCAGAATCAAAGAGGTAGGCCACATACTATACCGGCATCAATTGTTCTTATAAATAAACAATTTAATAAATAGGGTTTAATGTTTTTGTTGCAAATAAAAAAAATAAAAAAAATTATCAGTTCACTTTCATCATCCTTCTGAATTTAATCATTGCTTTTTAAATCAATAAACACTACCAAAGAGCAAAGATAATTAAAAAAAAAAATGGGTGTCAAGAGAAAAACTGTTCTTCTGACACCATATCTTATTGTGGGTACAAAGTTCAACCTCTGCCATTCTTCTAACTGAAGCAAGTTTACATATCTTAAAACTCTGCATTCAAAATGCTGACCTTCGTGTTGTTAATTTTAGCTTTAACTACACTTAATAGTGAGAAACAGGCAATTATCTGAACATCAACTCCAAAAAATATGTCTTTATATAGTTAATTGCTAAAGAAAACTAAACCAGTCAAATAAAAAATCACCTTAGTGCCTCAACATTTCTTTCTGTAACATCTGTGGTATAATACCAATATTTGCAGTGTGGAATCTTTCCTCCACAAAAGGTCTCCAGACATCAAAAACGCTATGAAATCAACCTTAATCTTACAATTCCCTCTTCTTATTTCTTGATTACCTTCCCATTTTTAGGAAGGACTCAGTATCCATATGCATGGCCTGGATGTTTATGTCAGCAAACATCTCCCACTGGCTAAGGTTGATTTCTCCTGACTGTTCTTACACGTCTCTCTCTCTCTCTCAAACTCAGCTATCTTTTCTTTCTCTACCACTCACCTTCCCATCCTGGCTGTTCCTTGCTAGACAATATTTCTGATAATATAGACAAGGCCATTTCCTCTCACTTGTTCGCTAATATATTTGTGTTCAGTGACTTCAATGCTCATCATGGTAAGTGGCTGAGAACTGTCACTGACTTTCCTGGCATCCATACTCTGAACTTCTCAATCACTGTCTCTCAAGCAAGTAATAGATTTCCTCATGTTTCCCAAGTATCCCTGAAGAACATGCTTCCCTTCTAGATCTCTGCTTCACTTCTATCCCAGACTCCTGCCATGCCATTTCAAATCATGTAATGAAGGTTGCATTAAATGGGTATGCTTCCAGATACTATCATATGAATGCGGATATCTCTCAAATTTCTATCCTAGGTCCTACACTTTTTCTGATCTTCTTCAATGATCTTCCTGATCTAATCAGTTCCCAAAAGAGCATCTATGTTGGTAACACCAACATTTACTCCCACTTCAATAAGAAATCTGTCAAAGTAAACATTGCTACTGCTCTTGAAAAGAACCCCCAATCTGTGGCAGACTTGGGCAAGAAATGGCTCATGAATTTTAATGCTTCCAAAACAAAGCTGCTCTCCTTTAACCACCACAGACAAACTCTCTCACCTCCCATCATTATGGATCACATTGGTCTCTCAGAAAGCAATACATTGCACCTCCTCGGCCTCACTCTCTCAGTCAGCCTCAAGTGGAGTGACTACATTGAATCAAGAGCTACATTTACTACTAGGAAGATCAGGTCACTGTATCAAGCCAGGAAGTTTTTCTCATTACAATCCAACTTGCACATATATAAATCTACCATTCGTCTGTGCAATGAATATGGCCGCCATTCTCATCAGGTGTTCCTGACAAAATCCAAAGGAGGATCTGCAATGTAATATAGCTCAATTTCAGTCACATTCTCATCAATGGGATGTAGCTTCCCTCAGTCTTTTCTACAAATATTTTTACGTGTTCTGCTTTGATGAGCTTATCTCCCCGGTGTCTCTTCTACACAAATATACTCAAGTTACTAGACTGGCAACTAGATCCCACCCTTTTACAGTCAAATGTAACCACCACTTTTAATCTAGCAGTTTCTACCTGTCAAACTCCTTTCTGTATACTTGCTTTCTTGATAGCTACAATCTCCAAGAGTTTAAGTGCAATGTCAATTCCCATCTTTTATCAACTTGATTCCAATCTTTCTCTGACCCTTTCTCTGATGCCCTCTGTACCTTGTTCTTCTTTCTTTTCTCTCTCCTCTCATGCAAGCCCCTGTGCACCAGTGGCAGTACTGCCTTGCTTGAGGTGAAACAATTATTAAAAAATAGCTTGTTTGGGTAGCAATTAACCTATCTTTAATTAAATTTGCATATACTTTATGAATAAACAAAAAAAGAGGCAGGAAAATCTCCATATACCTATTTATTCTTGTATTTAAAGTATTTTGCTATGTAACTCAGTCCAGTAAAACAATGCAGGTTTATATGTTAATTCTTAAATTCTATATTGTATTTCATGAAATACATCAGTGAGGTTTATTGCCAAGGATCATTAGGGTTTTCTGATATGTTTTCATTGGTCATGGGTAATTCCATCTCAAATCATCCAGAAAAAAACATCTTTGACACCCTTACGTCTCAGATTTTTTTCAAATTTTCACCATATGTTGGTATCATAGAAACTAGAAAATCCTGAAAATTTGAGCGTCTAACTCTAAGCGGTTCCGGAAATATCGCACTTTTAGTATTTTATGAAAATAGTGTTTTGTTGCAAATTTCCGCCATTTTGAATTTACATTTTTGGGCATAAGTCCATTTCTAGACAAGGTTCAGTCTTGAAAATTTGCACTAAAATGGTTTTCCACATGAGGAATCCAAAAATCATATCTAAAACCTCTGAAAATGAACTGTTTTTGAGTTATTGAACTTTTAAGCCGAGGTTTGGGTATTGGTCTCGCGCGTCCCAAAAAAACATGTGGCACTATGGGAAATTGAATTTTTTTTGTTTCTACACATTCTTGATAGTCTGAACTTGAATTCCTCCAAAAATGGTGTTTGGTTCTTTTCTCGTTAGCTCACAATTGAACCTCAAAGATGGGCCAATCACAGTGGACATTCCCAAATTAACTGCATCATGTGGTGTGGATACAATGTATTTGCAGCATTTATGAACCCATAAAAATTGTCATGTGATTAACCCATTTTTTAGGTTTAATTGTGAACTTGGGAAGAAAGAACAGAAGCCCATTTTTCTGGTAATCAATGCAGGGGATATGGATACTAAGAAACAGTACCTATGCCGGGTGCGTATGTGGTATGATAGTACATTAAAGTCAAAAACTATCAAGACAACACAACATCTTATGAGTGTAAGGCAACATATGCTGTCACAGTTTTATCATAATCCTCGTCAGAAATAGTAAAGCTCCTTCCACTTGAGTTTGTTGTAGGTACATGGATGCTACAAATGACGTTTTTGAAAGGAACAGGACACTGGTCAGCATTGGAAGGCCAGTTGAATATTTTACGTGGACCATTTACAGGGACACACCACTTTGGCCTGAGAGAGCAGAACTTGGAGAAACCAATTTTCACATATGGGAGTCAAAATTTCAAAATCTGTTGGGAACAAATATAACTAAATACTGAAGATGCAGTGAAAAGCTTCATTAAGGTATTCATGTACAATCATGACAGTCAGAATGTAAAAGAGAACTGATCCATTTTGTAAATTATGAAATAGACATTATTTGTGAATGGCTTAGAAAACTTCTGGTGGTTACAGGATGCAATATAGAAGTTGTTCATACAGAATGGAAACATATTGAATTCTATATTGCAAATAATTTCAGAGATAAATTTAAATATAATTAAAGATTAATTCTTCTTTATTCCTTTCGTCCTTATCCGGTTACATGGCTTTACCTGCTACTTGCACCCTTGCATCAAACAAAATAGTTTCATCCAACTTAGAGAAACATCAGAAAGCAGTAATACCACTTCTTAAAGGAACAGCAAGTCAAAATAAATTCAAGTTTTCCTGTTTGTGATGAAGTCAAGTGACTCCTTGTACACAGCTCTGTCTGAAGTGAGGCCCCTGAAACTGCCCATCTTTGAGGTTCAATTGTGAGCTAACGAGAAAAGAACCAAACACCATTTTTGGAGGAATTCAAGTTCAGACTATCAAGAATGTGTAGAAACAAAAAAAATTCAATTTCCCATAGTGCCACATGTTTTTTTGGGACGCACGAGACCAATACCCAAACCTCGGCTTAAAAGTTCAATAACTCAAAAACAGTTCATTTTCAGAGGTTTTAGATATGATTTTTGGATTCCTCATGTGGAAAACCATTTTAGTGCAAATTTTCAAGACTGAACCTTGTCTAGAAATGGACTTATGCCCAAAAATGTAAATTCAAAATGGCGGAAATTTGCAACAAAACACTATTTTCATAAAATACTAAAAGTGCGATATTTCCGGAACCGCTTAGAGTTAGACGCTCAAATTTTCAGGATTTTCTAGTTTCTATGATACCAACATATGGTGAAAATTTGAAAAAAATCTGAGATGTAAGGGTGTCGAGGTCTGGATGATTTGACATGGAATGACCCTCATGCAGATGTTACATTTTCAACATTCTCCCAACTGATTTGTTCAGAATTTGACTTCTTGATGTTATTGGCTTGGGAATAGTAATCCCAGCATGTGACACCTATGGAAAATGCCTGAAAACCAAGTCATGGATTAATTCAAGCCTTTCAAATGAAATTGGATAGATTGAATTGTTCATCGATGCTTGTGCTAGCATGAAGTCACGAGTCATCGTGACTCAGAGTTTGAGCATACTGGTCTGGTCCAAACTCTTGATCATGACAGAAACTGTAACTAAGGTTCACTCAGCATAGTTGCAGTATAAAACAGGTGGGCTCTGTGAATGTTGAACAAACAAAAATGTGCCTGAGCTGGTATCTCTGACATGGGTTAGTTAGCTGCCCTAGCAGACAGGTATGCTCAGAAAGCAAGACTAGCCAGCCATTACTATTTTAGCTTTGTTATATTACCACCAGTACTGACTGTACTAATTTATATATAATAAGTGTTTCTTGACTAAATTGAGGAATTTCTGCCCTAACTTTGTACTAACCATTTGGTTAAATGGAGCTGTGTACCAAATGATTTTTCTATTTTTCTTACTCTTATGTTTGATATATGGACACTCATAGCCACTATTTTTTTTTTTATTGTATCCTCCCAAACAAGGTGGTAACACCACTGATGTGCAAGGGGCTACATAAGAGTAAAAAGATTAGGTAGAATAGAGTGAAGAGAAAGATGAATCAGTTAGAAAGGAGCAAGAGAAGGATGGGAATACAGAATACAGGTGTGATGACAGTTGCAAAGGTGGAGAGAAAGGAAAGGATATACAGGGTGGTGAAGAAAGAACTAGAGTCAAGTTGTTAAGAGATGAGTGTTGACATTGCATTTAAATTCCTGGAGGTTGTAGCTGTCAGGAAAGCAAGAATATGGAAGTGAGTTCCACAGGCGGGAAGTGTGAGAAAAGAAGCCACAGGAATAGAATTGTCGTCTGCATTTGGTTGATACCCAGTAGCCAATCTGGTTGCAACAGGTTGTAAACACCTGTTGCAGAGGCACCAGTGACTTAAGTTTGTTGGAGCAGAGGCCATGAAAGTATTTATAGAACAGACAAAAGGAAGCCACCTCCCGTCAGTGGGGAAGTGGCTGGAGTCGAGCCGCCAAGTCAGTACCTATCACATTACTGATTCTTCTTTGGAGCCTGTTGAGAACACTGAGATGAACAGTAGGGGCGCCTGACCATATATGGCAGCAGTATTCCATGCACAGACGGATGGTTGATTTGTATATATGCAGGATGGATTCAGGCGGGAAAAACATCCTGGCCTGTCACAGTGACCCAACCTTCTTAGCAGTGGATTTAGCTATGGACTCAATGTAGTGGTTCCATTTGAGATCAGAAGAGAGGGTAAGGCCGAGGAGGAGCAGTGTATTGCTCTCAGGGCGACTCGTTTGGTCAATGCTTATGGGAGGCAGGAGAGGTTGCCTGTGATTATTGACAGACAGCAGATTGGTCTTAGACGCATTGAAATTTACAAGCCACTTCTTACCCCAATTCACCACAGAATGTAGATCCCTCTCAAGATCAGCAGCAAGATTATGTTTGTCCAGCACGCCAGGTTTCTTACAGATGTGGGAGTGATGCAGAGCTGTATTATAAAATGTATTGTGTTTGTAAAAGACATCTTTCCTGGAAGAGTTATTGCTAATTCTATATTCTATGGAGGAGGGTATGTTTGATTATGGATGGAGGCTAATTAGAATTTGGGTCAATAAATATTGAATTTGTGTTTGTTTTCATGTCGGATTGATATCTGTTCTTAACTAGGTTTAGTGTAATATCAAGGAAATCTCCTTTTTTAAGATTTGTGTTGATCTTAACTTTAAGGTTGAGACTTAAAATCCCTAAGTATTAATTTTCTTATTTTGTCAGCTTAAATTTTTGCCCAATTTTTTACTACCATAAGGCTGTTGTCTCTAACTTTATCTCATTAATGTTCATAGCATTGTGAGCAATAGGATTATTCAAAATTAATAAACCAGCAGAGTCTAACAATCCAATGGTAATATCAAATTGGTCATCAGAATTGGTCTTAATCCACTATTTTGTGGTATGGATAAGGACTGATGTTTTTGAGTTCATAATGATATCCAGTTCCTCAGTGGAAAGATCAGAGTATTCAGTGGTGAATTCCAAATTTCTGGAAAAAGATATCAAACTGGATCAAAGAACAATTAGTTTTATTGTTTATATTATTAAATCAATTAATGACATCTTTGGTATTAATCTATTGTGCCAATCCAAAGTATTTTTTAAATTTTTGTTAATTCTATCAAGGATAATCTTGCTAATTCTGCCAATTTCTGGTCTTTGATTGTGGTATATGATTCTTTAGCAAACGTTACTAACTCTTGACATGTGTGCATGCTTATATATATATAGATATATATGCGTGTGTGTTATATAAGTTCAAAGAATCTATCACTTTAACTGAGTAAGTTCATGCAGAATTCGAAGTTTAGTGAGGTTACTATATTGATGTCCTCACTCGATAGGGGTACATTTTAACAATAAAACTACTGAAAAACAACAACAACTATAATGCTAAACCTTATGGCAATTCAACACTGTGTGTGTCGGATTTCATGCCAAAGATAGTGTATTTGCAGAGAATTTTACTGCACTACTTTATTCAAAAGAAATCTGCAGTTGAAGCACACAGAATTCTTGTTGAGACTTACGGCAATCATACTCTGTTAGAAACAACATGCAGAGATTGGTTTAGACGCTTCAAAAATAATGATTTTGATGTTGAAGTTAAAGAATGCTCTGGCACACCAAAGAAGTTTGAAGACAAAGAATCAAAGGCATTACTTCATGAAAACTCTTGTCAGGCACAAACCAAACTTGCAGAATCATTAAGAATTGATTACACAACAGTTTCAAAATGTTTGAACGCTTTAGAAATGATTCAAAAGAAAGGACCTTTGGTATAATGTTCTAAAATATTTGTAAGAAGAACAGTTTTTCATGTTTTAACCCATGCATGACAATGACATTACAACATATAAAAAATTCCATTTTGGATAATTTTCACTTTCTAATGGGCACTAGCAATTTGTCAACTGTTATATTTGAACTAGAAAAAAATTTATAGTAATTTTTAGCAACACAGCTTTCCACTTATTTTTGTTACCATAACTCACACCCCTGAAGATGATCTCGGAAAGAGATTGAAAGTACCTGGGTACCTTGAGAAGTGAATGGTAATAACATCTGTTAACATTACAGCTCATTTCTGACATCTTTCAATTATAATACGCGAAAGATTATCTGTGAGTATGAATGAATTTTAATAAAAATAAGTAGACTCAATGTTTGCAATTTAATCTGACATACACACACATATATATATATATATACATACATACATACACACAATTTAAATATTCCTCTCAAGTTTCATTTTTTTCATGAAAGAACTTTTGTTCCTGTTACGAATTTAATTTATCAGTATATGATCACAATATTTCCTCCAGGATTCAAGTTCGTTGCTATAATCTCTGATGCCTTTGCTGTATAAGACATATGGAAACAGCCAATTTCTGCATCTGTCCATCCATAAGTACATATACATTTGGATCCACATATTGAAGCTGAAGTGTGTCATATTAGCCCTTGTGAAGAGATGAATAAATTGCACATTTTCTTTTTTCAAATACTATATTGCCCTGAACTTCAAAAGCCAAAGGTTTCAGGTTATAATACAGACATTCTGGTGCCTAATACCATGTATTATTGTAAGATTTGCCAAGTTTTTTCATTTCTAAAATTCCTGATAAACACTAAAGGTTATGAGTCCCTGCTGTCAAGAACTTTTTAGAGATGGATATCAGATACATAACTTTGAGAAAAAAAAAAGAAAAAAAAATATAATTAATCAATAAGAAAAAAATCTGGAACAAATAACAACATGCCAACTGATCGATATGAAGATATATATAAAATAATTTGAGTGAAAATTACACTTAAACTAATCTGAATATATTTATACACACACCAAGAGGAAGAGCAGAAAAAATAAAAAAGAATAAAAAATTTGATGAGTAAGATTTATTTAAAAATACAACTTCATAAAAATCATTCTTTTTTGTCATATATATATATATATATATATATATATATATATATATATATATGAGGTACATTTGACACCCCCTCCGAAATCTGACCTTCAAGATGATGTTGCATACTACACAGTGAAGGTCAGGCTTGGGGAAGTCAAGCTTAAGACCTACAAACCTTCCCCAGTAGGATACATAACACATTATAGGTAATTACCCACATCTTTTTTCAATGTATTTCATGCTAAAGGCATCTTATATGTGACAAAACACAGCAAAAAGAATAAATAATTCAGTTAGTGTTAAATGTTTAGGCAAATTTGTAATTAATTATTTAGTGCTGGGAGAAAATAAAAAAAACAATTCTAGATTCAGTTAATTAGCAAAGAACATACCTGGTCTATTTGTAATTATCTATATTAAAATAAAACACAGCAAAAAAAATGAAATAAAATATCTGTATATGTTGCTGAACTGAAATACCTTAGGAACTTAATTTGGATTTTATGAATTATTTATTTTTAGCTGATAAGCCCAGAAGATATTCAAATCCTTTAAATATTCAAAAATAAATAAATAAATTAAAATTTTAAAATGTTGCAATAATATAAGAAAAGTACAAATTTTGAAGTTTATGCAGTTACTATCTGACTAGAAATACCCTGGAAAATATCACGTTTTTCCCATTTGAATTTTCTGATGGATTTTAATTCTTAAGTTAATCATTGAATAAGCTCATGGTTAAGTTCTACAATAAAATATCCATAGAAATTCCTATACTGCATCGTTAAATATTTGAGCTGAACAACTTCAACAAAATATTCTAATAACAATCATAAGAAGGCTGACCATTATTTGAAGAAGTAAGGGAGTACAAAAGAAAAGTTTTGAAAGTGACAACTTTTTCCATTTCACTGAGACAAACATTAAATACTTCAATATTACTTTCTTTTATTAATTTTCCTACAGAACCCAAGGAGAGACTGATTTGTGTTTTGTTTATCAAATTAGAATAGTCCTTTATTTTCTAGATGAAACTAATTAGTATTTTTCCTCCTTGCAATCAAAACAGAATAGTCCATTATTTATGAGGTATTGGTAGGATGTAATGGTAGTGCGGAGGGAGGGATAAGCACAATTATAAGCTTTGATATTCAACAAACAGTAAATCAGAAACAGAGTACTTGAAATATATGAGTTCATTTACAAATGCAAAAACGAAAATAAATTCCTACTATACTACCAACAACCACCACTGGTCATTTTTTTTTAAGAAGTAAAGGAGTATAAATGAAAATATTTGAAACTGACAATTTCCATTTTACTGAAACAGACATTATACACTAAAGTTTTTTTTTTTGTTAAATGGACTCTACAACTGCTTTGCTACTTATAGCATTCCAGCTTGTTGGAAATCCCCTTCTGTAGTTGTTTACAGATATTCAAATTCCTCTATTGCACCTGTAAACATTTGAGCTTAACAACTTTAACAAAATATTGTAGTAGCAATCATAAATATGAATGCTGACTGTTATTTAAAAAAGTAAGGGGATACAAAATTATCCGAAATTGACATTCTTTTTCCATTTCACTGAAACAAATACATATCACCTTTTCTATCTTCTCTTTCTTTGATTTTCTCACTGAAACCAAGCAGTGTTTCTCATATATCTTTTTCCATCTTTCCATGTAATCAAAACAGGTACTGGCAAGATGTAATAAACATATTTTCTAAGGTACTAAGGAAGAGACAAGCAGAATTATAAGACAAGGTTATATATATATATATATATATATATTTTTTTTTTTTCTGTTTGTAAATGAGTTATTACAATAAGAAAAAATAGTTCTACAATATAATTGTATTGAACACTTTTTAATACAAATGTGCACTGGTCTAATTTTATTATGACCAAAAACTAATTATATAATTGAACAATCTATATATATATATATATATATATATATATTGAACTTAGAATGATAGTCACAAATGTCTTGAGGACCCATACAACAATTAGTGCTAGTTATGTGAAAACCAACAGTTACCTGTTCAAAAAAATGAGGTTTTTGGGACATGTAATGAGGAAAGAAGGCTTGGAGAATTTAATACTCACAGGACAGATAGAATGAAATAGACAGGAGAAAGCAGTGCAAGACATATTTGCTAGGTTTGAGTAAATAGATGGCAGATCAGGGTTTTAGAGAGATACCAAAAAGAAATATAGTGAGAGCGACAAGAGACAGGGCCAAGTGGAAGTCCATGAACATCCTGAAGGGACATGGCATGTGAAAAAGAGGAATACCTTTTACTGTTTGTATGATATTTTTTAATTATAAAATTGATTTTAAAATATCTGATACAAAAAGTTGTTGATACATGATACAATAACAATTATCTTGTGCCATTTGATAATGTCACAAAGTCATTTTTTTTCACATTTGATATCACCTCTCAAATCTGACATTCAAAATTATAAACCTTAATGTTGGTTTATTATCATGCTAGATAATTTTTCTCTCCAGAATCTATTTTATATATTTATCAGTCTACAATTCAACCATGCTTTGAATATTGCTGTCAAATCTGGTCTATGTGCTATTGCTGTATATTTAAAGATTCTTGATAAAATCCAAAAAAGAATCAGCAATATTATTAGTCCTGACCTGGTGTCACTTTTCCACCACCATAAGTTGCTTCTTTGTGCCTTTTCTATAAATACTTTCATGGTAATTATTCAGATGAGCTTTTTTTTGAATGCTAAAGCCCTTGGAAACAGTATAAATTCATCTCTTCTCGCTCCAGCTATGGATTGAATAGCAAGACAGATTGGGTTTGATAGCCTTGGTTTGCAACCAGTCTATTGCAGAAAAAAATAGTAACCTACTGTGGGAAAATATTCTGCCTAGTCAGTCATGGATCAAAAGAGACATGATCACCCAAATGTGTATTACGTATGGCACAGAACTGACTGACGAGATTGGCAGCAAGGTCTCATCAATTTACCGTTGAATTGGCTAGATGTAACCATAAATTTTATGTTAACAGCTTTTTCTTCTGTATTTCTCGTCTGGCTCCATGCTTTCCAGCTAACTTTGATCTTCAAAATATTAAATTTAATGTCAATTGTTATCTATTGTCTTTCTGATTCCTCTTCTTTTGTTGTTCTCACTCCTTAATAATGTTTCGCTTTTTTCTTATTCATTTCACTCAATAATGTTTTTAATAATGTTTCTCCTTTTTTTTTATTCATTTCACTCAATAATGTTTTTAATAATGTTTCTCCTTTTTTTTTATTCATTTCACTCAATAATGTTTTTAATAATGTTTCTCCTTTTTTTTTTATTCATTTCACTCAATAATGTTCCCTTATGCCATAACAGCTTTATTGCTTTGCATGGGGTGAAATGATTTAAAAAAGAGAAACAAGACCCACCTCGCATCATGCAAGATAATCCTGTTTTTGCCACAACTAAAATTGTATGTAATGGGCGTTGTATTTAAATATTCAGGAGTAACGTTAGAAACAAAGAAAAGAGTACTGATCTATTACTCAATATCATCCTTCTATATGGCAGTGATTGTAGGACAATCTCCTCAAAGATGAAGAAGAGTCTTGATAAGGATACCATGGACTGAACATTGGAACAATGGCAAAGCTTTTGGGAAAATTGGAAACTAAACAGGAAACTGATATTTAATATCAGGAAGAGACAGTTGAGATTTCTTAGGAACATAATCAGAAGCACTTTGGAACTCTGATATTCACAGTTCATGGAGCAAGAGGAACAGAAGAAAACATTGTATAAAATAGCTTGAGTAAATGGATGGTGGAACAAGCCTTGGAAGGAACAAAAAGAGAACAGTTATTAAAAGGAGGAAATTGTGGGGAGCCATGATCGCCTACGCCCTGAAGTGGCACAGCAGTCGAAAAAAAAAAAAACTTTTGTAACTCCAGTTTAAAAGCTACACTAAATTGATTAACAAATTGTTAATGCTGCTCATTCTTGAAAATTATGAAATCAGCCAGCCTAAATTTACGTGGACTCTAAAAGGAAAACGTGCAAAGACGATTCTGGTTATTTGAAAGAAAAATCATCGGATTCGAAATAAACGCAAAATAACGTCCGTAATGTAATCTAATTTGTTTTCCACAATTCTTCCCTAAGTAAAAGAAATAGAATGTAATTCAATATTTGTGACCAATAAATCTGGTAATTTACAAAAAAACGGAAAAAGTAAGATACGGTCGGACTTACATGTGTACTAACTAAAAAAGAAAAAGAAATACTGGCTGGTGAAATCTAATTTCAAATTTTTGTTAGCTTAAGCAGAAAACATTTAAAGTTATATTTAAATAAAATTATATTTTCTGCTAATAAATTCACATAAACTAGGGGAAAATGTCCAACTTTCGTCTTTTATTAGAGGAAATAACATTTTTGAGAATCAAAATATATATAGTTAATTATAGTTGCTTGCTATTGAATCAGGCATAGCCCAAAAATTGTGATGTGATAAAAAGATCATAAAAAACAAGGTCACTCTTTTCTTCTCTTCATTAATCCTTTACAAAAAAAACAAAACATATCTACCAGTTTCTAAAAATTCATTCGAGTGGAGGTACCCTTTATCGTGGCACCATTCGGAGTCAAATTTCCAATTCCACTCTTTGCAGAATGCTTTAAATGACCTTTCCTCACACATCTTCTCTCTAAGGCTAATCTCTGTCAACTTGGTATTTACTTCTCTCTCCCCCCCCCTCACACACACACAAAAAAAAAAGTGGAATGTGACACAAGGCCGATTTTTACCAAGCGCGAATACGATTCACCGCATACGCGGTCTGCTTTTTTTCCAGATAAGACTCGGCCCTTCGGTGGAGTTTCATCTGAGTTCCTCTCCATCCATCCAAAGGCAGAGATCGAGTTGAAGCGGAAGATCTGTCAATTTTGTCGGCACTGTTGGGAGACTCGGTTTTCAGCTCTCTACCCCGGCACAGGTCAGGAAGATGAGGAGGGTTATGATCACCTACATCCTGAAGGGGCACGGTACATTTCTACAGATTCATTATGTGTTAGTCGTCCACCGAATATGTCATGTTTTTACAGGATTATACCCGTAAATAAAGCTCTCTCCACTGAAAAAGTTGCCGAAAGTACTTTCCTTAGAAAATGATTTTCAAAACACGTACTATGTGCGTTGTGGTACAGTGGATATCGGTTCGGAACGAGAAGCCGAGTTCGAATTCCAGTTGAATCCATTGTATTCACTTACGCGCAAATACCCTTTGGGAAAGGTAATCCGTCCCTTCCTTCCAGTTATGGGTTAAATAACAGGACAGATTGGGTTCTATAGCCTTGGTCGGCAACCAGTCTACCGCAGAAAGCAATGACAACCTACTACGGGATAATCTTCTGCCCAGTCAGTCATGTCTATTTCGAGACATGATCGCCCAAGCGTGTATCCTATAATCATCAGTACGTGTTTTGAAAACCATTTCGGGCCATGATTGATTTCGTTTAGGGGGATATTTTTTGACAAAAGATTTTTATTTACCGAAACAGAGCTTGTTTACAAGTGAAACTATTGGATGTGTTAAAGAAGAAGAATGTGTTAAAGTTGCTCCATGCCTCACAGACGTGGCTTCAAAGAATGAGGTTTATTTTTTTATGTTTGTTTTTGTTGCTTTTTGTCAGATTTATTTTAATTTGTAAGAATTTTCACAACGATGTAATCTTTACCGAAAAAAAAAAAAATAATAATAATAAAAAAGACGCTAAATTTTCCAGAGGAAGCTTTGGCCCACCGCTGATGTAAGAATCAGATTTTTAACCAAAATTTCGACCCGGCTAGAAAGGATAAAATTTTAATTTAATAAACTAATAAAAGAATACTTTGGTCTTTCCTTTTAATAATAACAATGTTTGATGATGAAATTTTCTTTTTATCAAGTTTGGGGCTTTTATTCCATTACTCTTTTAAGTGAAAATGTTACTAAAACTGACTCACTGACAACATTTTGGGGGCTACTTTTTTGAATTTGCAAAAAGAAAGTAACAGTGTTTCCAAAAGCTGTTCATTTTATTTATGTTACTTTTTTTGTCGTTACTACAAACAAACTTTCTATTTTTATTCTACAACTGTTTTTCTTTAACTTGAGTGTCCAATTTAAAGAAAAAAAATAGAAAGCTATATCCGGAAAAAAAAAAGCAGACATCTTTCAAAGATTTTTTTTCGGAGATATAGGAATGAGAATATTTCTTGAAATTATACAGACAGTGTGCTGTGAACTATTTATGCATGCCATAACTACTAAGAATTATATACATACCTTAATGCGCCAGATACCTGATATCATTTATTTAATTGTAAATATTTATGTAGTAATTCCAGAAGGTAACTGTTGTCCATTGCAAATTCATTTCAATGGTTGAAACACGCATGCGCACTCAGGCGTGAATAATGCAGTTCGGCAAAGAACGAAAGAAAATATGCCTATTTTTTTTTTTCTAATAACTCTAAGATATTTAAGTTTTAATAAATTATATCATGCACCAAATATATAATAAAGACTTGGAATACAATCAGTTTTGTATAATTCCAGATTTTTATTACGTATATGTTGCGCCTGTAAGCTTGAAAATTACTTCCTGTCCGTCTCGAAAGCTCGCTACATGGAAACATTTTTTCAATAAATTTCCAAGTTCATGCTTGAAGAACTGGAATGTAATCATTTTTATTTTCTTATTGTAAGTTTTAAAACGTTTAAGGTAGGTCTTCAAATATATAAAAAGTAAGTGCATTGAATCGAAAAAGTTTTTCCTGCAAAAATGCGAACTTTAGTTTAAAATAAATTACTGATTTATTAAAATTATAAAAAATTCTATATAGAATTACAATAAATAGTTTTATTTAATTTATCTCTTCCTGTTGTATTATTGAATAAAAAAATTAAATAGCAATATCAGACTCTACTTTTATACATTTTTACTGCATTACTTACAAATGAAAAGACTTTTTCACACTCTTCCATGTGTAGAATCGTCTTTTACCGAGCATACTGCTTATTTTAACTGCGTTCACGTAGCAACAGAATCTGGCACAAGGTCGGAGTTTAATGTGGGCTTTCAGCAAAACCAAATGGAATTTAAAAGTTTGCATGTTGGGTTTAGGTGGGTATGTGTTCATATGTCAAAATTTAAGGAAAAAGTATAACAAAGACTTATGTTTCTGTGGTGATACCGAGCAAAAGCGATGGGCCGGATGTTTGCGCTTTCACGACCTAAAAGCAAATGACCAAAAGTCGTCACTGCGCCGCCAGCTCCACGCAGATGTTCCGGTTGAAAACTAAAAATTAATTAAATATTAATTTCCAGTTCGCGAGCCTACGCGAATTTTATTTATCAACCAATGGGAAGCCCAGAACCAAATACAAGTGTGAAATCCAAATGAGCTGCTGTGATCCAAAAAGAAGATATAAAAAGCGGATACAGAAAGCATCACCAGGCAGACCAACTCGAGGAGAAGAGAGTAATTAGTATCTCCCTTGACCGAAGTCAAGTGGTTTACTATGCTCGCCTCCCTTACCTCTTTCCTTCTTCCCTGTCTCAAAAACTACTTACTGACCTAAGGAGCGAATACATCAAAGACATTCCTTACTTACACGCTCCCAAATTCCTAAGCATTAATTCTCTTTCAGCATTTTATTACCACGAACATTTTAACGTTCGTTGGACCTATTCTTCATTTGTCTTCTTTTATGTGCCATGTCCTTTCAGGACATAGGCGATCATGGCTTTCCACATCTCCCTGTCTCTGGTGGTTCTTAGCACACTTTCTCTTGTTGCACCATGCAACCCTCGTTCAATCATCCACCTGATCAGGTCCTTCAAATATGTTATCCGCTGCTTTCCTCTGTCTCTTTTTCCTTCTATCTGGCCTGTTAGTATCAAGTTCTCCAATACCTCTTTCCTCATTGCATGTCCCAGGAACTTTAGTTGTCTCTTCGTGATGCTCAGTATTAATTTCCTGTTCGTCTCCATCCTTTCCAAAACCTCATCATTGCTCACATGCTCGATCCATGATATCCGCAGCATCCTTCTGTAGACCCACATTTCAGCTGCTTCAAGTTTTTCCTTTATCTTTGATGATATTGTCCAGCATTCACTGCCATATTGAAGAACCGACATCATATAACAATCCAGTACTCTCCTCTTTGTTTCTAGTGAAATTGTCCTGTTTCATAATACTTTACTCAGCTTCTGGAGTGCTTCTTTCACCATGCCAATTCGCTTTCAAATCTCAGTGTCACACTTTCCGTCTTCTGTTAGAACACTTCGTAGGTATTTAAATTTCTGTACCTGCTTGATTTTAGAGTCCCTCACCTGTAATTAGCATTTTGAGCCACCCTTTTTGCTGATGACGATGTATTCGGTTTATATTTTCTGCCTTCAACATCAACCACACTTCTGCTTTTGAAGTCAATCGTATTTCTGTTAGGTCACAAAAATATATAACACAAAGGTCATTTGACACACCAAGCAGGGTAATAAATTATTTATTTCCTTTATTAAACTAGCATCATACAAGAAAAAAATTATTATTTTATTTATTGATTTTTAAAAATTTTTCCATAATTGTAGAAAAATTGCTCAAGCTCCCTTGACACTTGCCCATTGGAGGATGCCTCAAGTGCCTGGTGACCCCAAACCCTCACTGAAGGAGAGAACTGTCTGGAGGGGATGGTCCCTGATGCTTAAGCTAAAATTATTTTCAACTGACAACTGTTATGCTTTTCTAATAAAGATCTCTTGTATCTCAGATTTTCTGAGATGGAATTAGTTAATCTTTCTGGCTGAGAAACCTACATCATACTATTAAGCAGAAGGACTTAGTAAAATCTAATATGTTTTATCTTGAAACACATGTTGTTTCAATATTTGTCTATACTTCTGAGATGTGGTAGTATTTACACTGTTCGGATGGATTGTTGTCCTCATTTTTATTGCCATGTTTATGACATTTTGGCCATTTACACTTGAGCCTTCTTTAGGTGCTAGTAATTTTGAACCAAACCCTTTATTTCAATCTCTGCACATTGCACATGAAATGAGAATGATGTACCCCAGTGATCGAAACATACCCCATTATGATAAAAAAATATATATATGACTAAAAGAAAGAGTCATGAGAAAAATTGTATTTAATTTTAGATGATGCATTTCAAAACCAGACCAGCAGAATATCATACTGCTACCAAAGAGCCGACTGGGACTCGTTCAGGGACTTCCTCTGCGACGCCCCCTGGAACAACGTCTTTGATCTTCCTGTCGAAGACTGTGCCTCCGAAGTCTCCTCTTGGGTTAAGGCTGGCATCGATGCTTTTATCCCTGCCAGAAAATTCCAACTAAAACCTAATTCGTCCCCCTGGTTCTCACCCGCTTGCTCGGCCGCTATTGCCCACCGGAACCATTTCTTCCGGCTCTATCGAAGCTGCTCGTCGAACCAAAACAGGCGCCTTTTCACCTCAGCAAGGAACAAGTGTAAAAAAGTACTGAACAAAGCCAAGAGGGCGTTTGCTACCAGAATTAGGCAACGCATAGCATCCTCTAAGTTTGGCTCCAAAGATTACTGGCGTCTCTGCAAAAGCGTGCTCAGCAGGAACAAGACTTCAATACCCCCACTAATCAATGAATTTGAAGTTCTCACCTCCCCAGCCGACAAGGCTGAATGCTTTGCCCGTAAATTCTCAACCAATTCGACACTGGACTCGTTAGGAATACCTACACCAGACTTCCCACCCAGAACTAAGGCTCAACTAAATAACGTCCTCATCTCGCCCTCGCTGGTCGCCAAGATAATTGCGCAACTTGACCCACACAAAGCGAGCGGCGGTGACGGAATCCCAGTCATAGTACTGAAGAAATGTGCCCCAGAACTCTCCTCTGTCCTCTCTAAACTCTATAACCTCTGCCTATCTGCTTCCTGCTTTCCTGCCTGTTGGAAGTCCTCCTGCGTAGTACCTATATTTAAGAATTCTGGCGAACCCTCAGACCCCGCCAATTACCGTCCTATTAGTCTCCTTCCAATCTTTGGCAAAGTTTTCGAAGCCATTATCAACGCCGAGGTGATTCAGCACCTTATGACCAACGGGCTTCTCTCTGACAAACAGTATGGGTTTCGCTTCACCAGGTCTACTGCTGATATGCTAACAACCATTACCGAGTACATATACCAGGCACTCGACAAGAATGGTGAAGCCCGAACCGTTGCCTTGGATATCTCCAAAGCATTCGACAGGGTCTGGCATGCTGGCCTCTTGTGCAAACTGCGAAGCTATGGGATAACTGGACATCTGTTTGACCTCATCCAGTCCTTCCTCTCTAACCGCACATTAAAGGTGGTATTAAATGGGCATGCCTCCCAAAACTACCAGACGAACGCGGGCGTCCCTCAAGGTTCTATCCTAGGTCCCACGCTATTTCTGATCTACATTAATGATCTCCCCGACACCATTAGATCCCAAGTTGGCATGTATGCCGACGACACAACAATCTACTCCCGCATCGATCAGAAACCAGGTCTGGACAACAAAGTGAACCTCGCTGCCGCACTGGAAAGGGACCTCCAATCCGTAGTGACCTGGGGTAGGAAATGGTTGGTAAATTTCAATGCCTCCAAAACAAAGCTGTTATCAACTAACCACCATAGACAATCGCATCTACCTCCCATTAGCATGGGACAGGCTAGCCTTCCAGAGAGTAAAATACTACGCCTCCTCGGCCTTACACTCTCGGCGGACCTCAAATGGAATGACTATATTGAATCCATTGCCAAATCTGCTGCTATGAAAGTCGGCTCTCTGTGCAGGGCCCGGAAATTTTTCCCACCTGAAACTATTCTGCACATATACAAATCTACCATCCGCCCGTGTATTGAATATTGCTGCCATATCTGGTCGGGTGCCCCTGCTGCTCTCCTTGGGCTTCTTGACAAAATACAAAGGAGGATCTGTAACGTGGTTGATACTGACTTGGCAGACCGGCTGCAGCCGCTCTCACACCGGCGTGATGTAGCTTCCCTGTGCCTCTTCTACAAGTACTTTCATGGCTTCTGCTCCGATGAGCTTAGATCACTGGTGCCGCCCAAGCACGAATTTACATGAGATACTAGATTAGCAACTAGGTCCCACCCTCTTACAGTTAAACAAATAAGATGTAACCGTAAATTCTACTCCAACAGCTTCTTTTCTCGCGCTTCCCGCCTGTGGAACTCCCTTCCACAACTCTGCTTTCCCGACAGTTACAATCTCCAGGTGTTTAAATGTAGGGTCAATAGACACCTCCTATCACACTAACTCCCAACTATTCTCACAACACTCTCATCTACCCAACCCTCATTCTCGGTATCCTCACCCGCCTATCACCCACCCTCTGTTATTTCCTATATTTAACCAGCCTTTCTCCACTCTACGTAGCCCCCTGCACAGTAGTGGCAGTGACATGCCTTGCTCGGGGTGAAACGCTTATAAAAAAAAAAAAAAAAAAAAATTCACTGATAAAGTTTGTCAGAGGACAAAATGCATCAGCTAAAACTAAATACAGTTTTCCTCTTGTTTTTTCTTTTATCTAAAGTGTTCCTCTTTGCAGATTATATCTGAGAATATTTACACACACACACATATATATAAAGATGAGAAAATGTTGGATATAAGATAAAGACAAGTTTGCTGGTTGCATATCTAGAGACAAAGGGTGAAATATTGACAGGCAGATAGAGATGGAAAGGCATAAATATTGCAATGCATTATGGGAAGATAGAGCAAAAGAAAGAGAAAAAAAAATTTCTATTCCTTTTTCACATATGAAACTAAGATAATATTTAGACACAATTATATACAGGCAATGAAGGAAATCAATTTAAAATGAATTTAAATAGAAAACTGAACCCCCTAATAAAATTTAGAAAATTATTTATTGCATTTCCTTTTTTTATATTCGAGATCTGGACTACTTAATCGATAGTATTTTGGAAAAGATTTTTGTAAAAAATGCTTTCTTGGAGTGGTGTATTTCTATATTTTAGATGTGCATATTTTCATATGCATAATTTTAAAGCTATGATGGTTACAATTAGGTTGTCAATTTTATTTATATAGTATTTCAGAAATAATAGTTATAGTCTATTCGGGGCTGTGTTGTTATGACAGTGATTCAACTGATCTTTACAAGTTGACACATTAATGGCAATTGAAGAGGCTGGTCGCAGATGACAGGTTCTTCTGAGTTGGTATCTTGCTTTTATGTGATTAGAAAGATTGTACAATTATCCAGAATATATTACTGGGAGCAAACCGCCTTCATCTGGAGAGAAAATAAATGAAGTACTCAAGAATAAATGCATATGACAAAGATGTGTCTTTTTAACTAGACTTATTTAACCTTTACAGTGAGGTAATCTGAAAAAAACTAGAAATTCTACCAGGATTTATTATTTGTAGGCACAATCTTGACCAAACACATATGACAGTGTTGGTGGCAGATTGAGAAAGAGATCTAAATCTATATAAACTTATTTATAAATGAAACTGTGTGTGTGTGTGTGTGTGTGTGTGTGTGTGTGTGTGTGTGTGCGTGCGTGTGTGCGTGCGTGTGTGCGTGCGTGCGTGTGTTACCTATAGACTCCGAAATGGCTGAACCGATTTTCTTGAAAATTTACACAGTTGTACTATAAGCATCTGCAAGTGTTCTTAGCTAGGTTTTGTGTCAAGGTACCCCTGATAAATATCGAAAATCGATAATCAAAAAAATCGGGTTATAGAAGGAGTGGTCCGATTTTAATCAAATTTGATACACTCATAGACAAAGACATAAGAAATGATATTCAGAAGTTTCAAGGTTGCAGTTATTACAATAGTGCAGAAAATTGATAATATATGTATATATATATATATATATATATATATATATATATATATAAGGCAAGATGTTTGTGTGTGTGTCTGTTTATCTGTCTGTATGTCCTTTATACAAATCCACAATTTTTATCCGATTCTCACCAAGTGGATTAGTTTTAAAGCTTTCATTACACCCGGGCAATGCCAGGCTATACTGCTAGTTATATAGTAAAGCAAAGATGGAAAAAAGGACTAACCACTAATTGTAAGATTACAGAATATATGGTCACCAGCTCAAGATGTGAGCTATGATTTAGAGACATTTGTCTATACTTCTGAGATGAAGTAATGCTTACATTATTTAAATTGTTCAGACTATTGTCCTCATCTTTATTGCCAGGATTATGACGTTTCAGCCATTGTACACTCCTGCCTTCTTCAGGCGTTAGGAATTTCAAACTGAACCCTTTATTTTGATCACTGGAATATATAATTCTCATTCCATATGTAATGCTACTACTGGTAGTTATGTGTCCTTGAAGACATGATTCACAGAATTTACTTGATGATGTGGGAGAACATACTTGTGTCTAGAACAGAAAATAAGTCGGGTTTGAAGCACCATTCGAACCTCAGTCGAGAAATAACAAGTATGGACAATAGATGAAATCTGTTTAGTTACTCTTTCACAGTTAGCTTCAATCCAGGGAAGTCTCAGATAAACAGGGCATTTTTTATACTATAATTGGTTTGACCATTTTTAACTCAGCACTCTTGTTATGGATAACGGAATGAACAATATTAGGGGGATACCCCACACCACATAAGGTCTCCACACCAAAATTAAATTCATCATCCAGAAAAGCCTCCAAACAGATCATTAATGCCCTATGAATTAAGGTTTTAATAAGGTTTATCTTACGCTTCCTTGGACAAAAGGAATCCCAACGTGTATATAACCCCGCAAATGTAGGTTTCCTATAAACTGAGGTAAGAAAAGTTGTTGTTGTTCAATACACCAGGACATCCAAAAAAGCCAGTTGATTCTTAGATTCTTTCTCAAATATAACCCTCAGAGCTGGATGAAGATAATTAAGGAAAGAGAGAAACTGATCAGCCTCAAATTCGCTACTAAATAAACAGAAAGTATCATCAACATATCAACAATATAGTTGAGGACAAAATGTACTATAAAGTATTCTCTCTTTATGAAAGCCCACAAAAATATTAGCCAGTGCTGAACCCAAAGGAGAGCCCATATCAACCCAGTTAATCTGTGATACATGATATTTTCAAAACAAAATTTAACAGACGATGTAGCAAATTTCATCAATTCAACAAATACCAATTCAGGAATACTAGGGGGAGACAAGGAACTACAATAAAGTAAATCACTGCAAATATTGATTGTCTCCAACAGAGGGACACAAGTAAATAAAGAACACACATCAAAGGAACACATGAACTTGCCTGAAGAACAATTTTGGATGAGATCAACAAAGGAAAAAGAATCTTTTTTACAAAATGTACTTAAATTTCGCAACACAGGTTCTAACACTACAGAAAGCCATTTGGAAACCTTGTGTTGGGGTGATCCTATCATTGAAAGGATGGGTCTTAATGGTACCCCATCCTTATGTATTTTTGGTAACCTATATAGATGAGGTCGAATTGACCTGGACAGAAAAACTTAATCCGGAATTTCCCAGGAAAGAACCCCACTTTTTACCCACCTCAAGAGTTGCTTTTGAAATTTTGCTTCACTTGAGGTAGTTGCATCACATGTATCAACAGAGCCGAGCTGTGTCTTTCAAAATAGACAACATCTTAGTCATGTACTCTGAACCTCACATCTACCAGGGTGGCTCGCCAAACCCTAGTACAGACATCTGATTTATTATTTATACTACATCTGTGCTGAGCAGACCTTAGAGTTTCATGGAGAGAGCAGATAATTTTATGAGATCAATATTTTTGAGCAAGATTAGTATGCTCAAACTCTCATTTACATTGACTTGAGATTTTGTAGCTAGCATTTACCCTAACCATTGACAGCTTCTGAACAGTTCTGTGTCCCCAATTTCTGTCACAAGGCCTGAGTAAACATGTGATTTGCTTTTCAGGCACTTCCCAAATGTGCTATGTGTAGGGTTCACCTGCCCAAGTTGATAACTCTAGAAAGTCATCTCTGACATGGTAAGAACTGAACCCATGTCTCATGGTCAGAAGGTGAAAATTTTAATTAGGAAATTTATGTGGCTAATAAAAATATACAGAAAATTATATGTTTAATGAAAATAAGTAGAAAAAATATATGGCCAATAAAAATAGGCTAACAATTATGCAGCCAATGAAAAGAAGTAGAAAAAATATATGGCCAATAAAAATAGGCTAACAATTATGCAGCCAATGAAAAGAAGTAGAAAAATATGTGGCTAATGAAAATGTTCTAAATAACATATCACTCAATAAGTCCCGGGCCTGACATATAGATGACTTCACTAATAAAAAGTCCATATGATTTTTATGAAGTACTAACCTTCAAATGGCACATGACAAAATTTACCCCCAATTGGATTATTAATTTACAAATTACAGTTATTTAAGTGAAGCTACTGTTACAAATTTTTAAAATAATGGAAAAATCTGAATTTCATATGTTTATAAATCATTGCTTTCTGATGGAAAAATACTGTTCAAGCATGGCGATGGCTTGATAAGTGTTATTCGAACTCTGCTTTGTCAGAAACAATGATTAAGAGGTGGTATACTGACTTTAAACATGGTCGTACAGACACAAATGATGCTGAATGTTCAAGTCACCCAAAATCAGCAGTTGCCCCAGAAAACATAAAAAAAAAACCCACAAACTCATTTTAGCTGATCATAAATTGAAGTTGCGTGAGATAGGAGAGGAGTTGAACATATCGGAAGGCAGTGTATTCATTATTTTGCATGAACATTTGTCAATGAGAAAGCTGTTTTTAAAGTGAGTGTCGTGCTTGCTCACAGTTGATAAAAAACAATGCATTGATGAATCAGAGCATTGTTTGCAACTGTTTCAATGCCACAAGAAGAAGTTTTTGCATAAATATGTGCAAAGGATGAAACATGGATCCACTACTTTACTCCAAAGTCAAATCAGCAGTTAGTTAAGTAGACAGCAGCAGGTGAAAGCTGTTCAAAGTGACCAAAGATGCAAACATCAGCAGGCAAGGTTTTGGTCTCAGTATTTTGGGATAAGCAAGGTATTTTCTTCATTAATTACCTTGAGAAAGGAAGAACCATCAATAGCAAATATTATATTGCATTATTGGTATGTTTAAAGCAATGATGAGGTCTTAGAAATGATGGAAACAAAAAGGAAATTAATACTGAGCATCAGGAAGAGACAGCTGAAGTTCCTGGGACATGCAATGAGGAAGGAGGGCTTGGAGAACCTGATACTAACAGGCCAGATAGAGGGAAAAAGAAACAGAGGAAAGCAACAGATAACATATTTGAAGGACCTAATCAGGTGGATGACAGAATGAGGGTTGCATGGTGTAACAGGAGAAGGCGTGCTCAGAGCCACCAGGGATAAGGAAACGTGGAATGCCATGACCGCCTACGTCCTGAAGGGACAGGGCACATAGAAGAAGAAGAAGAAGAAGAAGAAGAAGAAGTGTAGTGGTGGGCTTATGACAAGTTCCAAATAGTGTTAAAATAACAGCTAAGACATTTTATTGCATTTTTGAAGGCACCTGTGAAGCCATGATTGAAGAAGAAGCCAAACATTTTCAGAATGACTATCTTTATGCATAGAAGGACTTCATCACATTCAATGAATAAAACTGATGAACAGAATTGTTTTTAAAGTTACACATTTGACAAAATAGCCAGCTTGTTCAGCAGATTTTAATCTGATTGAAACTAGTGGAGTATTCTGTAGAGAAAGCTTTACTTTGCCAGCAGAGATGAATTTGGAATTCTGTTCTGGATACTTTAAGTAGGGTTTCATATGAAGAAATACAACTGCTCATAAAATCAACAGGCGAACAACTTATGAAACTGTTTTCATAAAAATTTTTTCCCAAAATCCTTCCATGTTGAACAGGAGCAGAGACTCATTCCTTGTTCCCTGCTCAGTGTATGGTTCACCAGCCCTCTTTCTTTTTTCTACCAGAGCCACAATAATTTAACTGTAAATTTTTTGATTATCAGATTTGTCAGTGGCTGTGACTTGTGAGGGTACCAAGTTGGCAGTTTGCCATCCGCTGCTTCCAACTAATTAGGAGCCTGAGCTCTTTAGTAGCACTTAGAGAGGCTGTTCTGATGAACAGTTGCATAATATCAGGACTCCATCTTTAGCCCTACAATGTTTATAATTTTTCATTAACGACCTTCCCGATGACATCAGCTCTCAACTTGACATCTACACTGATTATATAACTCCTGCCTTAATAGTAAAGCTGATCAATCCAACAAGGTCAAAATGGTATCTGAGGTCCAAAACAACCTCAAGACTGTCATTAACTGTGGCAAAAGATGACTATCACTTGCCACTTTCAAAACTAAACTTCTGTCCATTAATCTCTCTGCCTTCTATCAGCATGACTGATGCTAACCTCCAAGAAAGTGACTTGTTGCCCCTTCTCATGCTAATGTTCTCAGCAGACATGAAGTGGAAAAACTATATTGAATTCATTGCTAGATCAACTGTTAAGAAAGTTGATTCACTGTGTCATGCAAACCAATTTTTCTCTCTGGAATCTATCTTATATATTTATAAGTCTACCACTTATCCTACCTTAGAATATTGCTACTACGTATGATCCATGCCCCTGATTTTTGCCTTAAGCTCCTTGATAAGATCCAAAGAAAAATCGGCAATATTATTATGATTGGTCCTGATCAAATGGCTTAGATTCAGTCACTTATCCACCTCTGTAAGGTTGCCTCTCTGTGTTTTTTTCTAATACTTCCATGGTAATTTTTTGGATGGACTCTTTGCTCTGGTACCTAGAGTTTATGAATTTAAGTGCAATAATAGACTGGCGTTGAGATCTCATTAATTTCCAGTTGAGCTGGCTTCATGTAGCCATCAGTTCTATGCTAACAGTTTCTTTTCTCGCACTTCTTGCTAGTTGAACTCCTTTCTGGCCAACTTTAATCTGCAAAAAATGTCAACCATGTTGGTGGAACAATATCAAATGCTTCTGTCCACACTTTGTGCATCTGCACAGCATTTTCAATCTTCCAATACTGTTTTGAATCAATTATATGTTATTCACAATACCTGAAAAGAAATGTTATATAAATAATCAAACAACTGTATACCTACTTTTGCCTCAACCTGTACACACACACACACACACACACACACACATATGATAAAATTTAGTTTTATGGTATATTTATAATGTAAAATATACAGTATTTATATGGTATATTTATGGCCTGATGATTGCATTTAGCATGAAATAGACTTTAGTCTCTGGATGTTGGCATCAATGTGCACTTATATATATATATATATATATATATATATATCTAATCTAAACTTATTTATAAATGGAACTTTGTGTGTGTGTGTATGTGTGTATCTGTTACCTATAAACTCCAAAACGGCTAAACCAATTTTCTTGAAAATTTACACAGTTGTACTATAAACGTCTACAAGTGTTCTTGGCTAGGTTTTGTGTTGAGGTACCCCTGATAAATATTGAAAATTGATAATCGCAAAAATCGGGTTATAGAAAGAGTGGTCCGATTTTAATCAAATTTGATACACTCATAGACAAAAACATCAGCAAAACGATATTCAGAAGTTTCAAGGTTGCAGTTCTTACAATAATGCAGAAAATTTTATATTAATACCAGGAAATCAAAATTTTACTTACATCCATTCATTTTTCTTTCAGTCTACGGTTTCGCTTTAATTGGAAACAACTATTGCTTTTTAGTCTTTCGTGCCAACGTCCAAACAGTCTGAGCTCCAGAACTATGGATTAGTTTTAAAGCTTTCATTACACCCGAGCAACACTGGGCTATACTGCTAGTATATATATATATATATATATATATATATATATATATATATATATAGTGTATATATATATATATATATATATATATATATATATATATGTATGTATCTATGTATGTATATATATAAGTTGAAAATATTGATGAAATCTAACAGATTTATTAAATAAGGAACAAAGAAAATCTTTGTAAATGTTTTTCTGTTTACTTAGTTTCTTCAGAAATCTTTGAAAATAATATACTGCAGTCTTGTTTTAATTTTTCAATTCAAAGTACTTTTGTTTTAATTGGCTGTGTAGATGTCACATGACATCTAGTAATTTTTTTTAGTACAAATGTATATCAAATATAGAGTGGTATCCAACAGAATATGATAAATAATAAGTAAAGTGCATACAGTTTTCTCATAAGTTTTTTATAGAACTGTTTAATGAGTATCCAGATAATTTAGTCAGAAAATACAAGAAGTGTCTAAGATCTTCTTACTCTGAAATTTTGATGAGTGCTAAAAGATAACTGTTTTTATTATGTTCTGAAAAAAAAAAGGAGCAAAATTTCCACTGATGGACATGTTGATGGCCTGTCCGTGTTGACTGCTCATCCATTAGTGAGAATCACATGTTTGTGTGTGTACAGGAGAAAAGTGAGTCAATTTTCATTGGTTTAGATTGTGTGAATTAATGATAATTATAATTATTTTTTGACATTATAATTAATTTCATTTATTTTATGGACACAACATATCTAACAACACATTTTTCTTTTTTTATATTATTTAATACATTTTATACCATACACAAAAAATGAATATAAAATAATTGCTTCATCCAAAAGTAGAGTTAAGAACAAAAATTAAGTTAAAGAATTCTATAGAACATAGTTTTAGGGGTTATTAAATATTTTGGTTTTTATATCAAAAACTACAGAAAATATCAGCAGTTTCTTTTTTTTTAAAATTGAATTTTTTCACAATATTGCATCTTTTGAAGAACTGGCATCAACATTATTTTCTTACAATAATCATTTTTTTGGAAAGAAAAAAAGGAAATAATTTTTCTCTATAATTTTTTTCACTCTCATTGTGATAGCAATCTTTCTTCTCTCATAACTTTTTTTGAAATTGGTTTTATTTTTATTTATTCTTAAAATCTGATGGAAAATTTGTATTTGCTACAGAATCACAAGTCTAGACTGAAGATGTATTTAGAAATGTAAACTGATATTTTTTTAAGTGATACGAAAAGGTTCAGTTTTTATATAAAATTGTTTTCACAAGAAATTAAGAAAATTCAGCAAAGATATCAAGATATATTTTGCAGCATTGCAAAATAACATTGTTTCCTGAATGACTTCCTTTCACAATTCCAAGATAAAAGTTAGCAAATATTAAAAAATATTTTAAAGTTTTCTCTGAAGTTCTGACAAAAAGTCCTGGCATTATTCCATAAATTATTCAAACTAGTATTCTCATCATTTTGTTTCTTCATAACATTTTGACTGATATAATGAATGTCTTTTTTTATATGCTGTGTCCAAGATAATCTCTCCTTGGCTGAGTCCCTTCAACTGAGGTCTCCAGGAAATCTTTGATTAGTTTTATTGGCACCTTTTGATAATTGTTAAAAAGAAAGGTTTTTCAAATTTTTCTCCTTCTTCTTTAATATGCTATATTCTTTCAAGATGTAGGGAATCATGACTCTCCCCAACTTCTTGACACTTCTTGAAAGATGTGAGAAGGTAACTTGATAAAATAAAGTAGTTCTTTGCCATGAATGATAAAAATGTTCTGGGAAAATGGAATTATGAAGTTGCCTGAAAATAAGCATGAGGTAGTGAAACAAAATGGTAAATCTATTGTTCATTAAAACTCATCTTGAAATTTTTAAAAAGTATTTAATTTTACGCAGATGGCACAGTGCTGATTGCAGAAACAGAAAGGAAACTGCAGGGCCTCCTGCAGAAGGTAGCTGAAGAGAGTGACAAGAAAGGACTACAAATAAACTGCAAGAAAACCAAATGCATTGTCATCAGCAAAAAGAGCAGCCCAAAATGCCAAATAGTGTTGGGAGATACTAAAGTCAAGCAGGTACAAAAATTTAAATATCTGGGAAGTGTTCTAACTGAAGACGGAAAGTGCAAAACAAAGATTCAAAGGCGAATTGGCATGGTGAAGAACACATTCCAGAAGCTGAGTAAAGTATTAAGACACAGAAAACTTTCATTAAAAACAAAGAAAAAAGTCCTAGATTGCTATGTGATGTCAATTATTCAATATGGCAGTGAATGTTGGACAATATCAACAAAGATCAAGGGAAAACTTGAAGCAGCTTAAATGTGGCTCTACAGAAGGATACTGCAGATATTATGGACTGTGCACATGAGCATTGACGAGGTGTTGGAAAGAATAGAAACAAAAAGAAAATTAATATTGAGTATCAGGAAGAGACAACTAAAGTTCCTGGGACATGCAATGAGGAAGGAGGGCTTAGAGAACCTGATACTAACAGGCCAGATAGAGGGAAAAAAGGGACAGAGGAAAGCAACGGATAACATATTTGAAGGGCCTGAGCAGGTGGATGACAGAACGGGGCTGCGAGACATTACAGGAGAAAGCGTGCTAAGAGCAACCAGGGATAGGGAGATGTGGAAGGTCATGATTGTCTATGTCCTGAAAGGACAAGGCACATAGAAGAAGATGGTGGCTCAACATCTTGAGCATTAGCATTAAGACTTCAATATTGTTGTGGAATAAATAAGACACTCCACCAAGGAACACAAATAAATTAGGCAAGACACCTTAAATAAAAACTCAAAGAAAGTTCAGTGCCAGAGTTCCACTTGAACTAAACCTTGTCAGACTCTCTGCCTGAAGACAGAGAGAAATCCAGATGAGGCTATGCTGAAGGGTAGAGTCTTGTTTGGGGAAAAGTAGACATGACATGATCCCATTTATGGGAGGTCTGGAGAATTTTTACCTGAGCATACACACTTAAAATTACCTCACATTAAAAACCAACCTTGTGTCTCATCCAACTTTTATGGGGAGGGCTTGAAACTGTCAGCCAAGCTCTCTGTCTTTGGGAAAAGTGCAACTCAGACTGAGATTTGGCTGAGAAAGACAGACAAGTTCTCTGTCTTCAAGCAAAGTTTGACTCAGTCAGAGATTTGACTGAGAAGAATAAAGAAGCTTAATGCCCAATCTCACGTATGCAGTGGCTGTGCAAATTTCGACCTTTGGTCAAAGTGTACTCGCTCAGGTTCCCCACATAAAGCCCAACCTTGTGTCATGTCACATCTCAATGGGGCGACTTTAGGTAAATAGAGTTTTGCTTGAACTCTGGTCTGTTGGACTCTCTGTCTTCAGGTAGATAGGAACTCAGATGAGGCTATGTCTATAAGCAGAAACTTGGCTGGGGAAAAATAGACAAGAACCTGATCCTGCGTATTCTGGGTATGGGTAATTTTTGCCAAAGTGTACACAATTGGAAACCCTCCCCCATTAAAACCTAACCCATCTCAGTGGGGAGGACTGGGGTAAATATCCAGAGTTCAAAGAGAGTTCTGGTAGAGCATTTGTTAGAGTACCATTGAAGTCAGTCAACACATAATATAACCATTAATAGCAAGTTATAACAGAGATCCCAGTTTGAATCTCATCATGGTCAATTTGTGCAGGAAGTGATTTCTTGATACAATTACCCTAACGAGATGATTCCAGAAAATGGTACTATTAAGAAGTGTCTAAAACCCATACAATGGATTGATCCAATCCTTGTGAGTGAAACTGGGTAGACAGTCATTGCTAGCACAAAGTCACAAATTCTCACTTAGTCGAAAGATAGAAGCTCTTTGGTTTTGGTTTTCAATTTGTTAGGTGATTGCATCTTAATAAAATCACCTGTCTCCTAGCAGCCTAGCTCTTCATGGTGATATATAGGCTTCAGTCAGTTAAGTGCCATACGTGATGCATGCTTTGGGCGATCATGTCTTGAAAGAGACATGACTGACTGGGCAGAAGATTATCTCACAGTAGGTTGCCATTGCTTTCTGCAGTAGACTGGTGGCCAGCCAAGACTATAGAACCCAATCTCTCCTGTTATTTAACCCATAACTGGAAGGAAGAAACAGATTAATACCTTTCTCAAAGGTATTTGTGCATAAGTGATGTATATTGTGGTGCAGTGTATATCATCTCAGAACACCAAATCAGGGAGCTGAGTTCAAATTCCAGTTGGATTATTGCATTCACTTATGCACATATACCCTTGGTGGCCTATATATATAAATTTACTCAAGCCACAAGATTAATAACTAGGTCCCACACTTTTACTGTGAAACCAAAAAATGTAAATGCAAATTCTACTTTATCAGCTTCGTTTCTTGCACTTCCCGCCTGTGGATTTCCCTTCCATTTACTTGCTTCTCTGACAGCTACAGTCTCAAAGAATTTAAATGTAAAGTCAATAGTCATCTCCTATCTCACTAACTGCATCCTCTCTCTCTCTCTCTCTCTCTCTCTCTCTCATGCTTCTTTCTTCAGCCAATCCACTCTCATCCTTTTCTTACCCACTTCCTGACACCCCCTATAATCTATCACTCTTTCTCAAAACTTTCCTTCTATGTAACCCCCTGCACAACAGTAGCAGTAAAATGTCTTGCTTGGAGCAATATGATTATAAAAAGAAAAATTCTTGTTCTTTTATTGTTCTCTCTCCTTTTGTTTTGTTTTATATTCTTTCTCACTGAGTAACCCCTTCCTTCTGTATTGCCATGTTTGGTGGGAAAAGATTGAAAAACATGTGATTCATATATTCAAACATTATTCCATTAATTATTCAGACTAGTGTATCCACTTTTATTTTTATTGGTAACTGATGACAAACAGAGAATATTATACTGAACTTCTTCTATATGTTATGTCTCTTCGGGGTGATCTTAGTTGTCCAAAACTTTCTAGTCTCTGTAGCTCTTCGTAAGGTTTTGCTATTTTGCCATTTCTCCTAATCCTTGTTCTGTCAACCATTTGCACAAACTCATTAGGTAGGTTATTCACTGCTTTCCTCTGTCTCTCTCTCTTGCCTTCAATATGTCCTGTGAATGTCAAATTCTCTTGTCCCTCTTTCTTCATTATGTGCCCTTCACATGTGAACCACATTTGAACAGTGCACAAAGTAATTACTTCATCTAAGAACTTCAAGTTCTGAAGATGGGCAGAGAATATATTGACTGAATTGTTATGACCAAAACAACACAAAATAATGCCATTTCTTTAATCTGGAACATAAAACAAGACTAAGCAGGCTGGGGTATTAAGCTGAATCAATAAATCTGAATTTGGATTTGGATTTTTTACTGTATAATGCTTTGAGCTATTTGATTTCAATTCCCTAGTGACGTAAGATGGGGATTATGTTGAAAAATAAATATTTAGCATGTAAAATAAATGCTTCATTTTATAATTTAGCTTAAGATTTATTAATGGGTCTACAGTCTAACAAAATGGAAGTGACTGAAACAACAAAGAATAAGCTTACTTAGTCAAATAATGACAATACTTTAAAACTTCAAACAAAGCTGAATAGTATACCTACCAAAACATAGTGATCAAAATAACAACAATCAGGATACTCATCAAAAACACTTTAACCAAAGAAAAGATGCATCACCTCAGATTGTCAAAAATTTACTTGTGACAGATACTTCACCTTATATTACATATAGAATCTTCCTTCTTGTTCATGTCTCTCCACAACTTAATTGCTTTTTTGTTACTCTAAGTAACTTCTTTCCCTTTACTATCCACTTTTTGTTCTTGTTCTCCTATCCATTCTCTCCAGCCCATTAAGTAGGTTACCTGCTGCCGTTTTTCTGCTTCATTATGTCTTATGAAAGCTATAAAGGACTATAAATTGGAGTAGATAGATCTATAATTGGAGTAGATAGATCTATCTATCGCCCGGTTCACACTCCACCCACGTCTATTGAACAGGTTAAGAGGCTCATCCCTTGTTCCCTGTTTAGGATGTGGTTTCTGGCTTTCTCTTTTCCAATCTTCTCACTGTTTTTTTTTTTTTTTTTAATTGGAGTAGATAGATCTATTCAGGTGCTAGGAATTTCAAACTGTACCCTTTATTACAATCACTGGGGTATATGATCTTCATTCCTTGCATAGTAATGCATCAAGTGGAAGTCATGAGTTATCTCCCTTTCACCCTGCAAGTTGTTTGTTCACCAATGCTGTAGCCTAGTATTGAACTCACAATTCTTTGGGTCAAGTCACAGGAACTAACCAACATCTCTATCCACTGAGTCATGTGTCCTTAAGGGTTTGGTTTGAAATTCCTAGCACCTGAAGAAGGGCAGAGTGTACAACAGTCGAAACATCATACAAATGGCAACAAAAATGAGGACAATAGTTCGAATAATGTAAATACTATAAATACTACCTCATCTCAGAAACATAGACATATTCTAGAGAGCAGTTATGAGCAGTCCTCTTTTCTTTGCTTCCAACAAAATTTTCCTCTCTTAATAGGCTGCTTAGGTTTTGGAATGATGACCATACATTCAGTACAAACTCATAACTGAAATGTAACTTTCAATCATTTCTTTCCAGTTATAACCAGACCTTTATTTATGAATAGTAGCACCTATTCACTTATTAACAAATTAAAATCCATGATTAAATTCAAAATAAAACAATTCAAAATATCTTTTGTTATACCTAAGTTCACCCAGTACAAGTCCAGCAAGCTATTCAAGGTAGAGAGTTTTTATTAATCATTTCACCCCAAGTAGGGTAATTAAGCCACTAAAATTGAAGAAGATACTGAGAGTTAAAGAATATGAGAAAAAAAAAACAATATTTAATGAAAGAAAACAATAAAAGAGCAAGAATTTAGAAAACAACGATTGACATTCCATTTAAATTCTTGAAGATCACAGTTGACCAGGAAGCAAGAAGCCAGAAGAGATTTTCACAAGGGAGAAGTGCAAAAGAAAAAACTGTTAGCATAAAATTGTGATTACATTTAGACATTTCAAGATTTAATCTTATACTTTAGTTCTGTTTAATTGGATTCACCCCAAGCAAAGCAATAAAACCAATGAAACACAAGGGGTTATTGAGTGTAGAAGAATCAGAAAATAGAAACCTTACAAGGAAGACAGAATAATAGAAGAATAATCAACAAGACAGTAGATGATTGACATTGCATTTAAATTTTTGAAGACTAATGTCAGCTGAAAAGCATAGAGCTGGAAGAGAGTTCATAAGCAAGAAGTGTGATACAAAAAAACAGATAGCATAGAACTTACGATTACATCTAGCCATTTCAACTGTAAAATGATGAGACCTTGTGGCCAATCTGTTCTTCTTCTATGTACCCTGTCCCTTCAGGACATAAGCGATCATGGTTTTCCACGTTTTCCTATCCCTGGTGGCTCTGAGCACTCCTTCTCCTGTTACACCATGCAGCCCTCATTCCATCATCCACCTGATTAGGTCCTTCAAATATGGTATCCATTGCTTTCCCTTGTCTCTTTTTCCCTCTATCTGGCCTGTTAGTATCAGGTTCTCCAGGCCCTCCTTCCTCATTGTGTGTCTCAGGAACTTCAGCTGTCTCTTCCTGATGCTCAGTATTAATTTCCTTTTTGTTTCCATCATTTCCAAGACCTCATCATTGCTCACATGCTCAATCCATGATATTTGCAGCATCCTTCTGTAGAACCACATTTCAGTTTCTTCATGTTTTCCCTTCATCTTTGTTGATATTGTCCAGCAATCATTGCCATATTGAAGGACGGACATCACGTAGCAATCCAGTACTCTCTTCCTAGTTTCTAGCTCAATTGTCCTGTTTCTTAATATCTTACTCAGTTTCTGGAATGCTTCATTCGCCATGCCAGTTCGCCTTCAGATCTCTGTGTCACACTTTCCGTCTTCTGTTATAACACCTCCCAGGTATTTAACTTTTTGTACCTGCTTGATTCTGGTATCCTCCACCTGTATTTGGCATTTTGGGCTGCCCTTTTTACTGATGACCATGCATTCAGTTTTTGTGCAGTTTATTTCTAGTCCTTTCTTGTTACTTTCTTCTGCTACAATCTGTAAGAAGTCTTGTAGTTTCTTTTCTGTGTCTGCTATCAGCACTGTCTCATCTGTGTACCTTACTGTGCTTAAATTCATAAAGTCAAGGCATCATAGAGAAAAGTTCATCTGAACAATTACCATGAAAGTATTTATAAAAATGGCACAAGAAAGTTACTTGATCCAAGATGCTAGGCCAGGATTAATAATGTTGCAGATTCTTTCTTTTATTTTATCAAGAAATCTCTAAATATACAGCAAAAGCATCAGACTAGATGTAGCAGCAATATTCAAAGCAATGATGAATGGTAGACTTATAAATATGTCCCTGTTAAAATAATTATGATGAATGCAGAGTGATATGTAGAAGAAGAGGTACTTGCAAGTGAAAGTTATTAGGATAAAGAGGATAGACAACAATTAACCCTTGAATTGAAGAAGTTAAACCCTTAGAATACTGGGAAGCATCCATGTAGGATTATGTCCACAAAGCTGGTGTTCTTGGATAAAAGCTACCTGAGCGGTACTTTCTCTTTAGGTTTGGAATATAGAAAAAGTGAGATGGATTCTGAAAAGTCTCCTGAATTGCAGCATCCTCCATTGGTTTTTAATCATTGTTTGCTTTTCTATCCAATCATTTTCAGACAAATAACTTTAAAGTGAAAGCAAACTTTGTGAAACAGACTCCCAAGAGAATGTTTCCTGATCATTACAATCTTGACCTCTTCAAATGCAGTGTTATCTGTTAGCTCTTCTATATAACCTTATAAATTGCATTTCTCACCATCTTTTCTTATGCTTATGAAACAACTTCATTCAATAATCCCCTACCTTAAGTGGCTCTTGGGTCTTGTATTGGGTAAACACTAGTAAAAAAAGAAATTTTCTTCCTATTTAATGAGTACATTGTGATACAAATAATAACTGCAATGGTACTTTCACCCTTTCCTCTCCCATTATAGTCAAACCTTTATTTGTAAATAGTAGCACCTGTCCATTTGTTATCAAGTTAAAATCAATGATTAAATTTATGTTGTTGAGAAAATTTCCCTTTTGTTTGTTTTGATATTGAGCATAACAAAAGCTCTAATCAAACAATGATTTGTTGATTTTTCAAGATGAAACTTGGAAGATGTGTATAATTATATATATTCCACTTTTTCCTAGTAAAATTACAGACAACAATGTGAAGAATGAGAAATTAAAAAAGGAATAATAATGATAACAAGTTAGGATTAAAAGATACATTGTCTTGTGCGTGATTTAGAATTGAGCAAATTGCAGGTGTGTATTTTTGCTTCTATATTTACCATTGCTGTGATTCAGTTTAAGAATTGTCACAAATGTTTGGAATATTAGCAACAAATGTTAACTATCTACATTAGCAACAAATATTAGGAATAAACATTAATAAACACACTAGTAAAAATGTTAAGAATATATGGGATGAAGCACAGAAAGAGGGACAAAAAATATTGACTGGCCAAACATAGCATTTGGTCTTGTTAGTTTGAGTTTGCACTTAAAGAGTCTGCACTTTGTAGATAAACAGTTTCAAATCACTGTGAATAATTCAGTGCACAGATCTCCTGGAAATACCCACTTGCAAGGACAACCGTCTGTTGAATTTTTGAGGTGACTGTTCGAATTGTTAACCATACTTCCAGTGTTTCTAAACTTTTCTATCAAACATGTGATCATATGGCAATGGGAAAGTTTTCTTTCAGAATATTCACATTGAAATTGCCTCTGAACAAGTGGAGATGACTTTGTTGCAAAATACAGTTCCACAATCTTTGTCCTCTTTTCAACCAAAATCTGCTTGTAGTGATTCATCTTGGTTTCAGATAAAACCTACAGGTATGCTATGCAATCCACCTGAAAAAGAAAAAAAAATCAATTATTTCTTTAGAAAATATGAGCCTTTACTTTTGTCCCCCTTTTTGTGACCCACCCTGTATGTTAATGACAGACATTAGCAACAACTGTTAACAACAAACATTAGCAACAAATGATAGGAATAAATATTAATAACCAACATTAGCACGAGTGTTAGGAATAAATAATAGCAACAATTATTAGCAACAAATGTTAGAAATAAGCATTAATAACCAACATTAGCACGAGTGTTAGGAATAAATAGTAGCAACAATTATTAGCAAGAAATGTTAGAAATAAGCATTAATAACCAACATTAGCACGAGTGTTAGGAATAAATAGTATCAACAATTCTTAGCAACAAATGATAGGAATAAATATTAATAACCAACATTAGCACAAGTGTTAGGAATAAATAGTAGCAACAATTATTAGCAACAAATGTTAGAAATAAGCATTAATAACCAACATTAGCACGAGTGTTAGGAATAAATAGTAGCATCAATTATTAGCAACAAATGTTAGAAATAAGCATTAATAACCAACATTAGCACGAGTGTTTGGAATAAATAGTATCAACAATTATTAGCAACAAATGATAGGAATAAATATTAATAAGCAACATTAGCACGAGTGTTAGGAATAAATAGTAGCAACAATTATTAGCAACAAATGATAGGAATAAATATTAATAACCAACATTAGCATGAGTGTTAGGAATAAATAGTAGCAACAATTATTAGCAACAAATGTTAGAAATAAGCATTAATAACCAACATTAGCAAAAAATGTTAGGAATATTGATAGTTAAATTTTGATTTGTTTGCCATGTAGTAAGTCAATAAGTTGAGACCTCAAATGTCAATGTTGTTTATAAATTCTCATATCATTTGTGAGTTTGCATCTCCAATCAGTCAGTTAAGTGCCATACATGATACACGCTTAGGCGATCATGTTTCAAAAGAGACATGACTGACTGGGCAGATGATTTTCTCACAGAAGGTTGCCATTACTTTCTGTATTAGGCTGGTTGCCAACCAAGGCTATAGAACCCAATCTGTCCTGTTATTTGACCCATAGCTGAAGGAAAGAGATGGATTAATAACTTTTCCAAGGGTTTTTGCGTGTAAGTGAATGCAAGGAATTCAACCGGGATTCGAACTCAGCTCTCTGATTTCTTATTCCAAGTCGATATTCACTGCACCACTATGCACATCTCCAATATCAGTAATAAAAAACACTTTAAATTCTTGGTTCCACATGTACCACACTTTTTTGTAGATTGACTATTCATTCATTATAACTTCATACTTGGGTGGGAGCAACCCAGGCCTCACTTTCTAGCCTTAATAGAGTTTAAAAGTGTTTCCAAGCCCTTGTGTATGACAATATTCTCCATACTTCAATCTTTCTCTCATAAGTGGGATGTGGCAAACCTCTCACTGCTCTACTGTTATTTCCATGGAAAGTGCTCAGACGAATTACATTCCTTGGTTCTACCAGCAGAAATCTTCATAGAAAGGATCCACCATGCCATTTACATAGTAGCACATTACCCACATTTCTTCCATATTACATTGGTGAGAACTAAGTTCCACTCTAACAGCTTTCTTTCTGCAAATCATTGTTTGCTTTTCTATCCAATCATATTCAAACCTATAATTTTAAATTGAAAACAAACTTTGGGGAACAGAATCCCAGGAGGATGTTTTCCTGATCACTACAATCTTAACCTGTTCAAGTTTAGGGTTAACTGTTATCTTCCCCTTCTATTTGCACAAATTACTTCTGAACATAACCCCCTACCTTGAGTGGCTCCTAGCCTTATACAGGTTAAACTTTACTGTAAAAAATATTATTTACAAACATTTTCATTTGACAACCAGAGAGAAACTTTCCTGCAAGTCATCAGCATAGCTGAGGCTTGTCTCTTTGAGAGCAACACACTGTGCCTACTTGGCCTCACTTTTCAACCCCAGCCTGAACTGAAACAAATATATCAGACCTATAGCTGTATCTACTGCTAGGAAGGTTGGGTCCCTATGTCGGGCCAGAAAGTTTTTCTCATCAGAATCCATCATGCACATTTATAAATCTACCATTTGTCCATGCACTGAATACTGCTGCCATCTCAGTTAAGAACTGCGATTAAGAAGAAAAAAGATAATAATTGACATTGCATTTAATTTTTTTTCAAGATAAAAGTCGACTGTAAAGCAAGAAACCAGAAGAGTATTCCACAAAAGTGTGAGAGATAGCATAAAACTTACAGTTACAGTTAACCATTTCAGCTGTAAAAGGATGAGACCTTACCGCCAATCCAGTCAATCAGTTAAGTGCCATACAAGACACACACTTTGGGCAATCATGTTTTGAAAGAGACATGACTGACTGGGCAGAAGATTATTCTGCAGTAGGTTGCCATTGTTTTCTGTGGTAGACTGATTGCCAGCCATGGTTATAGAACCCAAGCTGTCCTATTATTTAACCCATAACTGAAGGAAAGAGACAGATTAATACTATTTCCAAGGGTATTTGTGCATAAGTAAATGCAGGGAATTCAACTGGAATTTGAACTCGGCTCCCCGATTTGTTGTTCCGAGTCGATATCTACTGCACCACAACGCACATCCTGCCAGTACTGCACTTAATTTCATATATTAGATTAGTAACCAAAGGGGAAGGCACCTCAGAGCAATTATCAAAAAAATATTTATAGAAAATACAGAGGAAAGCTATATTATGGTGATGAGAAAGTGACTGAGGCTGAGATACCAGATCAAGACCAATAACATTACATATTCAACATTCTTATAAAAACAATTAGAAAAATACAGTAAAATAAAACAGATCTTGTTGATTGAATTCACACACACACACACACACACACATACACAGGTTTAATGCAAAGAATTTGTCACTTTAACACTTTAACTGAAGGTCCTGGGTATGATGGTAAACTGCATCCAGCAGCAAGGCCTCTAATTGAGAGGTTGTGAGGGTCATGGAACCACCTCTTAATTGCTGTTATTCCCAGGTCCACTCTGACCCAGAGTAGTAGCACCTGTAAGGGTCCCAACTATGGGTAAATAGTTAATCCCCAAACTGGGGTCAAAGCACTATGAAAGTATGAAAATACATTTTTAGAGAAATGTATGCATAAAAATAGACTTTTATAGAAAAATATATATTTTTGAAAGAAAAATGTTACCAACAATACATTTTTGAAGGAAAAAAAATTGCCATAATACATTTTTGAAGGAAAAAAAAATTGCCATAATACATTTTTGAAGGAAAAAAATTGCCATAATACATTTTTGAAGGAAAAAAAATTGCCATAATACATT
Organism: Ascarosepion bandense; assembly: GCA_037127315.1. NCBI lineage: Eukaryota > Metazoa > Mollusca > Cephalopoda > Sepiida > Sepiidae > Ascarosepion > Ascarosepion bandense. Next base: position 101,012 of record JBBBDQ010028444.1, read on the forward strand.
TTTGAAGGAAAAAAAAATTGCCATAATACATTTTTGAAGAAAAAAAAATTGCCATAATACATTTTTGAAGGAAAAAAAAATTGCCATAATACATTTTTGAAGGAAAAAAAAATTGCCATAATACACTTTTTGAAGGAAAAAAAATTGCTATAATACATTTTTGAAGGAAAAAAATTATTCCCAGCAGTACATTTTTGAATACAAAATTAGAAAACATCCTCAGTTTTCTAAAATATAAAAAAAATATAAAAATAAATTTTCATCAAAATCTGACTAAATCAACTTTCTCACTATAACCAAACATTTAAAAAAATAACTTAAAACCCCAACTTTTTGGCATTAATTAACCCACAGAGGTTGATATTAAACAAAACTCAAACTCAAACTTTAACTGAGCAGGTTCATGCCAACTTTGAATTTTTGTGGGGACACCTTTATGATGTCATCATTCATCAAGGCTGGGTTTTTGTTCTGCTCCCAGCACTGATTAATGACGATATCATAATAGTATGTATCCTCACGAGACTTCGAAGTCAGCATGAACCTGTTCAGTTAAAGTGACAAATTCTTTGCATTAAACTTATCAATGTTTTATCATTAACCTAGTATAAAACACTTTACAATAAAAAACCTGCTTGCTGAAATATTTTTTATCAGTAAAATTAGTGAAAAAAAACAGCAATCTTGATGCTAAACATTATCACAACTAAATACTCTCTCTCTCTCTCTCTCTCTCTCTATATATATATATATATATATATATACATATATAAAGATGGATGGAATCTCCTATCAAAGACAATATATGAGTGTTTAGTAAACAAAGATCTGTGTCTATAAATGTGAAATATTAGACCAGCTCTGGATTTAGTAGTAAATCCACAATCAAATCAAAGATAGACATTGGTAGGTGGTATATTTGAAATTTTAGTTCTTTGTCTCAGATCATCACTGTGCTCAAGTCTACATTGTTTGAAGTTATTGATTTTTGCAAAGTATTGACTGCACCAATCATTTTCTTTTATGCAGAACCACTCCCAGTTACAAACATCCATCTGCCGGCATTTCAAATTATCTCTCATCTTGTCCTTGTGTCTAAGCATTTGCCTCCCTAGCCCATGCTTTGAATCCCTTTACTGATAATAGAAAAGTTCTTATGCATGTGGACATCACCACCACCACCATCATCATCATCATTTCCATGCTAGCATGGGTTAGGCGGCGTTTTCTTGATGTCTCCGTAAACAGAGACTCAGTGTTATTTATTGAGAAACCATCTTTAGGAAGATTACCTACCAAAGTTAAAGAGTTCAGCCTCTCCTATAACACACAGAGTAGGTGTAGAGGTGTAGAGGTTTTTATTTCAGAGATTTCTTTCTGGTAGGCAAGTTGCTATCCAAAACTAAAGACTCCTACCCAGCCTAGCTTTTTATTTTTCTATTAAATGACCCCAGTATGGGGGTTAATTATTTGATCATAGCTTGGACCCTAAAAAATACTACCACCTCGGCTCAGGTTGAACCTGGGAACAACAGCAATTAATAGGTGGTTCCACACTTCTCTAAACATCTTGATCAGAGGCTTTGCTGCCAGATGTAGTTTATCATCATACCCAGGATCATTTATACAAATAATATGACAATACCACCTACATTAGGATTTGATAATGAGTACTTCCATAATAAGAATGCTGCAATTTAATATGGTGGAATAGATGACTTTAGCCTAACATTTTATGGTACAGATGTATCTTAAGTTATCAAGTAGTGTAATGTGCTTCCAATACAAGGTCCAAAACTCAGAATCATACAGAAGAGTTGCAATGACAACTGATGAATACACATCAACTTTTCTTCTCAGTCCATGCCCAAAAACCACCTCCACAGTTTTTTGAATACAGAGCCTTAATCTCTTTTTCTGTAATCCTTTCTTGTTGTTGGGATTCCACACTACATCAAGCAAAAGTTTTGGAGAAAAAAAAAAAGAACAATAACAGTCAACTAAAGAAATCTATTTTCCAAAATGTTTTATTAGAAAGATTTTATAATTTTCAACTGGTAGTAACACTGGCTGTCTGGTTGATAAATGCTAAATTTTTCCATATAAGGCTAATATTACCATTAGGAAGCATGGTGGAATAATGGATAGCAGCTCAGATTGAAGAATCAGAGAGCTGAGTTCAAATTTCAGTCGAATTCATGACATCCATTTATGTGCTTATACCCTTGAAAAAGGTATGAAGCCATCTCTTCTTCTCTCAGCTATGGGTAAAATAACAGGACAGAGTGGGTTCTATAAGCCTGTAAAAATTAGCAACCTACTATGGGAAAATCTTCACACCACGTGCAGTTGAGGACTGCTTGTAGAGTCAAAAAATGTCCTATAAAACTTTTTCTAGAGAAGAAGCTGGCTCAAGCCACCCAGAGTGAATGCCACCTCAAGTACAAGTAAGTAATATTGTCATTAATATTACTGTTAGGGCGCCACTCCTATTTGACTACATAATGGACTGTTCCATTGCTATATATAGCAATGGTGGATTCTCTACAGGAGTCGTAGAGAGTGGTAGAGAGTCGTAGAGAGTCACTTGAGAGTCGTAGAGAGTTACTGAAGAGTCAGTGCGAGTCAGTGAAGAGTTAGTAACACTTTCGTTGGTGTACCGGAAGTAATCACGTATACACACGTCTTACGACGGATTGGACTCTTGTATCTTTTCTATTGTAAATATTACTAATCACTTCTGTACATACTAACCGTCTTTCCGCGGAATACAACTTATATTCTGATTCTGTTGTTGAGTTATTCATTTATACTTGGTGACATAACAATTACCCTAGTATAAAAAAAAGAATTCTTCCAAGACATTTTTATATAAAATCATATGGGTCTTCTTCCAGAAGCCAGCTCTCCATACAGGAGGTCTTTTGGAATGCGACAGTCTGTCATGCGGTAGACATGACCTAGCCAGCAAAGTCTGCGCTGTTTAAGGAGCGTGAACCTGATAGACAGACCCGCATGAGACAGGACCTCAGTGTTGGGCACCTTGTTTTGCCATGAGATTCTCAATATATACGTTGGATACTTCTCACATGGAAGGTGTTCAGATGCTTCTCTTGCCTGGCATATATGGTCCATGTCTCACTGCCGTATCGCAGTGTACTGATGACACAGGCATTGTACACTGCCATCTTTATCTTCACTGTCAGCTTGGAATTTGTCCAAACAAGAAGAAGACCCACAGGGCAGCCACAGCTGCAGTATCGTGACATCATAAAACACGATATGAAAGCAGTGGGCATCAACATGGGGTCATTTGAGAGCATAGCAGTCAACCAGAACAAATGGAGAGGATCCCTGGCCCAACAACACAAATCAAGAGAGGAGCAACTGACACAAGTTGCCATGGAGAGGTGGGTTTATAGAAAGCAAAATGACACCTCTGACAGACCAGAAACAAAGCATAAATGCAGCCTTTACAATAAAGACTGTCACTCCGGCATTGGTTTCTACCATCACAGACACCAATGCTCCATCCAAGCAGACTACTAGGATGCTACCCATGGTCAACCCTGATCGACAAAGGCCTACTACTACTAAAATCACATGATTAAAAGACAAAGATATAGGATGCACAAACAGTATTTTAGCTTCTCTGCCATATTTCCATCAGCCAATCTCTTTTGTTTATGTTTGTCTTCTTCTAAAATGCTACAGTTTTTATTATTGGAAGGTATGACTTTATGCTATCATTGTTTGAACTGATCATATTGTAGACATTATTGTTCTGACCTCTATCAGGTCAAATCTTTCTTCCCAAGATGTAAGACATAAAATTCCTGACAGTCATGCATTATTGCTTGAAGTGTATTGTTTCCAATATAAATAGAGTCCCAAGATGTTTTGAGAGAGATCAGATGATCTATGGAACAATCATACATTAGATATGTTAAAAAGTGTATTGGCAAATGTGAAGTTGTATGATAATTATTCTGGGGAAATTGTTTTGATTTAAACTGACTCATTTTGGAATGCAAATAAATGAAAAACAGAAACATTAAAAAAAATGTTGCTAGAATGCTGCCTGGCATGTTTTGCAATAGAAAATACTCCTTGTTATTGTCAAACCTATTTGTTCTGTCAAAACTTACTAAAAAAAAGCAGAAACATTGAGAAGAATGTTGCTGAAATGTTGCCTGATATGTTTTACAAGAGAAAATGCTCATTGGCATAATTACATAAACTTGTTCTGTCAAAAACTACCCCCAAAAAAGCAGAAAGAATGTGAAAAATGTTACTAAAATATTCTTGACATGTTTTACAAAACAAAATACCCCTTATTATCAGATTAGATGTTTTTACATTTAGAGCTGTGTTTTATCTATCTATCTATCTATCTATCTATCTTGGTCTGTTCAGTATCTATCTATCTATCTATCTATCTTGGTCTGTTCAGTATCTATCTATCTATCTATCTATCTATCTATCTATCTCAATCTGTTCATATCTATCTATCTATCTATCTTGGTCTGTTCAGTATCTATCTATCTATCTATCTTGGTCTGTTCAGTATCTATCTATCTACTGATAGACAGATAGATTTATACGTATATCTAAACTTATTTATAAATTGAACTTTGTCTCTGTATGTGTGTGTGTGTGTGTGTGTGTGTGTGTGTGTGTGTGTGTGTGTGTCCATTACCTATAGACTCCGAAATGGCTGAACCAATTTTCTTGAAAATTTACACAGTTGTACTATTGAATGAGCAATTTTTAAAATTACAAGAAATTATGACATTTTCATCCATGGTTGTATGAACCTAATAGGTATTTTTGGTATGGTTGCACTTAGTCATAATTTCTGTTCTTTCATTTAATAATTCATTTTTGTTTGGTAATAGCATAATCGCTAACGTTTCTTCCTAGCATAGTCTACATATTTTGCCACCGTTGTAAGGCTTAGCTGTTTTTACTATAATTCATATAGTAAATAGCTAACCTAGAGAGCCAATGCACCTACCAAGGTTTCACCAAATTGGATCTTCAGGGAAAGTTAGCTATTTACTTTGTTTGCTCTACTTGTGTATTTAGCACTTTTTGTTTTAGGTTACTCATCTTGGGTTTTTTTCTTTGAGCTACGTACTTTGACTGATGTTCAATTGCTTAACTTGTTTTTTTTTATTACCATTTTTTCCTTCCGTATATGTACTCAGAGGGTTTTTTGAAATGAGTATAACAACACATTTACATTTATACACACACACGTATATATATATATATATATATATATATATATATATATAATTAGTTTTTGGTGATAATTAAATTGGACTAGTACACAGTTGGATAAAAAAGTGTTCAATACAATTATATTGTAGAACTTTTTAGTATTTTTTATTTGGAATGAGTTATTTTGCTTGACATTGGTTTCACCCTTTCAGTGTCTTCAGGCAATTTAAAATAACTGATATTACTATTTTTCAAACGTTTACATAACATCTTTTATATATTAAAGTGAATGACAAAAATATTCCTAGTATAATGTTTTATTGACTTGTAAGAGCACAAAATAATTTTTGTTTTTGTGAAATCACAACTCTGTCAGTGCTTGATATTTAGTAGTTTTCTCTGAAGTGGGCTAAATTTCAAATTCAGTAGATGTAAATGACTTCAGCATTAAAATACACACTTCTTTGGCTTTGGCATCTGATAAATATTTTTATTGCCACTTCTCAATTCTTTTTCTACACACAGGTTTGTCTTTCATTCTGGCCAAATGATGGCTACTATAAAGAAGTGAGGTAAATTTGTAACTGAAAAAGCTTTCCACTTAGTGTTATTTGTGTGTTAACAAGTGCATATATGACAATATGAAATGAAGATTGTGGGTTAATAATAATGATGACAATAATAACAAGGACAATAAAAATGAGCACCTACAAGTATAATAGATATTATCCCTGAATAATAATAATAATAATGAAAATAATATTAATGATAAAAATAATCTATAAAGATTTTCAAAAACTATCAAAACACAATGATCTTGAAGTGAAAATGTAAAACACTGTGGCACATGAAGACATCAATAGTTCCAGTTGTGGTTGGAGCCCTCAAAGTAATGGGAAAACGTTTCAATAGACTTATTGAAGAGAACCCTATTATCCCATGCCTTAAAGAAATACAAAAAATTTTACTCACAAGTACAGTTCAGACCTTACAAAGGGCTTGATCAATGTAAAACGTGTGTGATCTGAGGTCGTTTTATTTTATTTTTTTACAAAAGTTTTTCAATGAAAATGTCATGATGTTCTGACCTTAGGTCTTTGGTTGGAATACAGATGGAAATAAGGATAAAACAGAAATCAAAGGAAATAATAACAATAATAATAACTACAAAAATAATAGTAGCATTAAAGAAAAAGAAAGGTAAAAGATTATGAATGTAATACAAAAATACAAATGTTAAATATATACATTCACACGTACACACACACACACACACACACATCTAAACTTATTTATAAATAGAACTTTGTCTGTCTGTGTGTGTCTGTTACCTATAGACTCCAAAATGGCTGAACCGATTTTCTTGAAAATTTACACAGTTGTACTATAAGCGTCTGCAAGTGTTCTTAGCTAGGTTTTGTGTCGAGATACCCCTGATAAATATCGAAAATCAATAATTGAAAAAATCGGGTTATAGAAGGAGTGGTCTGATTTTAATCAAATTTGATACACTCATAGACAAAGACATAAGAAATGATATTAAGAAGTTTCAAGGTTGCAGTCTTTACAATAATGCAGAAAATCGATAATATATATATAAAAGCTTTCATTATACCTGAGCAATGCCGGGCTATACTGCTAGTATATATATAAAAAGGAAAATTCAGCACATCTTATAAAGTGCTCAAAAATTATAATTCGTTTCTATGAACTAATTTGTTAATTTCTTCAGACCACACATTCATTCGTTTCATTTGGTACAAACATTTTTGGGGAATGGAAAAATATTTTTGGTTCAAATATTGTTTCATAGGTACAAATATTTTCCCAGTTCCGAGAAAATATTTAAACTGAATGAAACGAATAATGCGTGGTCTGAAGAAATTAATAATTTAGTTCATAGAAATGAATTATGATTTATAACCATTTTAAATGATGTGTTGAGTTTTCTTTTAGAGATATAATTTTGCTCTGGATAACATCCATTGAGCTCTCTATACTGATCTAGCACTTAATATTTTACAGTGGCTTGCAAAAGTCTAAACTCACTTTTAAAATTTATATATTTTGTATAATTTAACAATGAACAACACATTTTTTCAATGCCAATGATTGTTAAAAAATAAGTAGATCCATCACATTTTCCTTTGATATAAAAATTACATTTAAAAAATTTCACACATATTCTTACAATCATATAACATAGAAAAATGTCTTTGTAAAAGTCTACACCTACTTTGGAATGTCTTCAGCTAATACTTTGTGGATGATCCTGCTGCATCAATTACAGCCTGCAGATGCTTCAGGTAGCCTTCGAAGAGCTTGCTGCAGTGGTCTGCTGACAGTTTTTGCCATTCTTCATGGCAGAACTTCTCGAGCTGTGTCAGATTGGATGGGGAATGTCAGTACACTGCCAGCTTTAGATCTTGCTATAAATTTTGTTATAGGACTGATGTCTAGAGACTGGCTTGACCATTTCAAACTGTGATTTTCTTGCTATCAAACCAATGCTTTTTGACACATGCTTGGGGTCATTATTTTGTTGGAACTTGAAACTGCAACCCAAGCGCAGAGCTCTAGCAGACTTCAGCAAGTTTGCCTCCAATATTTCTTGGTACTTGATACTGTCCATGACACCTTGAATGGTTACCAGCTCTTCAGGCCCTGCAAATGAAAAACGGCCCCAAAGCATGATCGAGCCACCACCATGCATTACAGTGTGGATGGTGTAATGAGGTTAGTGAGCATTTTTTTTTTTGGCAAATGTTGTGTTTTGTATTTTTTCCAAATAACTCAACTTTGGTCTCATCTGACCACAAAATCTTCCCCCACATGGTCACGGAATCGTTAATGTGACTTTTGGCAAAGTTTGGCCTAGCTTGCTTTTGTATAGGCTTCAGAAGGGGCTTTTTTCTATTTACACACCCCCTGCAAGCCAGCCTGGTACAATACCCTGGAAATTGTTGATGCATGGACAACTGTCCCAGTACTGGAAACTGAAGCTTTCAAGTCTTCCAGTGTTGCACTAGGGTTGGAGGTTGCCTCCTGGACCAGTTTTGATTTTGCTCTTCTGGTAAGTGTGCTCGATCTCCCAGATCTTTATAGGGTAGCAGTGGTTTTGTGCACTAACCATTTCTTAACTGCAGTTTTAACAGTGCTTAGAGGCAATTCTAAAGTTTTTGCAATCCTTTTATAGCCATTATTTTCATTGTACTTTTGAAGAATAAGGTTTTTAAGTTCCTGAGACAGAGGCTTGCCAATTTTCTTTCCCAAGATGGACACCTTGTGTTTAGCCAGAGTCCAAAGACCAACATACCAAGAAACCATGTGGTAGATTATTTTGTAGGCAGTTAAATCTCCTTATAAAGCAAAATAATAGACTGGCCAAGTTTGTTTGTTATGGTAGAATACACATGTCACTTTTGATTGTTCTGGATTGTATATATCAATGATAAACTATGTGATAACACAGTATAATATCTGGGGGGGGTGTAAACTTTTGCAAAGACATTTTTCTAAGTTATATGATTTTAAGAATCAGTGTGAATTGGAATTTTATATCAAAGGAAAGTGTGATGGATTTACTTATTTAACAATCATTGTCATTGAAAAAATATGTTGTTCCCTGTTAAATTATACAAAATATATAAATTTTCAAAGTGGGTGTAGATTTTTGCAAGCTACTGTATATTAAGTAGATCTTTCTGGATTATCCTCACCATTCATGGACTTGACATCATTATATATATATATGTATATATATATGTATATATATATATATATATATATATATATATATATACACACACAGAAGAAGTGTTTTTCGGCGCTGAAGCTGAATTAGTAAAATAAGGCTTCATAAGCTTCTACTTAAAGTTGTTGCTATATCGCAGTGTGTGTGTAAAATCTCACATGCAAAATGGCATAACAGTTATCAGCACAGTAAATGGAATCAACAAACAGGGTTCAAATTGTGGATGAAGTTATTTAAGTGCATCTTAAGTGCATCTTGCCTTGAAAAAGAATGAATTTTTCTGTCACTGTTCTCTGTGTTTGCAGCATATAATATGTCAAAAAGGTATTGTTACTGGTATGCCAAGATGCTTGACAAAAAAGAGACTAGGTGAGCAAATACTTGGGCAAACTATTTTTCACTAACTATTTTACCACTCAAACTTTTATCGCCAATCTTGATAAGATCAGCTCTGCTTCCTCATTCTCCATATATATGTATGTATATGTATGGGGAGTATAGTAAATAATCCGTAAGTATATGTTGTATCATGTTTTAGTATGTGTGTTGTGGTGTAGTGGATATCAGCTCATTGCAAGAAATCAGAAAGCTGAGTTCAAATTCCATTTGAATTTGTTGCATTCACTTATATGCAAATACCCTTGAGAAAGTTATTAGTCAATCTCTTCTTTCTCCACCTATGGGTTAAACAGCAGAGATTGGGTTTTAGATCCTTGGTTAGCAACTAGTGTACTGCAAAAAATAATGGCAATCTACTGCAGAAAAATCTTCTGCCTAGTCAGTCATGTTTCTTTTGAGACATGACCACTGGAAGTTAGTGGGTTGGTTGGTTGTTTTGTTTTGTTTTTATGGCAAATCAACCTCGGCAGGTCATTTATTGCCAATTAAATTTTATTTATTTATTGCTGGTAATACCTTTTTCTTTCAACATTTTATTGTTGTTTTTATATAAGTTTTGTGTCTAGTAATAATTTATTCTTTTTCGAGTATCAAGATTCATTGGGATTTGTTTTTAAGGGCAGGGTCCCTAAGTCTTACCCTTGTTATTTAACCCATAACTGGAGGGAAGGGACGGATTAATACCTTTCCCAAGGATACCAGTGCTTAAGTGAATGCAGGGTATTCA